>JAUPMV010000019.1:15483695-15807319 GCA_030848855.1 Branchinecta sandiegonensis
TCGAAAAGAGCGTTTTCGCGGCATTTTGTGCGGCCCACAAGTGTGTTTGCGCGACCAACAAGATTTTCGTGGCTCGCTTTGTGGCTCAAATTCGACAACAACTGCCGAGGTGATTGTCGATTTTGTGGCTCGATTTTGGCGGAAAATTCAAATTTAGCAGCAAAATAACGTTACAACAATACAATTAAAAACTTTCTCAAGTATGTAGACACTGTATGTAGAACTGAAGATTCTTTTTGCACGGAATGGTATGGACGAAAGCCTGGAGTTCTGTCTATTGAGATTTTTACATGATTTTTATTTATATGTTCAGATATTTGAAATTGCCGCCCATAATAGACAAAATGGCGTTTCTGCGAGTTTATATTGTAGCTCGACTGTGTGGCACACAATCGTGTTTCCGCGAAAATGTCGATTGCTTCGAAAAATCTCAAACGCAAAAAAAAAAGAAACTCCTCCGTAATCTTTCTCTGCTATAATGACATACGACACTTAGACTAATTACCAAGGTTCGCAGGAGAAGGATTGTTATTTGAACATGTATTTCCCTATTCTAAAAATACACTCCTATGTTCCATCGCTATCCTCAGAAATCACCCCCTTATCTTAAGCATTGTCCTAATAGGTGTTGTATGGTGTATTACGGCGTATAAAGCTTATTACAGATTCCTCTTTTCCTCGGGGCGCGCTGTAATAAGGTGAATAAGGAAAATAGAGCTCGGCCCTATTCTTCCTTATGAAGAGCCAATCAGATCGCTTGGTTGGTTCCGCCAGCGGGTCGAGGAGAGGCGCAGCGCCGTCAGGGTTGCCAAAGAATGCATAACAGTTCTACTTTGTTGGAAGCTAAAGAAACAACTTTTCTTAAAAAACACGTTTTTGTTCTATTACGACTGCTTTTCGTCAGTTCGAGGATCAATGCTGTCCATCCCTTATTTTAATAGCTTTTTACAGTATAATTTGCGTTATATTGTACTCGTGTACTTCAAGTAGTACTAAGAACCTTTTCGGATATTTTTTGAGCTCGAAAAATTGTATTAACTTGGCAACACCGAACGCCGCATTGATAAGAACCTCTTGGGTTGTATTTGAACAGGCGTGTGTATTAAGACGTAAACATCGCGTATAGTGTTATTCAGCTTATTACACCGGTTAGGACAATGCTTTAGCAAAACACTTAAGCCTTCAACAACTCTAATTAACCACTCTTCATCAAATTCACCCACACCATACTGTTCTTTCCCCTGTTCTCTCAGCTCCGTAAATTCGCAACCAGACTCCTATTCTATGACCCCCCGCACATCGGACAGATGTAAGGACCGGATTTCTGCCTGAAATCACCAATATACCGTCTTCTAGCACCCGTTGGTAGGGGCCATAATTACCTTTAATTCCTTTCGTTTAAGACCCCGAAGCCTGGGTCGGCAAACGCCAGTCTACATATTTCACTACATGTATTCCTTGCGTAAAATGTATGCTATTGAAAACCATAAGTTCATGCTGCTCCTCCAGAGGCGCTTAGGGCACCCAAGAAGAGTCGCCAGCTGTATCTCATAAGCAAGGGTTTGACGTAAGGGGGGGGGGGAGAGACCCCCTCCCCCTACTGTTGTCTTCCAGTCGGTAAAAAATAACCGTGTTGGCGGGAAGCGCCGCGGCTTTTAGGAAAACATAGTTGAATTTTTATAAAACAGTCAATTTTTCGATTTATTTCAAAACTGTCATTTATCCTTGAAAATACTTTTTTTTCGCAAAAACAGTTGACAATAATGACCAGCCAGTTGGTAAATACCTTGCCCTCCCCCCCCCCCCCAAGCGTTTTGGCTAGTAACGCCTCTGCTCATAAGAGCCGCTTCCTATTCCCATTCGCCCTAATAGGGCGATTCTGGCGATCTCTTAGATTCGCTTTCCGAAAAGCAAAGCGAGAATCCGCCGAGCGCCAGAACAAGTAAAAAGTCGCTGAGCCTCAAGTTGCACCTTTACAACTTCTCGCTGACTTGCCAAAATCACTTTCCACTCGCAAAGTGGATTCGCTTTCCATGTGCTGGCGGAAACTAGCGGAGCGCGAGAACAGCTTTGGAAAGCGAAGCGACTTTTAGCCGAAGTCGCAAGAACAGCTGGCGCATAAGCTCGCGGAGCTTTCCAGACCGCCAGAATCGCCCTAATGTGTATCTTCCCATCAGGTTGAAGGACGCGTTAATATTGTAGAGATCCGATCCGACTGATATTTGCGGCAAAGAGTGTTCTTCCGTCACCCTTTTCGTCTGAACCCCTCCGGTAATCACGAAAGCGGAGTGAAAACTGTTTCGGGTTTGCGCTAGTTTTCGTTTTCGTTGTCATGGGTGATTGACTCTTTAGGCGCATGAATTATCTATAAGTTTGATGAGGTTTTATCTATTATTAGATAGCGTGTAGCCTAGCCTATTATATATGTGTGTTTACCTATTTCAAATTATGTACACCTCCTAAATTGAATTTGATTTGTCGACAGTCTAAGAAAAGTAGGAATATGATAAGCAAGGAAAAATAAACTAACTAAGCAATAACAACTAGTACAACGACCAAAGACCTCCATGGGTGAGGACAATCTATTCTGCCACAGATTCCTGAGTCTGGGGTTCCCTAGGGTAGCTATACCAAATGTTGAGTATATCCAGCGCTTGGCATTTCTATTCCTTATGCGGGAATCCTTATGTCAAATCATGAGATCTCTGCATTTAGTGATACACATGAGCTGGCCCATTCATCGTCTTCTTGCTATTTACAACGGATTAAAATTTTCCCTTCTTTTTTTTGGGGGGGGGTCCCAGAACGTAAGTGGAGGGTTAGCAAAAAGAGGGTCGCAAAAGTTGTCCGTCTGTCTGTCCGTCTTTAAGCACGATAACTCTCGAAGAGAAAGAGATGAAACTTGGTGTGAGGACTCTTTGGGTCAAGGGAGAGGTCGAGTTCGTAGATACAGGCTCTGTAACTCAACATTTAGCGGTGGGGGAGGGGTTTCAAATTAAGGGGCGAACGATTTTTTTTTTAAACAGCTAATGAGATAGTCGATTTATGGTTAAGAAGACATGCTGAACATGAATATGAAAACCATTTTCTCGCCGGACGAGTAGTTCGCCCGGAATCCTGCCAAAACCGGAAAGTTTGTTAAAAGGAAAAGTTTTATAGAAAGTTGATTAGATGTTCGATATAGGTGTAAGAAGACATGCTGAGCATTTATATGAAAATCATTTTCTTGTCGGACAAGTAGTTCGCCTGGAATCCGTCCGAAACCGGAAAATTTGTAAAATGTAAAAGTTTAATCTGAAGTTGATTATATGTTCGATTTAGGGGTAAGAAGACATGGTGAATCCGCTTTCGATAATCATTTTCTACCCGGACATATAGTTCGCTCGGAATCCGGCTGAAACATGAAAATTTGTTAATGAAAGTTTTATCTGAAGTTGATTAGATGTTCGATGTAGGGGTAAGGTTATACGCTGAATTCGTTATTGGCCTTTAGTTTTTGCTGGACAAGTAGTTGGCCCGGGATCCAGTCGACATCGGAGATTAAGGCAGGAAGATTTGATCAGTTTCGTCGAAGTAGATATGACGTATAGCCTAGGGGTAAATGCACATATGGCGAATCCATATCTGAACTTCATTTTCTCAGATGATTAGCCATTGACCTTCTTCTGTTTCTAAATCTTAATAGTAAAAATTTTCAAGGAGTCTGGCGAACAGGTGTGTCACGATTGGGGGGGGGGGGGGGTAATGTTGTCGGCCAGTCGGTAAAATTAACCGAGTCGGCGCGAAGCGCGCGATTTTTCGCCAAAACAGTTGATTTTTTTCATTGAAACAGTGGATTTTTCGTCAAAACAGTCGTTTTTTTCTGAAAATCATTCGATTTTTTCGAAACGGTCGTTTTTTTCTTGATTACAGTCGTTTTCTCTACAAAAACAGTCGGTAAAAATTACCAGCCAGTCGGTAAATTCCTTGGCCCCCCCCCCCCCAGACATTTTGGCTAGTAATGCCTCTGCTGGCGAAGACCGGATATCTACAAGACCAAATTGTCTGGATCATATATTTAATTTTTGGGATCCCGTCAAAACCTTTGGTCTTGTTTAGTACCCATTCCACTCTTTAATACTCGTTCCGCCTGAACCATACCTTTCCATTCTGTTCCTTGTTCTTTTGTCGGTCCCAGTTTTCTTTTCCTTCAGGAAACTTGTACCGTTGTACTGGTTATCGGCCGGTTCTCGAAGGCTTCCGAACTTTTTCGAAGAAATTAGTGCTATTCCTTACGCAGGATACCTAATGCTAAATGCTGGATACTCTACATTACGTGCTACACGTCTTTTGCTAATTACATCGTATTAAAATCCTCCCTTACCTTATTTAAGCAAACCATTTCCTATTTTAGTACCCATTCCTCTAGTACTTGTTCCGCCTGGACCATGTCCTTCCATTTGGTTCCTTCTTTTAGCCGATCCCCATTTTCTAGGAAACTTGTGCCGCTGTACTGGTTATCGGCCGGTTCTCGAAGGCTTCCGAACTTTTTCGAAGAAATTAGTGCTATTCCTTACGCAGGATACCTAATGCCAAATGCTGGATACCCTACATTACGTGCTACACGTCTTTTTGCTAATTACATCGTATTAAAATCCTCCCTTACCTTATTTAAGTATACCATTTCCTATTTTAGTACCCATTCCTCTAGTTCCTTGGACTGAAATCACTTTCCCTCGGTTCTTGTTATCTTTATTTCTATTTTTTATTGTATGTTTCGCTGGACGTGTCAACGGGTGGCGTTGGGGACCGAGTGATGACGGGGGAATACGCATATTTCCATTTGTATAGAACGGCATGTAAATGTTGTATTTATTTAAAGAAGTCTTTCCATCCCGTGCATTAAGAATTTGTCTTCTCAGCCGGGCTCTGGACATTTTGTGATTTAGTTTGTTATTAAAAAGAACCTGAACCCTGAACCTAGTACTTGTTCCGCCTGGACCATGTCCTTCCATTTGGTTCCTTCTTCTAGCCGATCCCCATTTTCTAGGAAACTTGTGCCGCTGTACCGGTTATCGGCCAATTCTTGAAGGCTTCCGAACTTTTTCGAAGAAATTAGTGCTATTCCTTACGCAGGATAACTAATGCCAAATGTTGGATACCCTACATTACGTGCTACACGTCTTTTTGCTAATTACATCGTATTAAAATCCTCCCTTACCTTATTTAAGTATAGCATTTCCTATTTTAGCATCCATTCCTCTAGTACTTGTTCCGACTGTACCATGTCCTTCCATTTTGTTCCTTCTTTTACCCGATCCCAGTTTTCTTTTCCTTCAAGCACAACTCTTACTAGAAATGATATTTTCCCTATAAAATGGATCAGAAAAAACGTTTTCGAAAATACCATTACTTTCCACCTGAAAATAGCGATTCTCTTGTTAGCGCTTGTCGATCCAGCCTTCCTGCTCTCCGACGCGGCGGCTGGGCGCGAAAGATTTGAAAACTGAACGTGCCTTGGTTAAAAAGTGGGAAAACTAAGCAAATAAAAGAAGTAACAAAATAGAAGATTATCACCTCCTTATGTGTGAAAGAGTTGTCAGCGGACAGTGAAGATTCCAGCAAACTTTTCTTTGGGTGACGCGAAAACTCGGCAAGTTCAAAAAATCGCTTAGAATTCGTAGTTACGAAACGAAACAATGGAGAAAGGTGGGGATTTTAGAAGCTTATAATTCCATATGGGAGCTAGGTATATTATTAAAAGGCAGAATAAGCAAGAGGGGTCCTTTTAGGAAACTTGTGCCGCTGTACTGGCTATCGGCCAATCCTCGAAGGCTTCCGAACTTTCTCGAAGGAGTATTGCTGTGGAGGAAGCAAGAATGGAGCTTGCTGCCAGACAAGAGATGGAGTTGTTGAGGCGAAAGGGCTGATAGCAACTGGAGATTTTGCGCCGTACGAACCGTCTCAGGAAGTTATTTTCCCGCCAGAATTAATGGTGAGCTTATTCTTATTACTAGGAGTGGTGATGACGACGGCCAATTGTACCCCGATGAAAAATTTATCTCAAAATAGTAGTATGAAGTTGTACAAAAAAGTAGCATGCAGTACTAACTGAACCTACGAAATGCTTCTACTTCAAGGCTACCGTGTTACTGCATACTACTGCATGCTACTCTTGGCAAGACTGGATGCTACTATGGCAAGACAGGGTGCTACTGGATACTACTGCTTAAGATTGGACCAGTCTGAGGCACATTAAATGATAGTATTCTTTGCTATTACATAGTATTACATGCAACTTTTTCGTACAACTATCATACAACTACGCAGGCTACAAATTCTCTACGGATGCTCTTCCGGTGGGGATGCGGAGAAATTATATTGGTAGAGATGGGAAAAGTACTGGTCCTTATTTTTGTCCAATGTGTGGTATTGAAGGAGAGGATGCGGTACATTTGGTACGTTATTGTGAGGAGTTGAAAGAATTAAGAAAGGAAGTGTTTGGTCGGGAGGCTTGGGAGGAAAGGGATTTGGTTTCAAGTATGGGAAGTAAGTGTTTTGGTGAGATCCGAAGGCTGGGTAGATTCCTGAAGCTAGCCATGGCCCACCGTGAACTATTTTTATAGAAGTTGATTTTTTGGTTTGTTGTTGGAGTTTATGATATCTTGTTTTTGTTATTGTGTTATGTTTCCCGCCATGGCCCTTGGGATTTATTGGGAATAAATTCATTCATTCATTCATTCATACAACTACGCAGGCTACAAATTCTCATCGGGACTAGGCTAGGCTAAAAATTACACATATAGTTTGGCATATGTAAACAAAAACACAAATTTTTTAAGTCTAGCTAGGCTATGCAATCAAAACTATTGATTGAAAGTATAAGGTACAGGATATTCAGAAGAAAGATACTTTTTATTCACACAATGTTTACAACGGATATATCAGCTACGATTCTTCATCAGCGATATTTCGGCCCTTCTTGGCAAGGGTCAGGATTACAGGTTTGTTTCCTTCCCCGACGTTGGCCTAGAAGATTGACAGCCTGACGAGGACCCTTGCCAAGAAGGGCCGAAATATCGCTGATGAAGAATCGTAGCTGACGTCTCCGTTGTAAACATCGTTTGAATAAATGTTTCAAAGTCAGCTTGGGCTCAAAAATATTTAAAGATACTTTTGTTGTGTGTGTGGGAATGGGAGAGGGCACGAATTTACCAGACACAATTCATTTTGTCGCCATGACTACGCCCACCACCCGGCGGGAGAACTGACAGATTTTGGTGGATCAACTGACGGGTGGACCAACTGTGGGGAAAAGTTGACGAACTGGCGGATTTTTCTTAGGATGGGTCATGAATATAAATAAATAAATAGGATGACAACATATTTTGCTGTGGCTCCAAAGACGCCCACGTTGTCCAATAGGAATCTCCGATCGCTAGTTTTCCTCTCAGATCGACGCACGGGCAACTGGAGGGGAGAAGGGAATAAGTCCACTTTCGGAGGGTACTTTTTATGAGTGTCTGTATGTTAAAGATTGTGCTGGGATTTCACGGGATTTGTCATCTCGTAATTTCATGAAGCACAACTCCTACTAGAGTTGATCTTTTCAAGAAAAAATTGCTCAGAAATAACGTTCTCAAAAATACCATTTTTTCCGCGTGGAATTAGTGATTTTCTTGTTAGAGCTTGTCCGCCCTATCTAGTCTCCCTCTCTCCGACGGTTCTTCTTCTTCTATTCGTGTATGGCGTCGGAACAGCTGGAACTTTCCGCATTACGGTTGGTCTTATTCTAAGCTGTTCATGGGTCTGGGATCGCTGCCCAGGAGGAATTATCTTCTTCTTGTTTGAGCTTGTGGAATGGCACCTCGACTGGAATCGTGGCTGTCTGGACGCAAAATATTTGAAAACTGACCGCGCCTTGGTTAAAAAGCGGAAAAATCAAGCTAAAAAGAAGTCCAAAATTTAATTAAAAATGTTATTACCCATCATAATGTATAAAATACACAAAAAATGAAGTACGAAAAGTAAGGAAAAGCTACACAATACACAACACTACGTAATCAACAACAAATTATCAACTATTTCAGGAATCATATATACATCGCTTGTCGGATCAAGATCTTGCCTATACTGCAGTAAACGTTTCTGCACAGCAATTACGGGCTGGGCTGCTCCGTACTTCCTTGATATGCTACTGTTGCTTGACCAAGGCGGAAGTCTCAACAGATATTTTGCAAACTTATAAAAACACTTGCATAATGCTTTAATATCTGACTCAGTAAAAATACGCCAAAACGGATAGAATATAGACCTGATAGCCGTGTTTTCCAAAATGAAATATAGTAACTTTGAAGCTTTGCATGTCCTTATCTGTGAGAGAGTTGATGATCTTAGGCGTATTCTCGCCGTCCTCGGGGAATCGAAGGGAACGGCGAGAATAGAGGGACTCACTCCACGCGGACTCCGCGTACAGAAAAGCGAGAACATGGGGAATGCTTCGAAAATCGATTTTGTTAAAAAAGATATATGCAGTTGACGGAATGGTTATTTGGTTTTGTTATATATAAAAATTGATTCCCCTCCGAATCTGAAAGGGAGTCCTTTTTGATGATGGTGATGATAATCGGAGCATTCCCCGTCCGTGGGGACTCGCGAGAATACGGCGAGTGAGTCCCCGTGACAAAGAAAAACGCGGGTATTCCTCGAGTGGAGTCCTCGGGGAACGGCGAGAATACGCCTATAGATGTAGTGTCCGGTGTTGCCACGCGGATACAATTTTTCGAGCTCTTAAAGATTAAAAAAAGTGTGGCGAGAAGACGCCTCTGCTTTCACCGAAGTTTTGCGTTCCGTGACTTTTCAAAAGTCGGCTAGGCACAGACAGCGCTAAAACTCGTAGATACAAAACGAAACGGTGCCGAAAAGTTGGGATTTCAGAACATTATAATCTCATAAGGAAGCTAGGGATAATACGAAAGGTAGATAAGCAAGAGAGATCCTTTATTTCTAAGGCTTATCATCATCACGTATTGTCACATATTGGACCAGAAAGAGTTATTTGATGAGTATAGATTCCGCCTAATCTCTCCAACTTCTGTTATTGATAAACGGCTTCAGGATTTTTGTTCTTCTGTGTCAATGTTGTCTCACCCATGGCCAGCGCTATTTATTTAATCGTCTTTGTTGATATTTTTTGTATTTAGTGTTAGTGTTTCTTTTTTCTAATTATTTTAAATATTCTTTGAGCCCAAGCTGACTTTGAAACATTTATTCAAACAATGTTTACAACGGGTACGTCAGCTACGATTCTTCATCAGCGATATTTCGGCCCTTTTTGGCAAGGGTCCTCGTCAGGCTGTGAATCCTCTGGTTCAACTTCGGGGAAGGAAACAAACCTGTAATGTTTCCTTTTTTTCCTTTTTGTTTCCTTTTGTTTTTCCTTTTTTTCCTTTTTCTTTTTTTCCTTTTTGTTTTCCTTTTTGTTTGTTTCCTTCCCCGACGTTGGACCAGAGGATTGACAGCCTGACGAGGACCCTTGCCAAAAAGGGCCGAAATATCGCTGATGAAGAATCGTAGCTGACGTACCCGTTGTAAACATTCTAATTATTTTGTTTGTTACTCCATCTTTAGGGCGCTTTGCCCTCCTTTTGTTGAGATGGGTTATGAATAAATTGAACTGAATTGAATTGTCGAAAGTCAGTTTGGGCGAAAGGTGCTTAAGCTGGACAGTTGAGAAAGACTTTTCTTTATTTGTTATTTTTGTTTTAGCTTGACTCGGTACTTGATGAACAGGATTTAGAAATCCGTGGAAACCGTGTCACCTGGTACCGACCTGTCACACTACGGTCACTCATTGAGATTAAAAATCAAACGCCAGATGCCAGGATAGTATGCGGCAATACGGAAGTGGGTGAGTTAGTAGCAATAGCTTGCACAAGAATATAACTAAGACCAAAAGCCGAGCGATCATTTTCAATTTTTCTTTCTGATTCACACAAATTAAACATAGTTAATATATATATATATGTATCGTTTATTCACCAAAATAGCAAAGATAGCTAGCAAAGGTAAGTCAATATAGCACTTTCAACGGGATATAAAAATGGCCAATGGCAAATGACAAATAATACAAGATAAACACGCCTAAGAACTATTAAACGAACGAACAAAGTACGGCACAAACGAGTTAACATATCTTTCAGTTGCATCCGCTGGATAATTTGTTAATTTAGTTTTGTTTGAGTGGGTTTGGGTACGCGTGTTGGGCCTGTTTTTATTTTGTTCTACATACTCAGGCAACATTGATCTGTGAAGTTCAGAATTTAGACATTAGTGGCCAAAACTTATTGTTAAATGATGCCAACGTTGCTCAAGGGAAGGGAGACCGAGACTTGACTGGCTCTCTTCATAACTAACGTACACTGGGCCCAGGATAATCTTAATTGCTCTTTTCTGGATTAGCTCCAGTCTACTGGATTGCTCCTTAGTCAAACCGGGATGCCATACCTGGCAGCAATATTCAAGACAAGGTCTGACATAACAACAATAAATTAAGACTAATTGTTGCACGGGAATCTTAAATCTCTTCAGAACCGAGAAAGATTTGAGCAGATGCGACCCATTTCTAACAAGAGCGTCAATGTGAGTATTCCATTTGAGGTCACTCTGGATATACACACCAAGTAGTTTAACACAGTTTTGTGTACTCAAACCAACATCTTCAATAACCGGAACATCTTTCTAATAGATCACTGGCAGTCCAGGTATAGGGTAGCCATGTCGAAAAAGTTGACTTTTGGTCGAAAACAGAGAGTGATTTGTTAGCGAAATTTATTTTCATATCATTTTTCGTCTTAATCGCTGCTTTAAAAATGACAGATCATAATTTGTTTCCATGAAAGAACTTCACAGTCATCACACCAAGTTTCATCAAAATTTTTCATTCCCTTCGAGAGTTATCGTGCTCACAGACGGACGGACTGACGGACAACTTTTAAGAAGTCACAGGTATCCCTCCACTTATGTTTTGGGATCCCAGCAATCAGTGTGGTGTTGTGAGGGTTTGCCGTGCGAAATTCAGATCTACGAGTTTAAGACGAATTGAGCGCGATGGTAGATTGGACATGTAGTGAGAGTCCTTTCAGTACTTGTATTCATGGTTCTTTTTTACCGTTCATTAAATCACATCACCACTTTGGCTTTTGAATTACCATTTTTAGGTTTGGAAATGAAATTCCGGGAGCTTATATACCCCGCCTTGATCCACCCGAGCTCGGTCGAGGAGCTTCACACTTTAACTGTAGACGAAGATGGCGTACACATCGGCGGCTCGGTGACCCTGTCTGAAATGGAAGAATTTTTTAGTAGACTTATAGACGAAAAGCCGAAAGCGCAGACGAGGACACTGGTTGCGATTAACAAGATGTTGACCTGGTTCGCTGGAAAACAGATAAGAAACGTTGCGGTAAGTATCTTCCTCTTCTTCGCTCTGTTTTACATAGTTGGGATGATTTTTTAGTATATCGTAGGGGACTTGGTAGGATAGGCATAGGCGTGTATTAGAGCTGTGGCTCCCATCCTTTTCCATACCACGTACCCCGAACCAAGGTAGGAAAATGTTACGTACCCCTTTTCAACGAATCGTTATCTACCATTTTTTTTACCGCCGAAAATACGATATTTATATAGCGTCATCAGTGATTAGGCATTAGGCTATCTGAAATTGCGTGCGATAGGGTATCTGACATTGAAGACAACACTGAAAATGAGTCAGAAGATTCAACAACGACCGAGGCGAGATATTAAAGCCGCAAACTAACTTGGTTTTGGGGCCTTTAGCGTACCCTTGCGAGTGTATCTCGTACCCCTTTGTGTACGCGTACCAACGGTTGGGAATCACTGTATTAGAGGACGCTAGTGGGAAAACAATGACTGGAATGCAATGTATATAAAAACCAAAATACTTCGTAGTTGGGATTTGTACCGCTATACTATCACCAGGTAGAAGTGGAATGAGGATCATTGATCCACTTGTTCATCTGAATATGTCATTTCTGCACGAAAGGGATTGAGTATATCCTTTGTGAATGTGGAAATTGCAGTACAAGTGTACTATCAAGAAAATTTTAACATTAATTTGTAGTTTTTATGGCACTTGCAGCCTCTGGCTCAAGTGCCATATACCGATCACAATTCCGTCTGTCGGTCTGTCGGTCGGTCCGAGTTTTTTGTCCCACTTATCCGAGTTAGGGTACTTCTAGATGTGCTAGGACAATGAAACTTGGCAGGCGTATCAGGGACCCGACCAAACTAACCTGGAAATAATCAGTTTCCCGATCCGACCATATGCGGGGGAGTGCGGGGCGCTGGAAACTTGAAAATTTAGGGCATTTTGTCACTTTTTTCCGAGTTACGGTACTTCTAGATGAGCTAGGACAATGAAACTTGGCAGGAATATCAGGGACCCGACCAAACGAACCTGGAAATAATCAGTTTCCCGATCCGACCATATGCGGGGGAGTTGGGGCGCTGGAAACTTGAAAATTTAGGGCATTTTGTCACACTTTTTCGAGTGAGGGTACTTCCAGATGAGCTAGGACAATGAAACTTGGCAGGAATATCACGGACCCGACCAAACTAACCTGGAAATAATCAGTTTCCCGATCCGACCATATGCGGGGAAGTGGGGGCGCTGGAAACTTGAAAATTTAGGGCATTTTGTCACATTTTTTCGAGTTAGGGTACTTCCAGTTGTGCTAGGACCATGAAACTTGGCAGGCATATCAGAGACCCGACCAAACAAACTTAGAAATCATCAGTTTTCTGATCCGACCATTTGGGGGGGGGGTGGAGGGCAGGGGAATCCGGGAAATTGAGAAGTGTGTAACTTTCGAACGGATGATCGGATTGTAATGAAACTTCATAACTGAATAGAATATATATCTATAATGTCCCGTTTAAAGTCTTGACCGGATTCGGTAGCCAGGGGGGAGTTGGGGGGGGGGGAGACCGGAAATTTCAAGAAACGGTTAGAAAGGAGGGATCGGAGCGAAACTTGCTGGGAAGAACAAGCATCTGCTCTAGATAAGTCCTTTAGACCATTGTACTGGATCCGGACACTTATGGGGGGGGGGTCCCGGAATTCCGGTGATGGTGGTTTTGGGGATTTTCACTATGAAACTTGGCAGGCCTATCAGGGACCCAATCAAACTGACTTCAAAATAAAAATTTTGTCGATCAGATAATGGTGGGGGGGAGTGGAGGGAGGGGAATCCGAAATTTTCAGTCATGTGTAATTTTGGAATGGGTGATCGGATTCGAGTGAGATTTAAGAATTGAACAGAGGACATTTCTCCGATGATTTTTTTCATATCCGGACCGGATCCGGCAACTATTGGGGGGGGGGGGGCGGAAAATAAGTGACCCGTTTAGAATGGAGGGATCGGGATGGAACTTTGTGGGAAGAACAAACAGATGCTCTCGGTAAGTCATTTGCTGAATCGGATTGGCTACGTGCACCGCGGGGGAGCTGGGGGGGGGGGGGGGGGCGAGAAACGGTTAGAACGATGGTATCGGAGTGAAACTTGCTGGGAAGAACAAACATCTGGTCCATGTAAATCTTTTACATAATTTGACTGGATCCGGACACTTGAGGGGGGGGGGAGGAGGGGGTTTCCCGGAATTCCGTTTTTTGGGAGATTTTCACGACGAAACTTGGAAGGCATATCAGGGACCCGGTCAAACTGACTTGGAATAAAAAAAAATCCTCTATATGATAATCTTGGGGGGGGGGGGGGAGTTGAGGGAGGGGAATCTGGAATATTGAGTCATGCGTAACTTTGGAACGGGTGATCGGATTCGAGTGAAATTTAATAATTAAACATAGGACATTTTTCTCTGGTAACCTTTTTCATTTCCGGACCGAATCCGGCAATTATTGGGGGGAGGGCGGAAAATACTTGACCCGCTTAGACTGGTGTGATCTGGATCGAACTTCGTGGGAATGAAAAACAGATGCTCTGGATTAATCATTTACAGAACCGGATTGGCTCCGGTTATTGTGGGTGGAGTTGGAGGAGGGGGGGGGGGGGGTCTGGGATTCCGGTGATCGCTCCTTAAGGTACTTCCAGATGTGCTAGGACGATGAAACTTCGCTGGAATATTGAATACTCAACAACATTTGCTTAGAAATTGCTGCTTCCCAAATCCGATTATTCCTTAAAGTACCAATCTTGACCGCAAAGTAAAAAAAATACTTTTAAGCAATATATGCATTTTCGTGATGCCCATCAGCCCATTAGCAGTTTTGCCTCAAGGGTTCTGCTTACAAATGAAGTTCCAGCTCCCTTAGAGTGCGCATCTCAACCGCAAAGTCGAAACTTACTTTTGATCAATCAATGAGCTTACAGCTCTTGTTATTCAGCTCAATAGAACATGAAATTGTGTTGATTCATATTTATATTCTATCTTTCTACCGCAAGTGTAGACCTAGAGCTTTAGGATTTCATGTCCTCGTCGTTGTGGCGATTCCGTATCTGAAAATCGAGAATTTTGTATAGGCTTTATCTGGAAACATCATGACTGGATCACCCATATCAGACTTGAACCCCATCCTTTTGGCGTGTGGTGCAAAGCTCCATCTACAAAACACTTATGGAGATCGATGGGTTCAGATGGATGGGAGCTTCTTCACGGGATACAGGAAGAATGTTGTGGCGCCGAATGAAATAGTCAGGACCATTTTCATTCCGTTTACCCAAGAGGTGAGTTTTTTCTTTTCTTTTTTACTTAAAGGACCTGGCTTAGGTATAATCCTAAAGGCGTATTCTTGCCGTCCCCCGAGGACTCCACTTGAGGAGTCCCCGTGTTTTCGTTTGTCCCGGGGACTCACTCCCCGTATTCTCGTGAGTCCCCACGGATGGGGAATGCTCTGATTATTATCAACATCATCAAAAAGGATTCCCTTTCAGATTCAGAGGGGAATCAATTTTTGCTGCTGTTGGTGCAATGTAACAATCAGAATAAACAAAACCAAAAATAAAGTGGATCCGGACTAATTTCGTCAACTGCATATTTTCTTTAGAACAAAATTCAGTTTTGGAAGCATTCCCCGTGTTCTCGTTGTTTTCCGTACGCGGAGTCCGCGTGGAGTGACTCCTTCTATTCTCGCCGTTCCCTTCGACTCCCCGAGGAGTCATCGGGGAACGGCGCGAATACGCCTTAATTCACTCTACGTCCGTAATGGTCCCATCCGTTCTCGTTCCGAAACTTGCGCGTTGGCTCTTTTGGGGCCGATCAGGCTTCCGCTTATTGCTTCCGAAGATCTCTTCGATCAGAATGCGGTTTTGCAATTTTTCCGTGTTTTTTCTTAAAAGCAAATGGCGAAAGAGACTATAAGCAGGCGGGGCAGCTTCACAGACAAAACAGAAATGTGTATTCAAATAATGTATACAACGGATACGCCAGCTACGATGCTTCATCAGCGATATTTCGGCCCTTCTTGGTAAGGGTCCTCGTTAAGCTGTTAATCTTCAGGGTCAACGTCGAGGAAGGAAAAAAGCCTGTAGAAATTTGTGTCATGGATGCTTATCACTGACTTGGTCTGCATGCCAACAAGACGCGCTGCTCGAGCGTTCAGTAAAAGAGAAAAAAAAAGAATGTCGCAGAATTGTAACATTCTCCAGACATAAGCCCACGCCCCCCCCCCCCCCCCAGGAACCCCCTGGACATACCCCGCCCCCCGCGCAGAAAATCCGGCGACCCCCTCCCGGAACGAACATCCCCTCCCCTCGACCCCCCCCCCCCACACACAGTGTTAATAAAGTAAAATATGTTTTCCATGGAAAGTATATACAGAGGCGAGCGGCCAGCGAGCCGCTGTCACGCGTTTACATTTAAATCGCTTGTCTAGGGAAAATCCATAAGTGCTATCGGTCCAAACTTTAGTTTTAAATAGGATTTTTATAATTTCCTATATATTTGCATCCGAGGAGAAAGTAGGGGGGGGGGGGCGTACTAGGCGACCGGGGTCGCAGAAAGATAAATGGTCAATCGGAGGAGATTATTTCGAGGACAGATTTTACATTGTCGGTAATGCGTCCTGAATAGCAAAACGGTGGATTAAATATCGATTTCGCGTGTTATGAGGTAAATGTAGCAAAAAACGTAGATCTTTAAAATGTGTGGTGACGTAGGCCCTTTTCCCTCAGTATTTCTCTAACTTGCCCTTTGAGATAGAGAGAGATGGGTACATTTGAAACCATCATACTAAATTCAGTTTCTGACACATAAATATCAAACACTATATGATTTCGCAGAGGAAGTTGATTTGGAAGAACGGCACTAACGAGTTTCGCCATTGATTTGATCAGAGTTTAGAGGCGTATTCTCGCCGGTCCCCGAGGACTCCTATAGGAATCGAAGGGAACGGCGAGAATAGAGGGAGTCACTCCACGCGGACTCCGCGTACAGAAACAGCGAGAACACAGGGTATGCTTCCAAAATGGATTTTGTACTAAAAAAAAAAATGCAGTAGACGAAATTAGTCTGGATCCACTTAATTCTTAGTTTTGTTTATTCTGATTGTTTTTTAATTAATTTTACATTGCACCAACTCCAGCAAAAATTTATTCCCCTCCGAATCTGAAAGAGAAACCTTGCTGATGATGGTGATGATAATCGGAGCATTCCGCGTTCGCGGGAAGTGAGTCTCCGGGACAAACAAAAACGCGGGGACTCCTCGAGTGGAGTCCTCGTGAACGGCGAGAATACGCCTTAGGTGGTTAAAGTTTGTTGTGTTTTCGAGTGTTTTGAGTCAAGTACATCTCCATTTTCGCCATTTTAGCTCTCCCTTATTTCCAGAACGAATACGTCTTCGCATTTAAGCAATCTCGTCGGCGTGACGACGACATCGCAATCGTCAACGCCGGGATGAGGGTTAAGTTCAGTTGCGACGGCGAAACGCGCCGCATAGACGATGTGGCTCTGGCTTTTGGAGGTATGGCACCAACGACAGTTTTTGCCAACAAAACTATGGAACTGCTAAGCGGCAGGTAATTTAATATGTCAACTTGTGTCCTCATATAGACCAGTGGTTCCCAACCGGGGGTACGCGTACTCACAGGGTATGTGAGACCCTCGTAAGGGGTACGTGAAGGTACGTCTGGATTTCGACAATTAGAGTTTTGGCTTACGAAGGTTCAAAGAAACAGCGCAAGTGTTTTTCCGACGCTTGACCAGTTTGCGGACGATAATGAAATTGAAACTGGAATTGACAACATTGCCGCCTCAAGTATCCCATTTATTTTTATGTATTTTTACGCATTAATCCCATGCCGTCTCTTTGGTGTTTCGATCTTGACAGATCTTAGTAGAATACTAGAACAATGATTCTTCAAAAAGGGGTACGCAACTTTTTTGAACCGTAATTGGGGGTACGCGGTACGGAAAAGGTTTTGAACCACTGATATAGACCACTCAACCCTTGTTGTTGTGACGCTCAAAACAAGTCCGAAGGTTTTGGCGGGATCCGAAGAGGATTTGTTTTGTTTTAAATTGAGTAATGCATGGAACTCGACCACCTAGTGTGACCAAAATTAAAAGCCAATGAAGAGTACTACAATTACTTTACCAATCACCATAACAAAAGAAGAAAACCATTGCAGTCCTGAGCAGTCATACTGCGAGGCCGCAAAAGGGAAGAGTCCTAAATGGAGCGTCACACCGTCCAAAGAGTCCTAACATAAAGAAGAAGAAGAATAAAAAACGTGTCTACGGGACGGCGACGGCCAAAAAGATTTTTGCTTTTGGTGGGTTAAAAGTCCTGTCAGGAAAATTTAAAAATGTGCAATCCAGTGTGAGTAGTTTCTTACTTTTCTCATGCATTCTCAACCGGACGCTATAGCGAGGGATAGAGTTGGACAAAAAGATGGTAAATGTCTAATATAATATGCGGTTAACGATGTCAGGATGGCCTTGGGCGTTCAGGATGAGCTTACTACACATGCAGGGCTTCACAGTTTCATTATAGATACGGTGGTCAATTCACACTCTGGTTTCAGTCCGAACCCATACTAGGCTATCAGCTACGCATCAAACACTGTGCCTTATAGGCCAGCCGCAATCAATAAATTTATCTAACTATCTGTCTACACACTTTAACACTTTGAGAATTTTTTCTTGGCGTGGAAGTGGACTTTCGAATTACAATAAACTATTTACGTTATATTGTATCATTTGTATTTGTGTATATATAAACGTCAGACTACGCATAATATGATTTATTTTTGTTTTGTTTTTCAGGGAGTGGAATAGCAACATCGTTGACATGGCTCTGGATTCGCTTATTGAAGATCTGCCCCTTTCCCCTTCAGCTCCAGGAGGGATGGTGGCTTACCGTCAGTCGCTGTGCCTCGGGTGAGTCACCTTACCTTTGTAATAGTAATGAAAGGTAAAAATGCTCCCCAATCAATTTGTACCAGCAATCTACAGCTTCGCGTACCGTACCAATGCTCTAACCAAGAAAGCTATCGAGGTGCTGATACAAGCTACGGTGATAGAAAAGTCATTCAGCCCAAGCTGACTGTAAATCATATTTGACGGTGCAAAACGGATAAGTCAGTTACATTTTATTAGAGCTATATTTCGGACGTTCTTGGCAGCGATCCTCTTCAGGCTAAAGCCGCTCAAGGTGGAAGATGAACTTGTGAAAAAACAATTGAAGATTCTTTCTTAAATATCTGATTTTGTGAAATTCTTCTCTGAAAACTGGTTAAAGCTGGTGCTATGATTTCATTCTGGACACGGCTGCTGTTTGTGCTGCTCGATTGGGTCGTCGAAAGAGTAGAGATTCTTCTGCATTTTGGTTTTGGAGTCGCCTGTCTCGGCTGTCTCGTCTTCTTCTTTCCAGCTAAGATGGATACTTGTCGGCGGCATGTATGGGCGATTTGAAAGTTCCGTACTTCGCTGATTCCTTCAAGAAGGTCCGAAATATAGCTCTAATAAAATGTAGCTGACTTATTCGTTTTGCATCGTCAAATATGAACCGTGATCTCGCTAGAGGCAAGAACTAAGGAATCCTGAAAAAAATTTTTTTTTTTTTATTTGCGACCAACTTTTTGGATAACAGCGGAGTATGAAGAAAATACACAAAGTAAAATACACATATTACATATATTAAAATAAAACTAAAATACACATATTAAAATACGCATATAGTCTACAAACACACAAAATTGACCCAATCCCTTTGTAAACCAATCAAAAACGTGAATCAGTCAACACCGTTTATTGTGGTGACGTTTCTGGCTCTTCGCTAGTTGTTATTATTATTACAAATTCCATATTGACTCCTAATACAACTAAAACAATAGCAGTAACAGAACGAGCATCATCTATCCACCTGGGAAACCAAAAATATCAGAATTGGTCTTATCTCAGAGGGGTAGTGATAACTGCATAAATGGGGTACTCAATCCGTAAGTAAGACTGTTTTTGCAATAATTATTTAATTATTGTAATGGATCTACGGCTCCTGCGCACTACCTCCGCAAAGTCAGGCAGTGATGATGATGATGAAATTCTATTGACGCACTTAAGAAGAGGGAAATAGCGCAGTTCAAGACAAAGAAAAGGAAAAAAAAATACACTGAGCTTTCAATAATGTAGTAGATGCCCAAGATAAAAAACTAAACATTAAAAAAACAGTTAAGAAAAAGATGCAGTGTAGCATCAGAAAATATTTCAGTAGCGCTGCACCAAGATGGCAAAGAATGTAGGTGACGAAACGAATTGTTGTAATACACTCGATTTGCAGTAAAAGCCATGATCAGTTCAATTCAATCCAACTTATTTCAAAACCGATACAACGGTCAAGCCGATTTGGTGGTTCGTCCATATTAACACTAATTATATATAAAAGATAATTCTACACTAGTTTGGATATAACCAAGACTTGTCACACATAACACAAATTATTCAAATCTGTATACAATTAATGATGCGAGTTAAAAAGGTTGAAGAAAGGGAGAACAAAACTTCTTAGGTAACGAGTTGTTGTGTGTTTAATTGGCTGCTCACAGTTCTCTCCGCGAATTTTTTTTTTTTTTAAGCACTGTAGGCTGTGTACAAAGCTTCAACGTCTAGCTTCAAAACCGAAACCTCTTTCTAGTTATCACTCGCGATAATAGACCCTTGTACAAGTTCTACCTTTGGATGAATATTTTGTTCAGTTTCACCTCCGTAACTCCTCGGAAACTCGTATGTTTATAAACAATTTTCAGAAGCATGAAAGGCCACGCTTCAGATTGAACCCCTGAAACCACGAGATTCAGTGAGAAGTAGTTACGAGGGTAGGAATCGTATAAGGGTCTCCGGGCACCTAAGTCACGGACTTGTCGCATAGCCTTCGAGTACTGTTATGAGTCAGTCCTGACTCATATTTTTTGTACTTATTGAGTTCTCTCATTTATTGTTCTTTTTTGCCTTTTTTATATACTCCGCTTTTTCTTTTCGCTAGGAGTGGACAGCAATAAACTATTACTAGTATTAAGACTTGATAGAGCGATTATGGAAATAGGTTGCATTGGCATTATAGGTACGACAGGTCCTTTAAGTTTTCATTTTTCCATATTTTTCTTCAAGTTTTACTACTTTGTTGAAATCCCTTATAAGCAAGAGGGGTCCTTTAAGTTTCCATTTTCATATTTTCTTCAAGTTTTACTACTTTGTTGAAATTCCGAATTAGCAAGAGGAGTCCTTTATGTTTGCATTTCCAGATTTTTCTTCAAGTTTTACAACTTCCTCTGCAAGGAGCTATCCAGCGTGGGCGCAGGGAACCCGCTCGAACCAAGTGTTATCCGTGAGCTAGCTCACGGACAGATAAGAAGCACCCAAGTATATGAGGATGTGGACCCAAAACAAAATGGTGCCGATCTCGTTGGGAGACCGGTTAAGCACGCATCGGCTTTGAAACAGGTCACCGGTAAGTGCTCGATTAATTTTTTTGCTATATATTAAGAAAAAAAATAAAAAAAATGACGATCGTTGATTCAGTCATCTGGAATAACTTCAAAAAAAGATCGTAAGTAATGGAATCGAGCAGTTGGATGAATAAATATCGCATTGCACTGCTTCCAGCGTAATAATAAAAGAAAATGAAATATATGGCAAGTAAATGAGTACAAAGAAAAATAAAAGTGTAGCCTGTTTAGCTAACAAGAGCTGGAAACTCATATTGCACTTGTAAGGCCGGTTCAGATGGAAGTAGGCTAATGGTTAAAAGTATTTTTTTCACTTTTCGGTTTAGATGCGCCAAACTTGCAAGGCTGAGTCAGAGGATGGAAGTAATGGTCAAAAGTTTTGTTTTCATTTTTCGGTTAAGATGCACACTTTAAGGGTGCTTAAAAATAATTTGTAAGCAAAACCCTTGAGGCAAAAAGGACCATGTGCTCATGGCGATCGTGAAAAAGTAAATTTTGCTTAAAAGTATTTTTCTATTTTACGGTTAAGGTGAGTTTTTTCAGGGATGGTCGGATGGGAGAAGTGACGATGTCTAACCCAATGATGTCAAGTTTCTAATGTCCCAGCAAAGTTTGATCGTCCTAGCACATCTGGAAGTACCTTAACTCACGATCACTTTAATTCCGGACACCCCCCTATAGCTCCCCCACCCTCGGTACACGAATCCGCTCCGATTCTGTCACTGATGCACCTAGGACTTGTGCCTGTACTTACCACCAAGTTTCATCCTGATCGCTCCACTCTATGCGTGTCACAAGATTACGGGTTCTCCCCTCCGACCCCCCCCCCCCCAGTTCATCGGATCCGGCCCGGACTTGAAACTGGACATCTGAGACATGAGGTCTTTAAAGATATCAAGTTTCACTAAAATCCGATAACCCGTTCGAAAGTTATGCATGTCACTAATTTCCGGACTCTGCCGTCTCCCCCTCCCCCCACGATTTTCGGATCAGGCGAGTGACTCTTTCCAAGTTAATCTGGTCGGGTCCCTGATATGCCTGCCAAGTTTTATCGTCCTAGCCCACCTGGAAGTACATTAACTACGGATCGCCGGAATTCCGGAACCCTCCTCAAACTCCCGCCACAGTGTCCGAATCCGATCCAGCTCTGTCAGTTATGAATCTAGAGCTTGTGCTTGTTCTTCCCACCAAGTTTCATCTCGATCGCTCCACTCTGAGAGTTTCACACTATTTCCGGTTCTCCCCTCCGACTCCCCCCCAGATTCATCGGATCCGGTCCAGACTTGAAATGAGACATCTGAGACACGAGGTTTTTCCAGATATCAAGTTTCATTAAGATCCGATCACCCATTCGAAAGTTATGCAGGCCCCTATTTTCCGGACTCCGCCGACTCCCCCTCCCCCCACGATGGTCGGATCGGGCAAGTGACTATTTCCAAGTTATTTTGCTTGGGTCCCTAATATGCCTGCCAAGTTTCATCGTTCTAGCCTTTCTGGAAGTACCCTAACTCGAGAACAGTGGACCGACAGACCGACCGAAAAATGATCGGTAATAAAAACCTGACAATGTCGTTAATTTATGATGGGGTTTTCGGGGTCGTCTGGGTCTTACAGAAAGAAAACATGCAGTTGAGTTAATGTATTCGTATCCGCTGGCAGTGGCGTCACTAGCCTTTTACCTTGGGGGGGGGGGACGTCCCGTTTGTGCCGACGGACTCAAAAATATGCCGACGAAACACGCCGTTGCCGCATTCCCGCCCGCACAGAATAGAACCGGGGTAAAACTAACTGTAATGCATCAGTTGAGATTATTCGTTTGATGTAATTTTGTATATTAAAGCTCACATATTTAGCTTTTCATTTTAACTTTCGCTAAAAAGCGAAGCTTCCAAAGACTGTACCAAGAACAAGTTAAACTAAGCGCCGCCTGCGAAATTTTTGTAATCTGCCTTGTTTTGAAAAAATTATCTATACCTACCATACAGGTTCTAGCTTTTAACGTGTTTCAAACCCCCACGAATTTCAGTCTAAAACGCCAACTAAATGAAACACCGTTCTTCCAAATAAGAATACTACAAAATGCGCCGCAGGCGAAATTTTGTGTAAGCTAGCTGTTATGCATCAGTTGAGATTATTCCTTTGGTATAATTTCGTATATTACAGTTCACATATTCTGCTTTTCATTTTGGCTTTCGCTAAAAAGCGAAGCTTCCAACGACTGTACCAAGACATGTTAAACCAAGCGCCGTAGGCGAAATTTTTTAAATCTGCCTTTTTCCGGAAAAATTTAGCTATAGTACCATACAGTTTCCGGCTTTTCACGTGTTTCAGATCCCAAAAATTTTTATTCCAAAACGAAAACTAAATTATACACCGTTCTTCCAAATAGAGAATACTACAAAATGCGCACCTGGCGAAATTTTGTGTAAAACTAACTGTAATGCGTCAGTTGAGATTGTTCCTTTGGTATAATTTCGTATATTAAAGTTCACATATTCTTCTTTTCATTTTAGCGTTCGCTAAAAAGCAAAGCTTCCAACGACTGTAACAAGACAAGTTAAACCAAGCGCCGCAGGCGAAATTTTTTGAATCTGCCTTTTCCGGAAAAAATTAGCTATAGTATGATACAATTTCCGGCTTTTAACGTGTTTCAAACCCCAAGAATTTCAATAAAACGAAAACAAATTATATACCATTCTTCCAAATAGAGAATACTACAAAATGCGCCGCAGGCGAAATTTTGTGTAAAACTAACTGTAATGCTAACTTTGATGTAAATTCATATATTTAAATTCACATATTCGGCTTTTCGTTTCAGCTTTCGCTAAAAAGCGAAGCTTCTAACGACTATACCCAGAACAAGTCGAACTAAGCAACGCCGGCGATATTTTTTTAAATCTGTTTTTTTTTCCGGAAAAATTTGCGCCCGACATATGTTTCCAGAATTCGATTTCTTACGTATAAAAAGACCCGATGTGCCGATAAGAATAACGACGCCTGACAAAAGAATTCAGAATTCGATTTCTTCTGTGTTTTTCCCGACAAGACATGTAAAGAACTTTATTTCTCACGTGTAAATAGAAGCCGATGTACCGACGAGACTTGAACTTCCCGGGTGCGCTCGACAAAGTTTGCAGAATCTGATTTCTTACGTCTAAGTAGGACCCGATGTGCCGACGAGTCGACTGACGCCCAACAAAAGCATAAAAAAATTATTTCTTCTGGATTCTTTACTTATAAAAACAGCCCGATGTGCCGACGAGAATACCGAGCCACGACCAAAGCATGCAGAATTAGATTTCTTCAGTGTTTTGCCCGACAAATGTTTGCAGGATTTCATTTCTTTCGTATAAAAAAAAATGTGCCGACGAGTTGACCGACGCCTGACAAAAACATAAAAATTGTATTTCTTCTGGATTCCTTATGTATAAAAAGAACCCGATGTGCCGACGAGTCGACCGACGCCTGACATAACCATACAAAATTTTATTTTTCTGTGTTTTTCTTCGCCCGACGAAAGTACTTTCTTAAGACCTTTGGGGGGGGGAGTCCCTCCCCTCCTTCCCCATAGTGACGCCCCTGTCCGCTGGTGATGATAATTGAAGAGCTGGACGTACAAAGGTGATAACTCACTTTTTGCTAGTTTCGAGATAATCGCGTTCTAAGTTCAAAAATTAGTGTATCCAGAGCTAGTCACCAACCTTTGCCTGCGGGGTATATCGGTAGGGTGTTTGATCTGGCAAATATTCTGATAGCACAGGGAGAATGTACTAGGGGCTCTTAACTCAGTTTGTCAAAAAGGCGAGTTGTCACCTTTTTTGCACTCAGCTCTTAAATATTCTAAATGACGCAAGTCCAAAACACGCCAGTGAACCTCGAGAAGAACGAGAAACTTCACCCGAACGATGACGCAATCCTGTGTCAACGAATAAACGGCGTTCGTTGGGGGGAGCACCGATGAAAAATGTGTAGCCTGCGTAGTTGTATGATAGTTGTACGAAAAAGTTGCGTGTATTGATATATAATAGTAAAGAATACTATATATCATTTAATGTGCCTCCGCCTGGGCCAGTCTTAATATCCAGTAGCATTCTGCCTTGCTATAGTAGCATCCAGTCTTGCTAAAAGTAGCATGCAGTAGAATGCAGTAACACGGTAGCCTTGACATAGAAGCATGTAGTAGCATCAATTCGTTTTGCATTCTACTTTTTCGTACAACTGCATACTACTATTTTGAGATAAATTTTTCATCGGGGCTGTAGTGACGCTTCCGGCTCTTCCGCTAGGCACACGATGATTCTTCATCGGCATATGGAGTTAGTCATCAAGAGTATTGGTTCTCCCTCGTTTCGGCTCCTTTCTTTATCTATTCTCTGTTAGGCGAAGCTCTGTTCTGTGACGACATGCCGCGTTTGGAGAACGAGCTGTACCTATCCCTCGTGACCAGTACACGAGCTCATGCCAGGATCGTGGAGATTGATGAAAGCGAGGCTCTGAAAGTAGATGGCGTCGTTGCTTTTTTCTCCGCCAAAGATTTGACTGAGGAGCAAAACTCAACAGGAGCTATCATTCAGGATGACTGGATTTTCGCGCGTGACGAGGTAAGGTGAGAGGAGTCCACTTGAGGAGTCCCCGCGTTTTTGTTTATCCAGGGGACTCACTCCCCTTATTCTCGCGAGTCCCCACTTACGGGGAATGTCCCGGTTATCATTACCATCATCAAAAAGGACTCCATTTCAGATTCGGAGGGGAATCAGTTTTTGCTGGTGGTGGTGCAGTGTAAAATTAATTAAAGACAATCAGAATAAACAAAACCAAAAGTAAAGTGGATCCAGACTAATTTCGTCAACTGCATAGTTTTTTTCGAACAAAATCCATTTTGGAAGCATTCCCCTGTTCTCGCTGTTTCTGTACGTGGAGTCCGCGTGGAGTGACTCCCTCTATTCTCGCCGTTTCCTTTGATTCCCCGAGGAGTCCTCGGGGAACGGCGAGAATACGCCTGAGGTCAGGGTGGTGCAGATTCCTTTGTGGGAACACGTCAGTTTGCCTGCGAAGTCCGTCACTAGAGGCGTATTCTCGCCGTTCCCCGAGGACTCCTCGGGGAATTTGAAGCAACGGCGAGAATAGAGGGAGTCACTCCACGCGAACTCCGCGTACAGAAAACAGCGAGAACACGGGGAATGCTTCCAAAACGGATTTTGTTCGAACAAAAACACATGCAGTTGAGAAATTAGTCTGGATCCACTTTATTTTTGGTTTTGTTTATTCTGATTGTTTATAATTAATTTTACATTGCAAAAACACCAGCAAAAACTGATTCCCCTCCGAATCTGTAAGGGAGTCCTTTTTGATGGTGGTGATGATAATCGGAGCATTCGCCGTCCGTAGGGACTCGTGAGAAGACCGGGAGTGAGTCCCCGGGACAAACAAAAACGCGGGGACTCCTCAAGTGGAGTCCTCGGGGAACGGTGACAATACGCCTTAGGTCTCAAGCTAATCCACATGTCAGTTCCCCACGATAAATCCGTCAATTTCGTCCCACAAATATCCGTCAGTTCACACCCGACGAAAAATTATCTCAAAATAGTAGTATGAAGTTGTATGAAAAAGTAGCATGCAGTACCAAAGGATGCTATTACATACATAGCAAGACTGGATGCTACTGGAGCAAGGCGGGATGCTACTGAGTACTACTGCGTAAGATTAGCCCAATGTGAGGCACATTAAATTAAGGTATTCTGTACTACTGCATATCAATACATGCAACTTTTTCATACAGCTACCATACAACTACACAGGCTACACATTTTTCATCGGGCATACACGTCATGTCCGACGAAAATTCGGCAGTTATCCCCACACGTTTTTACAAAGCGCGTCAATCAGTTCACTCGACCGTTAGTTCGCCCACAGATCTGTCCACCCAGACGTCAGTTGTCCGACGAAAATCCGTCAGTTCGCGCCCAACTTCGATATCGACTACACGTCAGTTCGCCATAGCGTTTATTTTTTCGACATATCAGTACGGCCATCATCGAATCAATTTGATCAAATTGATTTCGCCCATCGTAAGAAAGTTAGCAAACTAAGGTCAGTTCGACCACTTTTTGGTAAGAAAAACTGACATGTGTTTATTAATGACGCTAAATATGCTTTTGCCGATTGTCTGCACCGGTCATGCATTTCGTACACAGTACACGTAGTTAGTAGGCTATAGATGCGACTGGAACTGACATTAACTAACTTTTTATTTTCTACTTTGCAGTCTTAACCTAAGCGTAATTCTTCTTATTCTTCCTGTTCTTCTGTTTGACCATTCCTATTCTGGCCTATAAGGCAAACCTGAAAGTGGGCAAAAGCAGTAATCATCAGAGGCGTTACTATAGCCAAAATGTTTGGGGGGGGGGGGGGGGGGGGCAAGGCATTTACCGACTGGCTGTTAATCTTTACCGACTGTCTTTGCCGAACGACTATTTTCAAGAAAAAAACGACATTTTTGAAAAAAAAAATCGACTGATTTTCAGAATAACCGATTGTTTTGACGAAAAATCAACTGATATTCAGAAAAAAACACTGTTTTCATGAAAAAAAATCAACTGTTTTGACGAAAGTTCGTGCCGACTCGGTATTTTTTTCTGGACCCGACAACGTTTTGGGGGGGGCGTCCCCCCAGTCGTGACGCCCCTGGTAATCATATTCTACCCTTGTTAGCATTCCAGCTCTTGTTTTCTTTTCTTAGGTGACCTGCTGTGGTCAGGTTATCGGCTGCATCGTGGCGACGGAACAAGCGTTCGCTCAGCGTGCGGCGAAGAAAGTCAAGGTTGTGTATGAAGACATCAAGCCACTTATCATCACCATTGAGGTAAGTGACCTACAGATTTAAGGAGGGATTTTTTCTTAGTGGACTACGGGGTATATAAGAACAAAAAGATCGAAACAAAAAAGTTTTTACATCTGGTGAGCAATGACAAAATTTACGTATAAGCAAATTTCCACGTATGTAAACAGAACGCAGAGCGTGCCGAATGTGCCCGTCATCTAGAAGGTGCTCCGAAAAAATAAAACCAAGATAACGGAAAGATTGAACAAACGCTAGTTCTGTACCTGCAAGGCGTACACTCGGTAACAGAGGTGCAGAACGGGAGCGCGGGCGGAAACACATACATTTAGTTTTAGATGTGTTAAAAATGATATCGTAGTCTTTCGCAAACGAATCACATATGACAAGTAACTTATTAAGTGTCCCAACACTGGTCGCCATTATAACCAAATCATCAGCATAACTCAAATTGTTCATGCATCGAGAACCAATATGGCAGCCCAAACCAGATTTGCTCAATCTAACATTGAGCTCATCACAATACACTATATACAGGAGTGCAGACAACACCCCTCCTTGCCGGACACCATTCATCACGGAAAAAGGGGTAGATAGAACCGAACCCCACTTCACATGAAACCTTTGTTGTTCAAACCAAAAAGCAAACAACCGTAAATATAGGGGAGGCACACCCGTATCTGCAAGTATTTTAAGGAGTTTCGTCTGATTAACTCTATCGAAAGCTTTCTTAACATCGAGAAAGCACACATACAGCCAAGTCGAAAACAGCCAATAATATTCAATAATACCTCTCAAAACAAAAATAGGAAACTCAACAGACAGTTTCTTTTTGTAAGCATATTGGTACTCGGACGTTTCGAGGAAACTTCTTAGACGTACTAGAAGAAGTCTCTCAAGTATTTTCGACAACGTTGACGCAAGAGCGATGGGCTGGAAATTATCCGCCTTGGAGGACTCACTTAGACGGCTTTTCTGTATCGGAACAAGAATAACATCCATAAGGGAATCCGGGAGGAAACCATGTGAAATCATTGACGAAAAAATCACAGCGAATAATGGGGAAACAAGGTCATCGCACAGTTTAACATGGCTTGACGACACTTGATCTTTACCGCCAGCAGAATTCAACTTTAAACCACGAATAGCAAGAAGTACTTCCATGGGCGAAAAATATTCAAAAACAGAATGATCTGCAGTATTCATGAAAACACTAAGAGGACTACGGGGCACAGAATTAAAAATTCCTTCAAGGTGACTACTCCAAAAATTGAAAATTTCCGACTCACTACTATGACCTTCAACCGTCTTCGGTAAAGCTGAACGACTACGGGTAGACGCTCCCACAGAACCCCAAAAAGAAGTAAAAATTTTCTTTCTAAAAGTAGATGCCATCTGCTTTGACCGTATTGCTTTATCTTGAGACCGAACCCAACAGAACACAGTTTTAAAACGCGTATTCCATAGTCTTCTAGACCGATCAAGGAATCCGCCTTTTTCTCGACCTTCGTGAACCCACGCCTTAAACCAGTATCGTGCAGCTTCATATAATGGCTTCACGTAATCGTTCCAACCCGGAACAACACTAAAACCACGTCGATGGGTTGAACTTGTCGTTGGAACAGATTCAGCAGACGCTAGCAATAAAATAGCACATATACTCTCGTAAACCATAATAATGCTACTTTTATGCGATTTCTGGTGGCACAACGGATCTCTACACACAAATTCAGGACCACCTAGATCGATATTTTCTAGTTTATTCCTAACAGAATTTCTATATTTTAACAACTGAGCTTTAGTGGCGGCTTTCCATAAAATCTTATCAGAAAGCAACGATGCACCAAATGTACTATCGGTGACCGAATGGGTAGGTTCTATTTCAATTCCACATACGAGAGGGAAATGGTCAGACCCAATCACATCGTGTCTAACAGTAATACTTGACACTAAATTGGAAATAGATTCAATGGCGTGGTCCAGCCACGACGTAGCATAAGCGGAAGAATGGCTTAAAAACGTGAACGTATTACGGGGCAACTTCAGACGATCAAGGATATGAAAAGCATTATCACGGCAGATAGAATCAAGTTCAAGGTGGAACGGAGTATTTTTCAGGAAGTTCGCATTAAAATCCCCAATCATAAATACCCCATCGACACCACTCTGCAGACTAGTAAAAGCCGCAATATCGGCTAGACACGACACCAATAGCGGCAAATTTTCTAGTGAACACACTGGCATATAAACGTTAAACAACAAAAAAACACCTTTGCTACTGGATAATCGCACAGCCTGCAGACGTTCATTATCTATTTCGAGCACTTTAATGGCTGATGTAAGAGACTCGTGCCACAGAATAGATAGACCACCATAAGGACGACCTCGCAAGAGCCCGGCTTCAGGGTTTACAGGAAAGGAGGTTTTGAATTTGAAACAAAGCCAGGGCATATTTCATCAACAAAGGCGAGGTCACAAGGCATCAGCATTATTTCTTGCAAGAACACAAGTTTATACTGATTACACAAAGACAGGACCTGCTGTCTTCTAGCACGAATAGAGCAACAATTATATGACGCAATTTGCAACACCATTATTCCGTATTAGTGTTGCTCTCAGACTGTGAGCCATCGGGGCCTGTCGAAGGGGGGCGGGGCGGGGCGAGTAGAATTTCCGGAAGAGAATGCCCGCCGGCCAAAAGTTCGATTTCAGTACCTTTTCAAGGTAAACACTGGGCAGTTCGACTCTGAACGACTTGTACGTATCAAATCTGGTCTGAATTGCCTCACACTTTACGTCACATTTGATAGAGCGCGAGATGAAGCGTGTGACGTCATCGACATTAGTGTCAGGGGCGAAACGCGACACATACAGCGTTGAACGGCGAATAGCGGCCACAGATTTCAAGGTAGTATTCCGGTTGAACGAATTACCAATACTTTGACTCGGTGCCTTCTTGGATTTCGGGCCGTTTACTCCGTTTCCTTTGCGGCCATTTCGTGTAACAGTTACCCATTGTCCGCTACCCAGAGTCTTCCGTTCTGTGCGCGCGATACCTGCATACGTGGGTACGGGGTCCGCAGCGGCATCTACAGAGGCAGTCGAAGCTAGCGAAGGAGTCGCCAAGTTCAGATTAGTTATCATAGGTGGCTCAGTACTCGCAGTCTCACCACCCAGAACATGCAGCGGCAAGTTTTGCGGGATGATCGAATCATTCACAACAGCCCGAGGGTGGGACAGGTTTTGTACGATCGATTTCAACTGTTCAATTTCAGACTTCAAGGTGTCATAAGAGCTAATAATTGTAGCTAGATCGAAGTGCGAAATATGAAGTGCCGGGATGCGTAGGAGATTTGCGGCCAGAAACTGGGGTAGGCAATCCCGGTCAGTTTGAATCAAAATACCGTAAAGTTCAAGCAGAATTGGGCCTTTGGCAGTCTTACCAGAACGTGTCTTCACAAAGTCCTGAAAATCCTTGGACACTTTGTCCAGAACGACAGCAGGTAGGTAAGGAATTAGATCAGCTTTAGCCATGATTATTTCATCAGGAGAGTAGAAATCAAGGCATAATTGCAGCAGGATGTCCTTTGGTGTTCCGCTGTCAATCCGGGACAGCATGAAACTTAACAACTCGCTCACAACGAAATTGTCATAACCATCCTCACTCCCCATCGCACTTCGATCACTTCAATGTTCAATAGAATGTCCAAAAAGAGCGCAATTAGTTCGTCGTCAGTATATCGCACAGAAAAACTAGCAGAAAACAGGTAACGTGTTTGCGCTTCGGACTCTCAGTCACTCTTTGTATATTCTGAACGTACAAAGTGCTGCTATGAACTTGCGATGGGGGAAAGGAAAATAATATGTGAATTTATAACGTTTATGTTTTTCACATACACTACCTTCTCTTTCGATCCAAGACCCCTCTGATAACTTTTCTTTGTTTTGCCAGGATGCCATCCAGCATAATTCGTTCTACCACCCCTTTATCAGAAGTATCAAGAATGGTAATGCCACGGTCGGATTGGCCGAATCTGAGCACGTGGTCGAAGGGGAGATCAGGATTGGTGGGCAAGAACACTTCTACTTGGAAACCAACGTAACCATTGCTGTCCCAAGAGATTGTGAAGAAATGGAGATATATTGCTCCACCCAGAACCCAAACAAAACTCAGGTAGGTTGTGAACAAAGAGGGAGATGGTAGCAAGAGCAAATAAGTACCAGAACTTCCGTCTCCCTATCTCTGTAATACGACCATGCGGAGTCGAATAAATCCCTGTACCCTAACCGATGCAAACTTGCGGTGTGTAGGAGCCACGCGGAACATCACAATTCGTCACCTCTACAAAGAGCTATATCGCAGCAAAGCCGATTGGATGTCTGGCCGCGCTGCAGAGCGGTTCAGCGCGCTTCGTGCACTAGTTCCTCAGATATGCGCAACGGTGGAGAGGAACCCGATGAAAAATATATCTCAAAATAGTAGTATGAAATTGTACGAAAAAGTAGCATGCAGTACTAATCTCGGTACTAACTGATGCTACTACATGCTTCTACTTCAAGGCTACTGTGTTACTGCATACTACTGCTTGCTACTATTAGCAAGACTGGATGCTACTATGGCAAGAAAGGATGCTACTGGATACTACTACTTAAGACTGGACCAGTCGAATGATAGTATTCCTTGCTTTTACATAGTATTACATGCAACTTTTTCGTACAACTATCATACAACTACGCAGGCTACAAATTTTTCATCGGGAAAGTAGATGGTCAGCAACTCGAAGCTCAGCAAGTACCTCTAGATTGAAGCTCAGTTTTGTTGGGGTATCCATAGTCGCTGTATGGGACCAAAGACGGGGGCAAATCGCTTATTTGTTTTTGATAGTCAGAGTATCTGTTAATTAAATTCTGTTCAGGTTAATTATTCATTAAATAGCGGCGGTTATCCGACAAAATAGCTTCCCGTCTACAACCCACGCACCAAAAATATAATATGTCGAGCGAACTGCTGGATCACGTATGCCAGTATGACCCATTTATCTGTCAAATAAGAACTTACAGTGATTATAGTATCTTTATAAATATATCCTTTTGCTTCTTCCTGGTATCCTGAAAAGCACCACAAAACGGGTCTGGCCATTATGTGGACAGAGCTCTGAAGCTAAGAGCCCTTAAGCTGCCTAGTGAGGCTCCATAGGCGCATGGAAGTATTGCTTTTCAGTAATGTGTTTTTGTGTTGTTTTGTATTTGGCCCTTGGGTTTTGAAATGCATTTATTGGTATTATTATCGCTTATAATCATATACTTAAAATGGTAGCGTAGCACATCTTCTGTTGCGACGAAGTGATACGGCATAGGACAAACTACGGTAAAAATTATACCGTTTTGCCAAGTATATATATGACGCCCGACCCCCTTGGACGAGAAAATTTTCAGTCGTTATCAGATTAGTCACCAACTAACAGCAATAGAGAAACAAATCCTTTTCCTACCCCCCTGGTACAAAAACAGACATCTGATTTCGCGTTACAAGCTTCCGGATAGATCGCTCAAACTTTCGGCCCTAAGGAAAAAAATTCTCCACAACGTCCCATCTCAGCTTCTCCGCACATCACGGCTTGCCCCTTCTTCTATAGTGAACGTTAGTGTTTTTTAGTGTTTTGTGTTCTTTTTCATTGTTTGTACTCCGCTATTCTGCCTTTCAGTGGGTTGTAAAAATAAATAAATAAATAATATAAAATGAATAGAAATATATAGGCAAACTATTGATCACGACTGGAAAATCCTCTTGGTTTAGTAAAAGTTATATTGCGTTTTTCGTGGTATTTCGTAAGTTAAGTCTCTTTCGTGTTTTCCGTTCTTATTTTCATTCTCTCTTATTATTTACTCTGTCTTCGTCCTTGGTGCTGATTTTGACGGGTTATAAATAAAATCGTTATCGTCATCTCTGGGTTATGGCCAACTAACTATTTTGGATCTAGTATGACTGCACCTAATTACTAGTAAAACACTGGTACATACCTGTGTTTGCTGGAAAACCACGGAAGAGGGTAGCGCTCCCCAAAAACCTCCGCGCGCCGAAAGCAAGAATTTTCGTTGTCCAGTAGCACCGAACCTGCTAAAACCTTCCGGAGAAACCCGAACCCACTGGTCCTTACTACTGCCCTATGTGTGGGGAGATGAATGAGAATGTGTTGCACCTGATGTGTGAATGTAGTGAATTGGATGGGTTGAGGGATGAAGTGTTTGGAAAAAGAGTGTACGATGAGGAATGGTTGGTTAAAGTAATGAAGGACGAATGTTTTTCGGGAGTTCGCCAGTTGGGAAGATTCCTTAAGCTTTCGATGAAGCATCGTGAAAGATTCATTTAGGTTTATTAGTAATTTAGTGAAAATTTATTTTTATTTTGTTTTGTATTGCCATGGCCCTCGGGCTTTTTGTGTAAATATATATCATATCATCATATCATATAGACAGCGCGACACTATATGCCTAGAGAATCCGTGAGACAGTGTCATTCCAAAACGAATCGAAATTTGCAATCCTCTCTTACTACTTAGTTAGATTCTTGATTTTGAGATTCTCTTTTTTTTAGATTCTTGTGGCGTCCGCTCTGGGAATTCCTGCAAACCGGGTGGTTTGTCACGTCAAACGACTGGGCGGTGGATTTGGTGGAAAGGAGAGCAGATTCACAGTTCTGACCCTGCCCGTTGCCATTGCTGCACACAGGTGGGTGAACACTATATATGACAAAGTCCAAAACACGCCAGTGATCCTCAGGAAGAAGGAGTAAACGTGTCCGTAACGACTCAAACTCAAGGACTCGAATCATGTGTCAAACAATCACGGCGATCTTTGGGAGCAGCTGTGACACCGCTTATTGCTTTCTTCCGCAGGTACCCGGAGATTCTGCATCGGCAGGGAGAGATAGAGCGTGTTCCATCCTACTTACCGTAGTTACCAGGCATGACGTCACAAATTCTGTCTTTTTGTCGTCAAGGCTGGAACGACTTTTCTATTTTCCAGCGGAATATCATGCGACGGGTGAATCCGACCAATCACGTGAGAGAGATTCGTGGTTACTACGCTTACCACGCTCCCGAGCGTGGTAAGCAAATAGTTACTATTAGTTACTGTTTTGAGAAGGCTGGAACGGTCAGCGTAGTAACTTTTCGTGAGGTTGGAACGGATTTAGTAACTAACAGTTACTATTGGTACGAGGGTGGAACACGCTCATAGTCATCAACAGTATTCTGCTTTGCCTTCTCTTTTACTTTAAAGTTTAACTGAAAAGCCAACTTGTTTCTTATATCCTGAATCCGAATATACACTGAATTAGTTTGAATCTTCTTGAACATTTTTATTGTTTCATCTTCAGCTCTAGTAGTAAACTTCAGAATATGTAGCATACTGCTTGCCGAATCAAAATTCATCCAGCCGCGGCAAATTTAAGTGTCAGCAGAAACGTGGTTCCAATAGCCAACTGAGGACCGAAATAAAATATTTTGAGCATAGAGGTACATCGAAGTAGAGGTACGGCAAGTCCCTAAGCTTATCTGATAATTGATAAGTTCATCTGATAAATTGATTATTCAAATGGCGAAGTTGTAAAGCTTTTTCATCGATCCTTCCACCCTATTAAAGTGAAAATTCCATTCTACTTCCAACTGCTATAAATTTGTACAATTTGAAAGATCCACTTCAAATTATGCGGAAAAAGCAACAAAAATTTCTGTTTAAAATGTCTTCTCTTACTCATAACCTATATTTAGCGGTTAAAGAGTTACTATAGTTTTACGCGTGTGTACAATTTTGTTTTTTTGTATTTTTAGTATGGTTTGGCCAGATTGTTTTTGAGCAGTATTACATGTTGGGCCAATTTGTATGTATTTACTTCACTTTATACTCTCCGATCTTGGAGGTCAATAAAATATTTGATTTGATTTGATTTGAATAGATGATGGATAGACCTTGTGGTTTTCCCACAAGTTTGTTTTTCAACTTGAGCGGCTTTGAGCCTGAAAAGGACCCTTGCCAAGAAGGGCCGAAATGTAGCTCTAGCAAAATTCAGCTGACGTATTCGTTTTGCACTATCAAATGTTTTTCGCAGTCAGCTCGGGCTGAAGACTATTTAGGCTAAAGTTTACCGAAAAGGGCTGGGATAGGGCAATCTAGTTACCGATCAGTTATTCACTAAAATTGGCTTGAAGACCCGCTGAAAATACGTTACTTGGTTGTTCCGCTATTCTCGAATAATCGATTTTCAAATAGATGAATTTCCGTGTGATTTGTGGTACCTCTATGCGCTTGTATTTTTTTTGTATGCCTTACGAGAAAGATTTATGATTTTTTTTTGCTCAGGCACTAAGTATAATCTTCACCAATTTCACCCACTGCCCACTGAAAAGCCGCGTTTGTGTTGAGATTAAAATTTCCCGTTTCATAGTAGAATTTTCGTTGTGACCGCAGATATTCTGAACGTCATAACTAGAGTAGATAGTGGACACAAAAAATCCCTTTGCAGAATCCAAATAATTCTCTGTATTCAGTTAAATGACACAAAAATAAGTTGGCTTTTCAGTTAAACTTTAAGTGCCGAAATTAAGCGCAAAGCTGACACTAGACACATATATTCATGTTTCTGAGATCCTTTGGTTTTTGGTTAAGCACATTAAAGTGAAAGAAGAAAAGGCCCGAAATGATGACCGTTTTTTAGCGTTTTAGCATTTAGTTTTAGCGTTAGTTTTTTAGCGTTTTTTAGAATGTTAAAATTTATGTTCCGGAATAAAAAATTCCGGGCTGCATTTCGGGCCTTTTCTTTCGAATACACTCTAATACACACTAAAATAAAATTCTTTTCATGTTACTGAGCTCCTCTGGTTTCACAAAAATTAGAGCTTATTGACGTAGTCCCGCCACATTTCTTGGCAGCGATTCGATAATGTTTCCAGTTAATTCAAATAGCCATTCTGTCGTTTTATTCGTAACTCTATTAAGTACGAAAATGATCGATCCATGTTGACTTTGGAGTTGAATTTTAGTGACCAAGAATAAATTGTTAATTGTATGTTCGTTAAATATTTCACAATTAACTGTTAACACAGTTTACCGTCACAATTAAACCTGTTCTGACCCCTGTCTGGGTGTATTCATATGTACCAACAAGCAAAACCAGTGTCCAAAATATGTTGTAAAATTCTTGTTTTATTTCTTAAATTACGCGAAGCAGTAAGATCGGCAAAAAATCCGGGTACAATATCAGTTATATAGGATATTAAATCAAAATTTACCATGTCCGACTTTACCATTTACAGCAGTAGGTGTTACTACTTCAGTAAACCCCGTTTACCCGTTCGTAGGTTGAACAGACCAGTTCGATGCATGCTGGATCGAGATGAAGATATGATCGTGTCGGGGTTCCGTCATCCGTTCCTTGGCCGCTACAAGCTTGGCTGCAAGTCTGACGGCACGATAACCGCGCTCGAAGCGGACCTGTTTGCCAACGCTGGTCAGACTATGGATCTGTCTTTCTCGGTGAGATTAGTGATTATGAAGTACGACACCCAAGGGGCTTAAAGCCAGGCTTCACCTTCCAGATTTTTATTTCGGATTCCGGACATCCGCCTTCGTCAAAAAAGATGACCCAGCGGTCGGATCGAGTCGTGGCTTCACCTTCGGTCTTGGGTGTAGGGGGGGGGGGGAGGGGTCTTGACTTTGCAACTGCTAAAATTCTTACGATGCAACTCCTTTAAGTCGTTTAAGCGCCTATACCCGATGACAGTTTGTCATCGGAAGAATGAAGAATACTATCATTTAATGTGCCTCAGACTGGTCCAATCTTATGTAGTAGTATCCAGTAGCATCCTGTCTTGCCATAGTAGCATCCAGTCTTGCTAATAGTAGCATGCAGTAGTATGCAGTAACACGGTAGCCTTGAAGTAGAAGCATGCAGTAGCATCAGTTAGTACTGCATGCTACATACAACTTCGTACTACTATTTTGAGATAAATTTTTCATCGGGTAGTACTCCGGTAAACAGACAAGTTCTATGTTATCGATATGTGGGCTTAGTCGATAGTACGGACGGAATCTGACGGAAACCGAAAATCCGGTAGGCCTCGTTTTGGGTACATCAGCTTCTATCGAGGAGTATTTAAGATGAGATTCAAAATCGATCGTCCATGTTTTTCATTTTATTCGCAAATGGTTCTGCGGATGGAATCCGGCTAAAACCGGAAATTCGGTAGTTCTCGTCTTATGTCTATCCAGTCTTGATACTGCTGAAAAGTCGACAATATCGGTCGAATTCGCGTCGCTTTCACACCGGATAAGTGGCACAAAAAGATAATGTCAGAAAGAGCTACTCATCTATGAGACCTGGCCGAATTATGTTGGTACTTGGCAGGAATCTGAAACGTATCCTAGAGTTTTGTCACGGAAGGCCTAAATTGTCAATCATCTTGACTGCATTTCGTTTATTTATTTTCAGATTTTGCATGCTCCATCTTTTAGTCTTTGCTCACAATAGACCATGAATATATGGGTTCCGGCAAAAACCTGGCGAAAACACCCGGACATAACCCTCCGCCACCTCCCCTTGGAGACCTCTCCCCCCGGTCCCCCCCACCCCCAACCAAAACCCCTGAAGAGGACCCTTGCCAAGAAGGGCCGAAGTATCGATCTAATAAAATTCGGCCGACGTATCTTCTTTGCACTTTCGGGTACCCCCCCCCCCCCCTCCCCCGACACGTGTGAATAAAAAGCCAAATGGTTATATGAAGATTATATATATAGGTGAGCGACCAGCGAGCCTCCGCCACGCGTTTACATTTAATTTTTGTTTATAGGGAAGTTAAGTGTTCGCGGTCCAAAGCGCAGTTCTTCGTAAGACTTTCTGATTTCTATACATTTGCATTCGGGAGGGGGGACTTGATAACCCGGTGGTTTTGGTACCGGGGGGTTTACGCCAAGGGTTTTTTCGCCTAGACCAGGATATTTAATATACACGATCGTCGCACCCCTAGTAGTTTATGTTTTTTACTCGCTAGTCTCCGCCATTTCCTCTATAAGGAGTTTTCGATCGATCTCATGGTGAATTCTCACCACGCTCCTAGGTCGTACCAAGTTCTGGTTAGTCCACACTGTCTAGGAAACAGCAGACACGTGTGAGTACGAAAACAAGTTATAATAGTCGAGAGCAGTAACTGTAGTGAATCAGCCCTATACGTAAAACCATAGACCACCAGTGAGCACTCAGGGGACAAAGAACGCAACTGTGTTTTGTTTATGTTCTTTATTTTTTTATTTACTCCGCCTTTTCAGAATGGCGGGTCATAAATAAATTACTTACTTACCTACTTACTTACTAGTAATATTCCCTCATGATTACAGGTCATGGAACGTGCATTGTACCACATTGACAACAGCTACCGTATACCTCACGTCCGAGCAACTGGTTTCTGCTGCAAGACAAACCTTCCCTCAAACACGGCTTTCAGGTTAGATTCCCATCCTTCATGCTATTTAATCTTGCGATGCTATTTTGCCCAGTCACGTTTCCTAAATGGACACCTCGAAGTTTTGCGTTGTCAGTCATGAAGAACATACAAGAGACAGATGCCTAAAGGAGGGTTTTCGCGAGATCTCGGAATCACTTACCTGCGAGCGAAGCGCATCGCGAAAACTGTTGGAAACCGATTCCTGGAATAACTTTACACTTTCCCGATGGACTGATCGCGAAAACGCATGGAAAGCTGATATCGCCAAGAAAATGTTGAATTACAAACTTTTCGACTAAATATGGTTCACTTAACGGTTCTTTGATCCTCATGTGTCCCATCGAAGTCGCCTTAATTATGATTGCCATTTTTTTATTGATTATTGTGATACTTGCACTGTTTTTTCTCCGCATTTTTTAATTCCCGCCGAAACATTCACCTTTCCGCGGAGCTTTCCACTAACCTCGTGGAATCACTTTCCGGGAAAGCTGCTTCGGTTTCGAGGCGCGAAAATCGGGTTGGAAAGTTCGGCAACTTTCCGAAGTAGCATGAAAACCATTGGGAAGTGATTTCGACTTTGCTTTCCAGCTCGCGAAAACCCTCCTCTTATGTAGGGAAAAAAGTCTAAACATTTCACATGAAATCGGATTGTGCCGAAAATCCTGGCAAGAATTACGGGTCGCGACCGTCCGACCCTGATGAGGTGGACAGAAGAATTCTCGCCGTTATATCCATTTTTCATCATCTACACCAGTGGTTCCCAACCGGTGGTATGCGTACCCAAAGGGGTACAAGAGATCCTCGCAAGGGGTACGCGAGGTCCCAAAATCAAGTTAGTCTGTAGCTTTAAAGGACCTGTCTTACCTATAATACTAACGCAACCTACTTCCATAATCACTACATAGATTTCTAAACCTGGAGACCCCAATTTCGTACGGTTCATTCTAACCCCTCTAACAAGACCACGCTGATTTTCTCACTTGCCGTGTTTTGCTACCTTCGATGTGATGTAAATTGTTTCCCTGTTTTCGCTATAAGTCAACGAATCTCGGGAAAGGCTTAAAACAGCAAAAACCGTGGGTTGTTTGTTGAAAGCACAGCCTAGAGTTAAAGTATTCAAATATATTAAAATAGTGTAAGTTGAACAGTAAATAGTGCGATGGGTCCTTTAATACCTCGCTTCTGTCATTTTTGCGTCCCCTAACTCGGTTTCAGTATTGTCCTGAAAATCGGACCTACTGTACGCAATTTCAGATTTACATGGCTCGTCATGGCAATAATCTCGTCATCTTGATATTCAGACCGAGGTAAAAAAATGGCAAAAAAATCGTCAAAAAGGGGTATTGCACCTTTTTGAACCTTGACTATGGGTATGCAACCTTTCTGAACCTTGATTAGGGTTACGCGGTACGGAAAAGGTTGGGAAACACTGGTCTACACTGTCAGAAGCTTCATAACAGATAACACGAGGATGCGCGGTTTCAATAGATAATGCGTAACAAATAGCACTTCGGATGTTAAATGTTGTGTTACCGTTTGCATGAAACGTTATGTATAACAGGCTTTGTTAGGAAGAGCCAAAAAGCATCTACTGCATTATTCCTTATTGTCATGAAGTCGGAAAACTCGGCAGATACTTTTTTTTTGTTTTTCTTTTTTTTTTCTTTTTTTTTCGCTTCTTCCTGAGGGTAACGCTTATTATGCATAACATTTTGAAACATAACAGATAACATCCGAAGTGTTATCTGTTACGTATTATCTGCTGAAACCGCGCATCCTCGTGTTATCTGTTATGAAACTTCCGAGAGTGTATTAAAACAAGGGAAAGACCTTCCCTTATTTGTTTCCTCTACCGCCTCCTTCTTTCCTCTTAAAAACAACGAGAAAAAAAAGAAATGTCAATTGACCTGATAATATCAGCACAAAAATATGCAGAGATCAGATTCTTTGTATTTATTATTAATATATAACATTTTTATATACACGTCAGAAGTTTCATAACAGATAGCACAAGGATGCGCGGGTTTCAACAGACAATGTGTAACAGATAACACTTGGGATGTTATCTGTTGTGTTTGAAAACGTTATGCATAACGAGCTTTGCTAGAAAGAGCCAAAAAACAGCCAAAAAAGCATCTACTGACTTTATTCTTTATCGTCATGATGTCGCAAAACTCAGCAGATGCTTTTTGGCGGTTTTCTGGCTCTTCCTGATGGTAACGCTTATTATGCATAACATATTGTAATACAACAGACAACATCCAAATTGTTATCTGTTACGCGTTATCTGTTGAAACCGCGCATCCTTGTGTTATCTGTTATGAAACTTCTGCCAGTGTAACAATAAATTTTGTTTTTATTATTCAATTTTTGGGATCCAGTCGATATATCTGGTCTTGTTTAGCGTATTTTTGTTTTGTACTGTGTTGGCATTGTAAATACACATATTATTATTGTTAGTCTTTAGTTGCGTTTTTGCTGATACCATGGGATCTGTTACCACGGTCTAAAGTCGTTTTTGCAGTTATCGTGGTATCAGATACCACGGTCAAAAGGCGTTTTTGCAGTTATCGTGGTATCTGGCCAGTTATCGTGGTATCAAATATTCAGATACTACGGTCCGACCGTGGTAACTGGCCGTGGTATCTGAAAAGTCATCTCACTTTCATCAAATTTTGTCAGATTGGTGAGAAAGAAGTTTAGCACTTAGTGATGTAACTGGATATCTGTTTTTCTTTTGAGATGACTTCGAAAAGTGCAATTTCGGCAATAGTCCTTTTTGCAGAGCACCGTGTATCAGATACCACGATAACTGCAAAAACGACTAACTGCAGATCCAGTTACCGTGGTAACAGATACCATGGTATCAGCGAAAACGCAACTTTTCTCTTTGATTGTCGTGCTGGGAGCTACACTGTTGGGCGTATACTTTCCAGATCACTAGCTAATACGACGGACACACCGAGTTTTAAGGCATATTCTCGCCGTTCCCGATGACTCCTCGGGAAATGGAAGGGAACGGGGAGAATAGAGGGAGTCACTCCACGCGGACTCCGCGCACAGAAACAGCGAGAACTCTGGGAATGCTTCCAAAATGGATTTTGTTCGAGAAAAAAATATGCAGTTGACGAAATTAGTCTGGATCCACTTTATTGTTGGTTTTGTTCATTCTGATTGTTTTTAATTAATTTTACATTGCACCAACACCAGCGAAAACTGATTCCTCTCCGAATCTGAAAGGGAGTCCTTTTTGATGACGGTGATGATAATCGGAGCGTTCCCCGTCCTTGGGGACTCGCGAGAATACGGGAAGTGAGTCCACGGGACCAACAAAAACGCGGGGACTCCTCAAGCGGAGTCCTCGGGGAACGGCGAGAATACGCCTTTAGTTTAAGCTAGCGTGTTGAAGTCGGAAGACCTGCGTTGTAAATCTTTTCCTCGTTTGCTTAGGGGTTTCGGTGGCCCACAGGGAATGATGGTAACAGAAGCATTTGTCGACCACATCGCGCGCCATCTGAATTTGGACCCGGTTGAAGTTCGGAGGAAGAATTTGTACAAGGAAGGCGATAAGACGCATTTCAATCAAACCCTCGAAGAATGCAGCCTACAGCGATGCTTCGAAGAATGCTATGCGCAGAGTGGATACGCGCAGAGAAGAGCAGCAGTCACAGAGTCAAACAGGTAACCACTAGGCCCTTCGTCTTTCCAGATTAGTTATTTTTTGGTTGCTAAATGCGCTAGCATAAAGTAAACGACGAAGCCGCTTTCACATTGACGCGTAGAGCCTTCCACACGAAGCTACGCAACCTCTGCGTCACGCCCTTCGTCCTTCCAAATTAGTTATTTTTTGGTTGCTAAATGCGCTAGCATAAAGTAAACGACGAAGCCGCTTTCACATTGACGCGTAGAGCCTTTCACACGAAGCTACGCAACCTCTGCGTCACGCCCTTCGTCCTTCCAAATTAGTTATTTTTTGGTTGCTAAATGCGCTAGCATAAAGTAAACGACGAAGCCGCTTTCACATTGACGCGTAGAGCCTTTCACACGAAGCTACGCAACCTCTGCGTCACGCCCTTCGTCCTTCCAAATTAGTTATTTTTTGGTTGCTAAATGCGCTAGCATAAAGTAAACGACGAAGCCGCTTTCACATTGACGCGTAGAGCCTTTCACACGAAGCTACGCAACCTCTGCGTCACGCCCTTCGTCCTTCCAAATTAGTTATTTTTTGGTTGCTAAATGCGCTAGCATAAAGTAAACGACGAAGCCGCTTTCACATTGACGCGTAGAGCCTTTCACACGAAGCTACGCAACCTCTGCGTCACGCCCTTCGTCCTTCCAAATTAGTTATTTTTTGGTTGCTAAATGCGCTAGCATAAAGTAAACGACGAAGCCGCTTTCACATTGACGCGTAGAGCCTTCCACACGAAGCTACGCAACCTCTGCGTCACGCCCTTCGTCCTTCCAAATTAGTTATTTTTTGGTTGCTAAATGCGCTAGCATAAAGTAAACGACGAAGCCGCTTTCACATTGACGCGTAGAGCCTTTCACACGAAGCTACGCAACCTCTGCGTCACGCCCTTCGTCCTTCCAAATTAGTTATTTTTTGGTTGCTAAATGCGCTAGCATAAAGTAAACGACGAAGCCGCTTTCACATTGACGCGTAGAGCCTTTCACACGAAGCTACGCAACCTCTGCGTCACGCCCTTCGTCCTTCCAAATTAGTTATTTTTTGGTTGCTAAATGCGCTAGCATAAAGTAAACGACGAAGCCGCTTTCACATTGACGCGTAGAGCCTTTCACACGAAGCTACGCAACCTCTGCGTCACGCCCTTCGTCCTTCCAAATTAGTTATTTTTTGGTTGCTAAATGCGCTAGCATAAAGTAAACGACGAAGCCGCTTTCACATTGACGCGTAGAGCCTTTCACACGAAGCTACGCAACCTCTGCGTCACGGTTTCGGCGACGCAACGCAGAGCTTACGCAGACAAATAAAACGCGTTGCGCAAGAATAGAACTTGGTTCGGAACGTTGGTAAATGGAAACTTTTAAGAGAAACTGGAGATTAACCTACTAATGATGAAGAAAAACCTACCAGTGATGATTAACAAGAGCTGTAAGCTCATATGGCACTTGCATGTGTCAAGATGATTTGATTGATCAAAAGTAAGTTTCGACTTTGCGGTTGAGATGCGCGCACTAAGGGAGCTGGAACTTCATTTGTAAGCAAAACCCTTGAGGCAAAACTGCTAATGGGCTGATGGGCATCCACGAAAATGCATATATTGCTTAAAAGTATTTTTTTTACTTTGCGGTCAAGATTGGTACTTTAAGGAATAATCGGATTTGGGAAGTAGCAATTTCTAAGCAAATGTTGTTGAGTCTCCAATATTCCAGCGAAGTTTCATCGTCCTAGCACATCTGGAAGTACCTTAACGCGCGATCACCGGAATCCCAGACCCCCTCCCCCTCCTCCAACTCCACCCACAATAACCGGAGCCAATCCGGTTCTGTAAATGATTAATCCAGAGCATCTGTTTGTCATTCCCACGAAGTTCGATCCAGATCACACCAGTCTAAGCGGGTCAAGTATTTTCCGCCCTCCCCCCGATAATTGCCGGATTCGGTCCGGAAATGAAAAAGGTCACAAGAGAAAAATGTCCTCTGTCTAATTATTAAATTTCACTCGAATCCGATCACCCGTTCCAAAGTTAAGCATGACTCAATATTCCGGATTCCCCTCCCTCAACTCCCCCCCCCAAGATTATCATATCGAGGATTTTTTTTTTATTCCAAGTCAGTTTGACCGGGTCCCTGATATGCCTTCCAAGTTTCGTCGTGAAAATCCCCCAAAAAACGGAATTCCGGGATACCCCTCCTCCCCCCCCCCCCCCCTCAAGTGTCCGGATCCAGTCAAATTATGTAAAAGATTTACATGGACCAGATGTTTGTTCTTCCCAGCAAGTTTCACTCCGATACCATCATTCTAACCGTTTCTCGAGATTTCCGGTCCACCCCCCCCCCCCACCCCCCACCCCACCCAGCTCCCCCGCGGTGCACGTAGCCAATCCGATTCAGCAAATGACTTACCTAGAGCATCTGTTTGTTCTTACCACAAAGTTCCATCCCGATCCCTCCATTCTAAACGGGGCACGTATTTTCCGCCCCCCCCCCCCAATAGTTGCCGGATCCGGTCCGGATATGAAAAAAATCATCGCAGAAATGTCCTCTGTTCAATTCTTAAATTTCACTCGAATCCGATCACCCATTCCAAAATTACGCATGACTGAAAATTTCGGATTCCCCTCCCTCCACTCCCCCCACCATTATCTGATCGACAAAATTTTTATTTTGAAGTCAGTTTGATTGGGTCCCTGATATGCCTGCCAAGTTTCATCGTGAAAATCCCCAAAACCACCATCACCGGAATTCAGGCCCCCCCCCCCCATAAGTGTCCGGATCAAGTACAATGGTCTAAAGGACTTTTCTAGAGCAGATGCTTGTTCTTCCCAGCAAGTTTCACTCCGATCCCTCCATTCTAACCGTTTTTTGAAATTTCCGGTCTCCCCCCCCCCAACTCCCCCCTCCCCCCTGGCTACCAAATCCGGTCAAGACTTTAAACGGGACATTACAGATCTATATTCTGTTCAGTTATGAAGTTTCATTACAATCCGATCATCCGTTCGAAAGTTACACACTTCTCAATTTCCCGGATTTCCCTGCGGATTCCCCTCCCTCCACTCCCCCACCATTATCTGATCGACAATATTTTTATTTTGAAGTCAGTTTGATTGGGTCCCTGATATGCCTGCCAAGTTTCATCGTGAAAATCCAAAAAACCACCATCACCGGAATTCCGGGACCCCCCCCCCCATAAGTGTCCGGATCCAGTACAATGGTCTAAAGGACTTATCTAGAGCAGATGCTTGTTCTTCCCAGCAAGTTTCACTCCGATCCCTCCATTCTAACCGTTTCTTGAAATTTCCGGTCTCCCCCCCCCCCAACTCCCCCCTGGCTACCGAATCCGGTCAAGACTTTAAACGGGACATTACAGATATATATTCTCTTCAGTTATGAAGTTTCATTACAATCCGATCATCCGTTCGAAAGTTACACACTTCTCAGTTTCCCGGATTCCCCTGCCCTCCACCCCCCCCCCCCCCAAAATGGTCGGATCAGAAAAATGATTATTCCTAATTTTGTTTGGTCGGGTCTCTGATATGCCTGCCAAGTTTCATGGTCCTAGCACAACTGGAAATACCCTAACTCGAAAAAGTGTGACAAAATGCCCTAAATTTTCAAGTTTCCAGCGCCCCCACTTCCCCGCACATGGTCGGATCGGGAAACTGATTATTTCCAGGTTAGTTTGGTCGGGTCCCTGATATTCCTGCCAAGTTTCATTGTCCTAGCTCATCTAGAAGTACCCTAACTCAGAAAAAAGTGACAAAATGCCCTAAATTTGCAAGTTTCCAGCGCCCCGCACTCCCCCCCATATGGTCGGATCGGGAAACTGATTATTTCCAGGTTAGTTTGGTCGGGTCCTCGGACCGACAGACCGACAGACGGAATTGTGATCGGTATATGGCACTTGAGCCAGAGGCTGCAAGTGCCATAAAAACTTACTAATTGATGAAAGAAAGGAAAATTTGGCTAATTTTGTTTGGTCGGGTCTCTGATATGCCTGCCAAGTTTCATGGTCCTAGCTCATCTGGAAGTACCCTCACTCGAAAAAGTGTGACAAAATGCCCTAAATTATCAAGTTTCCAGCGCCCCAACTCCCCCGCATATGGTCGGATCGGGAAACTTATTATTTCCATGTTACTTTGGTCAGGTCCCTGATATTCCTGCCAAGTTTCATTGTCCTAGCTCATCTGGAAGTACCCTAACTCGAAAAAGTGTGACAAAATGCCCTAAATTTTCAAGTTTCGAGCGCCCCCACTCCCCCGCATATGGTCGGATCCGGAAACTGATTATTTCCAGGTTCGTTTGGTCGGGTCCCTGATATTCCTGCCAAGTTTCATTGTCCTAGCTCATCTAGAAGTACCCTAACTCAGAAAAAAGTGACAAAATGCCCTAAATTTGCAAGTTTCCAGCGCCCCGCACTCCCCCCCATATGGTCGGATCGGGAAACTGATTATTTCCAGGTTAGTTTGGTCGGGTCCCTGATATGCCTGCCAAGTTTCATTGTCCTAGCACATCTGGAAGTACCCTAACTCGGATATATGGGACAAAAAACTCGGACCGACAGACCGACAGACGGAATTGTGATCGGTATATGGCACTTGAGCCAGAGGCTGCAAGTGCCATAAAAACTTACTAATTGATGAAAGAAAGGAAAATTTGGCAGAAGAAACCGAAAAAGGAAAACGTAAATACGCATCAAGCGTGACATGTTCTCGCGCAGGTGTGAAAGATACGCTAAGCAACCTGTACGCAACGAAAGATAAAAGCATACGCGACGCATCGCAACGACGCGTCAATGTGAAAGCGGCTTGACACGTTACTTTTTGGTGTACGTTTACCCAGGCTGTTTGGCTATACTCTTGATGACTATCTCTCCCTGCCGATGCAGAATCTCCGGTTACCTGCGGGAGAAAGCAAGAAGCGGTGTCACAGCTGCTCCCAAAGATCGCCGTGATTGTTTGACACAGGATGTGAGTCATTGACTTTGAGTCGTTACGGACACGTTTACTGCTTCTTCCTGAGGATCACTGGCGTGTTTTGGACTTAGTCATCTTAGTCATATAGAGTATTTTCAGTTCCTCTTATGTCTGTAGCCATCTTTAAACTGTTTAAAATGCCTCTGCTTCTGTTTTATGCTCTACCCAGCTCTGCTCTGTCAAACTTCATCAAGTTTGTCAGTTCTGGCTTCCGACTGCCAGTAGACTTTTCGATGGGGCTAATGCGCCAATCGGTATAAACTGAAAGCCTGATCGTTTCTTCCCCCTTCAGATAACTTATACCAAGATCCCACCTTTGATTATTATTAGTTGCGTTTTCGCAGATACCACGGCACCTGTTACCACGGTAATTGGATCTGCAATTAGTCGTTTTGCAGTTACCGTGGTATCTGATATACGGTTGCTCTGCAAAAACGACAGTTGCCGAAATTCCGCTTTTCGAAGTCATCCCAAAAGAAAAATTGAAAAATTGATCTTCAGTCACATCACTAACTGCCAAACTTCTTTCCCACCAATTTGACAAAAATTGATGAAAGTGAGATGAATTTTTCAGATACCAAGACCAGTTACCACGGTCGGACCGTGATATCTCAATATCAGAGATCACGATAAATTCCCAGATACCACGATAACTGCAAAAACACTTTTTGACCGTGGGATCAGATACCATGGTATCTGCAAAAACGCAACTATTGTTTCTCTAGCGCATCTGGTGGCAATTCGTTATTGGATTTTAATAGGGCGTATAGTTCTCATTCGAGAATTAGACACATATTTTTATTTACCTAAAGCTTGTCGAGGTCTACCGAAATAATCAAAATAACTGAGAAAATAAAATGTCAAGCAGTACGCACCACTCCCGTCTTAGTGTAAGGAATTCGGATGTTAGGGTGAGGAATGATCTTCCGGAGAGAAATAGGGAGTCGGAGTACCATTTTTGGTTTAAAATAGATCGAGAAATCTTTTTCTGGATAATTAGACAAATTTGGAATTTTATTTGGTATTTATTTAAGGTGAATATTTTGTTATTATTATTCGTGATTCAGAAGTGTGTGTGGGGGGGGGGAGGGAACGAAAAAGAAATGAAAATGTTAAGTGAGAAATTCATGTTCGGCTATCGTTCGTTGTAAGAGAGTAAAATATTCGCAGTCATCTTAATCCGAAGGAGTATTTAGAGTAGAATTTGTGGACTCCGGTACAGGACACGACTGTGCCCTTCTCGGGAGCGTAATGCTTGTTGTTTTGTTTGTGAAGGATGAAAATTAAAATGAAATGAATTGAATTGTAAAGATGGCAATGGAGCCTCTTGCCGTTTTTAAGAAGGCTAAAGAAAAACAAATGAAAAGATTAAGGCGCGAATCTCTTGCTTCTTGAAGTTTTGAAGAAAGCTGTGCACTGAGGGGCAATGCGAAACGAATCATCGAGCTGTTGCAGAAGTAAACAGGGAAAGCCAGGCTTCACCTTCCAAGGCGTATAACAGTGACTATGGGCATTACTGCGACACGATTAGATTAACAAACGCAGGAACAAAAGTTCTCAGGCGACGAGTTTTTAATTTTTTAATTGGCTGATTATTGGCTAAGCTACCGTTCTCATTCTATTGTCAAAAGATCATTTCTAGGAGTAAGACATGTGCTTTAAATTGTTGACTTCGTAGTCCCACTCTAAATAAAACTCCTTTGCACCAGGTCTCCTGTGCCACAGCAGAAAATTGCGGGGACATCGGACACGAAGACCCTTTTGAGTGTGTTCCACCCTACTTACCGTAGTTACTACGCATGACCTCACGAATCCTGGCTTCTTGGCGCTAAGGCTGTCACAGAGATTTGTAGTTACCAAGCTTACTACACTCCCGAGCGTAGTAAGCAAATAGTTGATATTTAGTTATTATTTCGAGACGGTTGGAACGGTCAGCGTAGTAACTTTTCGTGAGATTGTTATAAGGGTGGAACAAGCTCTTTGTCTGCTTAGAGGACTAGACCGCTCTTGTTCGCCCAGTTACTTATTTATTCGTTTCAGAACGAGCCGTTGGAAGAAAAGAGGACTAAGCCTGATCCCAACAAAATTCGGCATCTCTTTTACGGCAACTTTCTTGAACCAAGCTGGTGCACTGGTTCTGGTATACCACGACGGTTCGGTACTGCTTAGCCATGGAGGAACCGAAATGGGGCAGGGTCTTCACACCAAAATGATGCAGGTATACATTCTGAATCGCTGTATATATAATTCTACACGTCATAATATAACATAACGGAGGCTTCATTTCGCGGAAACCTTTCCACGATACGATTTCAGCGGAGCTTACTGCCTTTACTGTTTAGGTCTTTGTTTTCGGGCCGTGTTGGCATTTTCAAATGCACGGGCGTGACGTATGATGGGAGGGGGTGCGTCCCACCCCCCAATGTTGTCGGCAAAAAATAACCGAGTCGGCGCGAAGCGCGGTGGGTTTTCGTAAAAACAGTTCATTTTTTCGTGAAAACGGTCGGTGTTTTCTGAAAATCAATCGGTTTTTCGCCAAAACAGTAGGTTTTTTCGTTGCTGTTTTTTAAACACGTCAATTTTTCTGAAAATCAGTCGATTTTTTGTCATAACTGTCTTTTTCTTGAAAACAGTCGTGATTTTCTGCAAAAACAATCGGTAAAAATGACCAGCCAGTCGGTAAATACCTTGCCCCCAAAAACTTTGGCTAGTAACGCCTCTGTTCAAATGCAGTTCTAAGATTGGTAGGATCAGAAACACAGGCTCAGTTAGCAGCATGAAAAATAAGCTTGGTTTCACAGAGTTTCTAATAATATGACTAATGTTTCGGATGGTCAATTTGTCAAAGCTCTGCCCATTCTTTCTGATTTTCTCATGGGTGCGCGGTTGACAACTCCTGAATTTGCCTGGTTTTTAACTTCTTTAAAAGACCCGTCGTACCTATAATGCCAATAGGAAGGGATCGACTAAAAAGAGGCACGGCAAGTTATGGCGCGGGAGGCACCAGTAATAAAAAGAGATTAGCAAGAAATAGAAGTAGACAAGTAAGTGAGAGTTCGCAACTCCAGAGCCTAAAACAAGGCACGTTAGAACACTGTTCCTGGCCCTCTCTCCGATGATGCCTGAAATGGCCCTTTTGGTTTTCGTGCCTCTTTTCAGTACTCGTGCCTCCTACACTATGTCGTGTCGATCCCCAATATGAAACCCACTTCGGTAGCTACGTTCATACATTCTCAGACACGGAGACCCAAATTTCATATTACATTCTAAACGCGCTAACGACACCTCACTAATGTTTGCACCGCCACGATTCACTAGTTTCCATGCGTATTTTGCTCCCGACATTGAGTATCGTGCTAAAAGCAGAGCTTAGTTTTGCAGTATTAAGATAGTTTTCAATACTGGAACATAAACAGTACATTGTCAGAAGCTGCATAAGAGATAACACGAGGATGCGCGGTTTCAACAGATAATGCGTAACAGATAACACTTCGGATGTTATCTGTTGTGTTTCAAAATGTTATGCAAAATGAGCGTTACCATCAGGAAGAACCGAAAAACCGCCAAAAAGTATCTGCTGAGTGTCCCGTCATCAGGACGATAAGGAATAAAGTCAGTAGACACTTTTTTGGCTCTTCCTAACAAAGCTTGTTATGCATAACATTTCATGCACAACGTTTTCAAACACAACAGATAACATCCGAAATGTTATCTGTTACGCATTATCTGTTGAAACCGCGCATCCTCGTGTTATCTGTTATGAAGCTTCTGACAGTGTACTGTTTATGTTCCAATATTTAAAACTATCTTAATACTGCAAACCTAAGCTCTGCTTTAAGCATGATACTCAATGTCGGGAGCAAAATGCGCATGGAAACTAGTGAATCGTGGCGGTGCAAAGATTAGTGAGGTGTCTTTAGCGCGTTTAGAAGTGTTATCTGTTACGCATTATCTGTTGAAACCGCGCATCTGTTATGAAGCTTCTGACAGTGTACTGTTTATGTTCTAATATTTAAAACTATCTTAATACCGCAAAACAGTGTAAATAGTGCGAATTATGCGAAGAGGAACCGTTTAGTTTTTAATAAAAAAAATTTAAAATTGTACTGGAGAAGCCTAAAAAAAATAAACATTTCTGAAATTCCTGTAGAAAAATTGTTAGTCTTATGGCTTGTGATTTGTTCAAAAACAAAATTTCCTGACTTATTTCTTTATTCATAGGTTGCCAGCCGTCTCTTCTGCATACCGATAGACCAAATCCACATCAGCGAAACTGCCACAGACAAAGTGCCAAACGCCTCACCGACTGCCGCAAGTGCCAGCTCGGACCTGAACGGCATGGCTGTCGTTGACGCGTGCGAGAAAATCCTATCCCGTCTGGCTCCCTATAAAGAGGCCAACCCCGACGGCCAATGGAAGGACTGGGTATTTGCGGCGTATCATGACCGGGTATCGCTGTCGGCGACTGGTTTCTACCAGACCCCGGACCTGCAGGAGTATAATTTTGAGGCCAATGAGGGACGACCGTTCAATTATTTCAGCTATGGAGCGGCGTGCGCGGAGGTGGAAGTGGACTGTCTGACTGGCGATCATAAGGTCAACTACAATTTCTTTTGTTGTATTAAGCAGCTTTCACATTAGTTGCGTTTTTGATCTCATCGCGATTCTCCTCCAAATTCCCCTGTTTCGCGTTTTTGGACTATTCAGATGAAGTGAATTCTCCTTTTCTTGCGTTTTTGTCAGAATCGAGAACGGGGAAAGCCTCACGATTCTGCAGAATCGAGAAGTTGCTCCGATGGTGAATTCTCGATTCTCCTCTCTGCGTTCTCCACCCTGATTGGTCAACAGAGTGCGGGTGCTCGATATTGCATAAACACGTATACCGGGTTGCGGACGAGCTGCCAAATTAGTGTTTTTGGGATCCCAAAACGCAAGTGGAGGGATACCTATGACATCGCAAAAGTTGTCCGTCCGTCCGTCTGTCCGTTCGTCCGTCCGTCTGTAAGCACGATAACTCTCGAAGGGAATGAGATATTTTGATGAAACTTGGTGTGAGGATTCTTTGGGTCAAGAGTAAGGTCGAGTTCGTAGGTGGGCTTTGTAGCCCTATATTTAGGGGTGGGGGAGGGGGTTTAAATTAAGGAGTAAGCTAAATATTTTTCAGCTAATGGGACAGTCGATTATGGGGTAAGAGGACATGCTGAACACGATGGTGGAAACCATTTTCTCGCCGGACAAGTAGTTCGCCCGGAATCCGGCCAAAACCGGAAAGTTTGTTAAAAGTAAAAGTTTTATTTGAAGTTGATTGGATGTTCGATTTAGGGGTAAGTAAAACATGCTGAATACGATGGTGAAAACCATTTTCTCGCCGGACTAGTAGTTAGCCCGGAATCCGGCCAAAACTGGAAAATCTGTTAAAAGTAAAAGTTTTATTTGAAGTTAATTATAAGTTCGGTTCAGGGGAAGTAAGACATGCTGAACACGATGGTGAAAATCATTTTCTCGCCGGGCAAGTAGTTCGCCCGGAATCCGTCCAAAACCGGAAAATTGTTAAGAGTCTTCGTAGTTGATTAGATATCCGATTTAGGGTCAACTACAACTACAGGTCAACTACAATTTCTTTTGTTGTATTAAGCAGCTTTCACATTAGTTGCGTTTTTTATCTCATCGCGATTCTCCTCCAAATTCCCCTGTTTCGCGTTTTTGGACGATTCAGATGAAGTGAATTCTCCTTTTCTTGCGTTTTTGTCAGAATCGAGAACGGGGAAAGCCTCACGATTCTGCAGAATCGAGAAGTTGCTCCGATGGTGAATTCTCGATTCTCCTCTCTGCGTTCTCCACCCTGATTGGTCAACAGAGTGCGGGTGCTCGATATTGCATAAACACGTATACCGGGTTGCGGACGAGCTGCCAAATTAGTGTTTTTGGGATCCCAAAACGTAAGTGGAGGGATACCTATGACATCGCAAAAGTTGTCCGTCCGTCCGTCTGTCCGTTCGTCCGTCCGTCTGTAAGCACGATAACTCTCGAATGGAATGAGATATTTTGATGAAACATGGTGTGAGGATTCTTTGGGTCAAGAGTAAGGTCGAGTTCGTAGATGGGCTTTGTTGCCCTATATTTAGGGGTGGGGGAGGGGGTTTAAATTAAGGGGTAAGCAAAATATTTTTCAGCTAATGGGACAGTCGATTATGGGGTAAGAGGACATGCTGAACACGATGGTGGAAACCATTTTCTCGCCGGACAAGTAGTTCGCCCGGAATCCGGCCAAAACCGCAAAGTTTGTTAAAAGTAAAAGTTTTATTTGAAGTTGATTGGATGTTCAGTTTAGGGGTAAGTAAAACATGCTGAACACGATGGTGAAAACCATTTTCTCGCCGGACTAGTAGTTAGCCCGGAATCCGGCCAAAACCGGAAAATCTGTTAAAAGTAAAAGTTTTATTTGAAGTTAATTATATGTTCGGTTTAGGGTTAGTAAAAAAATGCTGAACACGGTGGTGAAAATCATTTTCTCGCCGGGCAATTAGTTCGCCCGGAATCCGGCCAGAACCGGAAAATCTGTTAAAATTGTAAAAGTTTTATTTGAAGTTAATTATAAGTTCGGTTTAGGGGAAGTAAGACATGCTGAACACGATGGTGAAAATCATTTTCTTGCTGGGCAAGTAGTTCGCCCGGAATCCGGCCAAAACCGGAAAATTGTTAAAAGTCTTCGTAGTTGATTAGATATCCGATTTAGGGCTAAGAAGAGATGCTGAATCCGTGTATGACAGTCATTTTGTAGGCTACCCGGACATATAGTTCGCCCGGAATCCGGCTGGAACCGGAAAATTTGTTTTAAGTCAAATTTTAATTTGAAGTTGATTAGATGTTCGATATAGGGGAAAGAAGATACGCTGAGTTCGATTTTAGCTTCTTTTTTTTTTGGCCGGACAGGTAGTTCCGGAATTCGGCCGAAACTGGGAAATTCGAAGAAGTACGGTAGGAAGTGTTTCTGTTTTTTATTTATTTTTTTTTTTTTTTTTAATTTTAATAGTAAAAATGTTCAAGGAGTCTGGCGAAGACTCGATCTGGCGTAGACAAGACCCAATTGTCTGGATCAAATATTGGATTTTTGGGATCCCATCGACACCTTTGGTCTTGTTGGCAAAAGCGAGAATGGAGAAGTCAGAGGAGCAAAAACGGTAATTTGTACGAGAATTGAGAATTCAGAAGCGAGAATTCGGAACGGAGAATTCGGATCAAAAACGCAACTATTGACGCGTTGAGCTTCCCACACTGAGCTACGCAACCTCGGCAGAGCTTACGCTAACGCACAGCTTATACAAACAAATAAAAGGCCACACAATAGTTGAGTTTTTGCTGATACCATGGTACCTGTTACCACGGTAACTGGATCTGCAATTAGTCGTTTTTGCAGTTATCATGGTATCTGATACACGGTGCTCTGCAATAACGACTATTGCCGAAATTGCACTTTTCGAAGTCATCCCAAAAGAAAAACAGATATCCAGTTACATCACTAAGTGCTAAACTTCTTTCTCGCCAATCTGACAAAATTTGATGAAAGTGAGATGACTCCTCAGATACCACGACTAGTTACCACGGTCACACCGTAGTATCTGAATATCTGATACCACGATAACTGGCCAGATACCACGATAACTGCAAAAACGCCTTTTGACCGTGGTATCAGATATCACGATAACTGCAAAAACGACTTTAGATAGTGGTATCAGATACCATGGTATCTGCAAAAACGCAACTATTCAGTCACGCCACTAAGTGCCAAACTTCTTTCCCACCAATTTGACTAAAACTGATGAAAGTGAGATGACTTTTGCAGATACACGACCAGTTTCCAGGGTCGGACCGTGGTATCTGAATATTTGACACCACGATAACTCCAAAAACGCCTTTTGACCGTGGTATCAGATACCATGGTATATGCAAAAACACAACTATGCTGATTTTAATGTTCTAGCACGTGACTTACGGGTGCCGACACCGTGCTGTGTGGCATCAACGCGATAACACACATCATGATAATAGGGCGGGAGTATCAACGGAGCCATCCACGAGGAAATATCCTCTTCGGGATCCAAAAGATATCATAGAGGCAACACAGTTTCGACTTGAGAGACAATAAATACGCCCCTCATCAATCCAATGACAAATAGCCGACGGATGTACTAGAGAAGCAATTAACAATCACACGTTAGATCTTTATAAGTTATCTGAAGGGGGATTCAGCGATTAGGCTTTGGTCGTACCGAGTCGCACATTATCCCCGCGGAAAGGTCAAACAGCAGCCAGCACTGAAGTCGGAGTTAGCATTGACAAAGTTGATGAAGTTCGATAGCACAAGAGTTGGGTAGAGCACACATAGAAGCATTTTAAACAGTTTTAAGCATGGCTAGGCTTAAGAGGAATTGAAAATTGCCAAGCCTCTTGAAAAGTACACCAAGAAGTAAGGTGTCATTGTTTACTTTTATACTGGCGCATCTAGCGGCGGAAAAATACACATAAAATCTAAATTCCTGTAGGAATGTCGCCTCTTAAAGGACCCCTCGCACTACTCTTCAACTTCCAGTACTTTAAAATATTTGAATACTTTAAAACTATGCTGTGCTTTCAACAAGTAACCCACGGTTTTGGCCGTTTTAAGCCATTTCCAAGACCCGTTGACTTGTAGCGAAAACAGGGACACAATTTACATAACCGGTTTTTCTGACAGAAAAACAAAAAAAAAACGCAGACAACCGTCGACTGCGTGATACACATAGAAGGTAGCAAAAGACGGCAAGTGAGAAAATCAACGTGGTTCTGCTAGAGGGGTTAGAATATACCGTACGAAACTGGGGTCTCCGGGTTTAGAAATACATGAAGCGATTATGGAAGTAGGTTGCTTTATTATTATAGGTAAGACAGGTCCTTTAACAATCATTGTCTGTTAACCTCGCTTTCCTTTTTTTCTTTTTTTTTATTTCAGGTCTTCCAAATTGGTTTTGGTTTTGGCCGTCGCCCAAACAGTATATCAGATATATAATAATTTTATGTTTTTGGCCGTTGAGTTTGGGCCGTCGCCCTTTGTGACCTGTCGCCGTATTAACCTTTTCGGCTTAGACACTTGACATTTTTCAGGCCCTTAAGTCTCTGTTTTTGCATGGCGTGGTTTTTGTCTTCGCATAAACTGGCCTTCTCTTTTTGTGCACTCGCTGTTTCTGTTTTCGCTGTGCTGCACGCCAACACCACCCTTAAGACCCCCGTTCCTTAACATATGCCCACTTATAAGTAGTGAACTGATAGACAAAAATGCTCCTCAGCCGGGATTTGAACCCAGGACCCTCTGCTTACAAGGCAGTCACTCTACCACTGAGCTACCGAGGGGCTTGTGAACAGAGTTCGCAAACCACTACAATAGTCTGGTAGAAGCCGGCCATAGGAACAGTGATCCCGCCCGAAGGCAAATTCATCTAACCAGTTCACATCCCCATGTCACGTAAACTGCCCCCCCCCCCCCCCCCGTTACTCTTTTATTCTGATCAGAAACGTTCAGCTGTAGGTAATCTAAACATATTAGTTGCGTTGTTGCAGATGCCACGGTCTAAATTCGTTTTGGCAGTTACAGTGGTATCTGATACCATTGTCAAAAGGCACTTTTGCAGTGACTGTGGTATCTGAAAAATTCGTCTCACTTTCATCATCACTAAAGCACAAGAGTCTAATTTTTGTGTGAAATCGGTGGGAAAGAAGTTATGTCACTCTATAGAGATGTCAATGGATATCAATATTTCTTTTTGGACGATTTCTCTGAGCGCAAATCTGGCAACTGTCGAGTTTGCAGAGCAAACGTAGTATCAGATACCACGATAACTGCAAAAACTACTAATTGAACGGCCAGTTACCGTGGTAACAGATACCATGGTATCTGCAAAAACGCAACTATTGTCGTGACCGACGTTCGAAAATAGTTGCTGAGATTTGTCGTCCTTACAAAACTTCCAACCCCCAGGGGCACCAATTATTAGGTTTACATACCTTCGGATTTCAGGTTATCCGAACTGATATCGTCATGGACGTTGGAAAGTCCCTCAACCCTGCAATTGACATTGGTCAGATCGAGGGCGGGTTCATGCAAGGCTACGGCCTCTTCGTGCTGGAGGAACTAGTGTTCTCTCCCGATGGTGTCTTGCTGACTCGTGGACCCTCAAACTACAAAATCCCAAGCTGCAATGATGTACCTTTGGAATTCAATGTGACTCTGTTAAAGGATGGCTCAAACCCACGAGCCGTTTATTCATCAAAGGTATGCCTCTAGACATTTTCTTGTTTTGTTTCTGTAGGTTTGGAAATGCTTTTTTAAGAGTTAGCATTGATAATTAGTCTCGGCCCCGCGCATTCGTTCGATAAATAAATCGCGATTTTGGCCGTCTGAGAATCTACGGTCGAATTAATTAATCAATAATTTGTTCGAAAGATGTTAGTCGGACGTACACGATGCCTGGGTTTTCGTCATTACAAATATATAATACTGTACACAAAGATGTAAGCTACGTGCAACCAGAATTTAAGTTAAACCCAACTGTCATGTACATCTTGAGTAGGCTATAAAAATTTACAACTAAAAACTTGGTCATTAATACCTTTGTAACGAAATTACAAACAACACAACCAGCTTTGCCCTTACATGCCGCCGACAAGCATCCATCTTAGCTGCAAAGAAGAAAAAGAGACAGGTGGCTCCAAAACCAAAATGCAAAAGAATCTCAACCCTTTCGACGACCCAATCGAACAGCTAAAACAGCAGCCGTGCCCAGAATGGAATCGCAGCACCAGCCTTTACTCCAACCAATTTTCAGAGAAGAGGTTCATAAAATCAGATATTAAAGGAAGAATCTTTAATTTTTTCCCAGAAGTTTGTTTTCCAGCTTGAGCGGCTTGAGCCTGAAGAGGACCCTTGCCAAGAAGGGACGAAATATAGCTCGAATAAAATGGAGCTGACTTATCCGTTTTGCACCGTCAAATATATATATATATAGAATAGTCAAATTTAAACCGGACTTTCGTAGGCTATAGATCTTGCTTCCAGCAACAAATCACGAGTATATCGTCTTGTCAAAGACGTCGCTGTTCATGTTCGACGTTCATGAAAAACTCGGCATGAAAGAAAACAAAAAATCGGTGAAACCGTGGGCAACTGTAGCCTACCGTAGCCTAAAATTTACTAAGGGATTTAAGTATTATATATCACTAAGTAAAAAAACGCCAGGGAACCTCGGGAAGAACGAGAAACGTCACCCGAACGATTAATCAGATCCTATGGTTATTTATTTATTTATTTAACTTCATAATCCACCTTTACGGCATATCACAAAAAAAAACAAAAGAAAAAACAAGAAAAAGAAACAAACAAACTAAACGGAAAACACGAACGCTCTCATCACAAAATTCAGTTAAACGCTAACCTCCATTGAATACAGACTTATTCAATGCGATCCAAGCGGGAATCGAGATTTGTAGCCAAATCCAGCATATAGCAGCAAGCAAGTGGTTATCACTAGCAATCAACCGCCTCGTGAGAGATTTCCGGGAATTCACCTGAATTTCCAGAAGATTTGACACTTGGAAATCAGCAAACATTTCCGTAGCACTGCAGAAAGTAGGTTGACCTATGTCAACAGCGTTCGTATGGACAGCTGTGGTGGCGCTCCCGGCTCTTCGCTAGGCACACGGCGATTTTTCATCGCACGAAGAGTTAGTCATCAAGAGTATTGGATACCTGGTACAGTAAGCGTTTTGCAGGCTATTGGTGAACCGCCGCTTTTCCTAGCGGCGTCGATATTCCACGCTATCAAAGACGCCATCACGTCCGCCCGGAAAGACGCGGATCTTGTTGGGCATTTCCGCTTGGACTCCCCTGCCACAGCGGAGAGAATCCGTATGGCCTGCGGAGATCAGTTTACAAGAAAGGTGAGTTCTTTCTTTAAAGTTTACATCTCGATTAAGGACGTAATCCATATTTTCATTTCCTCTCATGACACTCACCTCACATGACACCTGCTCCACTTGCCAAAATTATGTCATAACCATACATTGACGGAGAAATTCAAAATTCAACAAGTGTTACCCTTTTGGATGTTTCATCATCGCTTTCAAAATTCATGGAGAACAGGGCCCAACCAGCGCACGACGTCATCCACTGCTTCCTGACCGACGATTGAAAATTAAGTGTCTTTTTTGAGTGTTTGTGTGTTTTTTATTTTTTATTTTTTTCTTCATTTACTCCGTCTTTTCAAAATGGCGGGTCAGAAATAAATTACTTACTTACTTACTGTATTGTGTGCGTTGAGATATCCCTCCGGCGATACTTAAGAGCTTTGATTTGTCTGTACAGAAGCGGTTGAAAATAAATGGGAAGAGTGTAAAGAGAGAGAGAGAGAGAGCTTGGTATATATAGAAACTATCATAGCATAGCTAAATTCCGTTTCTTACAAATAATAAATAACAAACAAACAGACAAACACTACGATTCAGCATTGAACACCGAAGTAAAAAAAAGGCACAAACGAGTTCCCGTAACGACTAGTGCGGACTTTAGGGGGTAGAAGTTTATTTTGCCATCGAGTTTGATTGTTGGGAGGGGCTGTTTCCGGTAGTAGTACCGGTGGTTCGTATTGGCTAGGATAGATTTGCCAAACTGCAAAATCAGTTTTTCAAGCCGTACCTATAGAGAGAAAGTGATAAAATCGTTGTAGCTTCCATAGGCCATACCCATGGAAAAAATAACAAAAGTGGAAAGCACCCAGACAGTGAGAACACACTAAAAAACTGACAATGTGTTCCTTTTCCCTTGTAGGATGACATTCTTTATAGAAACCAGTTTCGAGCGAAATAAATACAAATTAAAGGAGACAGTGAAATATTCGCAAAGACGAACTTATCCTACCTTTTAATTTTCTAAATACTTGGAATCTCTGTTTAACCTGTTGACTGATCACCGATCTTTTGACCAACCTTCGACAGTTGGAAAGCGTAAAAAGTCAAGAAAATCCAGCACAGGGATGATTTTTTGAACGGTGAATTACATTTGAACGGTGGAGTTTGGGCTAGATGGTAAGTGAATACCCAAAACATTCATTCAAGTATTGTAAGGAGCCTTTAATTTGGTACTTTGGCTGGCTGGTAACAGTTGAATGGCAGCAGTGGGATTAAACTGGTAGGCTACTGTTCAAAGTTACAGTAAGTAAGTAAATAATTTATTCATTACCCGCCATTTTACAACAGGCTCATGAATAATTTCATAAGAAACATTAAAATATTTCATAAGAAAAATAAATTAAAAATGTCATAAGTAAGTATGTCTCTACTCTACATGCTGATGTTAAAACTTGCAGAAATAACTTTGCTAATAATTCAGTAATGATTCATGGTGCTCGTGGAAGGAGGTTCCGCGTCAACCCCGCCCCGAAATAACCTCCCTGACATACCCCCCCCCCCCTGCCCGGTAACAAATTAAAATTCCTTCAGCCCAAGCTGACAGCGAATCATATTTAATAGTGCAAAACGGATAGGTCAGCTGAATTATATTGGAGCTATATTTCGGCCCTTCTTGGCAAGGGTCCTCTTTAGGCTCAAAACCGCTCAAGTTTGGAAATACGAATTTGTGGTAAAACAAACTAAAGACTCTAGCTTAACGTTAAATATTTGACTTCGTGAATTCCTTTGTGAGAGTTGCTTGGAGTTCAAAAGGTTGCTGTGATTTCATTTGTGACAGGGCTGCTGTTTTTGCTGCTCGATTGGGTCGTTGATCGGGTAGAGATTGTCTGCATTTGGGTTGACTTTCGTTTTGTTGTAGAAATCACAAAATTAAATCACGGCAACCTTTTTAACTCCAAGCGACTCTCACAAAGGAATTCATGAAGTCAAATATTTAATTGATTCACCTCCGAATCTGAAAGGGAGTCCTTGTTGATGATGGTGATGCTAATCGGAGAATTCCCCGCTCGTACGGACTCGCGTGTATACGGGGAGTGAGTCCCCGGGACAAAGGAAAACGCGGGGATCCCTCGAGTGGAGTCCTCGGGGAATGGCGAGAATACCCCTTTAGGGATTCTTGTCATGGCACGGGGCCAGGTCTTTGTACGACTTGGAGTTAACGGGCTCTAAGTAGGGAATTGATAGAAAAAAGTGATCGGGATTCTTTCCTGCAACCTTCAGCTTAAAATGCCTATAAACGTTGCACCCCTAGTCCTTACTTAAAAGTAAGTACCTAAATAGTAAAACCTAAATACTTAAAAGTTAAGTATTTTCTTATTAGAATAGAAGTGGTCAGGAGTCAGGAAGTTGCAGCTTCTGATAGACAGGCCCGTATCCAGGAATTTATTTCGGGGGGAGGGGGGGTTTCGCCGTTCGGGGGGGGGCTGCCTGCGTGTCGGTCAAAAAAGTACAAAAAAGACATAGATCAGAGGGAAAAGCCTATAAAAGTGATTATTTTTGTATGTTTCGGGGGGGGGGGTCAACCCCCTAACCTCCCCCCCCCCCTGGATACGGCCCTGCTGATAGATAGTTAAATTTTTATTCGCTAAAAAATTACACTGTAAGAAGTTTCATAACAGATTGCGCATAACACTTTCAAGAATAACACCTTTTCACTTAGAAATAAATGGTTATGACCAATTATATTTACACTATTTCGCGCCTAGATCTCCAACAACACCTTCAATTGGTAAAAATACTAACGGGAACGAAAGAAACATAACATATAACATCCCAAAGTGTTATCTGTTGAAACCGCGCATCCTGCTGTTGTCGTTATGTAACTTCTGACAGTGTAGTATTTTTACCTATTGAAGGTGTTGTTGGAGATCTGGGCACGAAACAGTAAATACTTAATTGGTCATAACACTTTTTTCTAAGTGAAAAGGTGTTATTCTTGAAAGTGTTATGCGCAATCTGTTATGAAACTTCTGACAGTGTAGTAGCTTAGCTGACGCTTCGTTATACAAATTTAGAACAGAAGGGACAAACATTTCTGCGAACCTTTAGTGGGCATGCGATTGGCCGCAACTTTAAGGGGAAGGGAGCCTTTTCGCAAGCTTTTCGGAAGAGAAAATGTTTTCATTGATTTGGTGATTCAGAAGTTGCGAGTTGTCACCGGTGGTCTCCGTTTTTTCTTATAAATCGTTTTTGCATCCACCGGTTACTACTCACCAGTCTTATAACCCGTTTTTGAACTAACCGGTGTTTGGTTTTACCTCACCGGTGCGGACTAACCAGAACCTGCTCTGGAGTCCGGCTTCAGCGAGGAGTTCACACAAATTACCGGTGAACCAATCAATCAATCAATCAATTTATTTCTTGCCAAAATCATCATAAGATAGTTTGGACGCGTCACAAAGAAGACAATGGTACAAATCTCACAACACGCACACTTGAGATTAGGCAAAAAGTATTGACACTTATAAATAAATAAACTAAATCAAAAATATATTTACAATTACTCAAATCTTATATTTACAGTTTAATTCAGTCAGAAGTCAATTTCTCTAAGCTTGTCTTCATTAAAATTCCGAACGAAATAAGGCACAAACGGCTTCTCATAGCGGCTTGTCCTGCAAGGAGGCGTTGGTAGCTGCTCCACTTCACTCAGCTTTGATTTCAGTCTTGTATTTGGGCGACTTCTTGTCACTACTTTTTCAATGAAGTCCGGCAGAATGCTTCGATGTATCGGGGAAGCAAGACATTTCTTGCCAAAGTCCATCAGTAGGCAGTGCCTGCGGCTGGAAAGCGTTTGCAGTCTCAGCGTTTCCAGACTTGACTCGTAGTCCTTATACTGGCTACCCAAGATGATCTTGCAGACCCTCTTTTGTAGTGCTTCAAGCTTGTCCGTCTGATCCTGTGATAATGCTACATGCCATACCGGACAAGCATATTCAAGGTAATAAACACGTTGTACGAGAAAAACCGGACACTTTTGACAAACCACCAGTGACAGCCCGGAGTGCAACGAACGCAGCTCGAGATTTGACACCAAACTCCATGAAGAGTTTCAGCTTTCCTCGAGAGTAGAAAAAACTTAAACTACTATTGGAATAATCGTAAGTCAAGATTTAAAATTGGACGAAGCGCAGATGACTAGCATGATAAAGCGAGAGAATGCCGGACTGCAGAAATTGTAACTTATTTTTCTTACCAGGTGCCCCCCTCAACCGGTGAATTCCGATCTTGGTCAGTCGTCGTATAACCCCAAGAAGAAGGATTATATTTCCCTGTTTATTTTATCCAGTCAGTTTTGTATTTATTGTAACGTGGTGCTGTTGTCGTTATATAATAATATAAATCTTTTCGTCCGTCAATATCATGTTAGGAAGTTTAACCCCCAGGGCATTACCATTTTAATGATTGGCGACATACAGCTCCTCAGCATAAAAAGGTTGATCGCATGATACGTCACGTACAGAGGAAGAAATCGGGGCATGCGTGATAATCAGCGTGTTGCTAATAGAAGAGATAGGACACACTTATGAAGTGAATAGTTTAGGAAACGAGGATGATGGAAGTACCATTGAAGTAGAGTGGGTAAGTACGACATGTCCTTTAGGCTTGATGATAAAAGTGCAGGAAATCCGGCAGGAAAAATCGGGAAGTTGTCGAATTTTGGTCGTTTCTTCAGTCATGAAGAGCGTGTTCCACCTACTTACCGTAGATACTACGCATGACGTCATGAATTCTGTCTTTTTGCTGTGAAGGCTGGACGATTTTTCTATTTTCCAGCAGAATGTCGTGCCACTGCGAATCCGACCAGTCACGTTACAGATATGCGTAGTTACCACGCTTACTACGCTCGCGAGCATGAGATTCTGCGGTGTTTCCTTTTACGATAGATCGCGGCGTGTATCAAGGGGAAAGGCGCGAAACTTGCAAATATCTATCTCCATGTCCTTTTTTTTTTCAATCAATCAATCACGTTTAATCCAAATAGCTAAAAGCTAGAAGTGGAATACAAATTTATGAAATACACAGCCACCAAATAAGTTAACTAATACACTTACAAGATATGACCTGAAATAATGATGGGATGAAACTACGTAAAAATTGGGCAGAAGAATTAGTAGGATATGGAGAAAACTGATTGCCAGTATTCCTCTCGGACCGACGCACGGAAGTCGGGAGGGGAGGGGGGAATAGATGGGCCATCTGGGGACAACACATTATCTTAGCTCCAAACTTATTATGTCTTCATGCTTTACTTCTATCATTTCAAATCCGTAGACCCGAAATCTTTGCAAAAGTGTACAAATGCAGTTACTGCGGATTCCGAGTGAAATTTAAATCGGACACTATCCACCATACGTGCGGATTCCGAGAGAAATTTTAATCGAACACTACCCACGATCCGTGCAGCAAAGGCGGCAGGAAGTCAAAGATGTTCCGGTGTGTGGAGGTTTTCACATCGAATACAATACTTGCCGCAGCATCACAGAGATGCTGTGGGAGTCCATCATTTGCCACCTTTGCCTGCTCGTAAAAACGAGCTATGAGTCGGTACTAAGCCATCAGTCCCTAGCAGACGACCATCACAAGAACTTTACAATGCTCGAGGTCTCTATCATTTGCGCTCTACCTGTGCTATAGGCAATCGGTAGGGAAAACAGTCGACAAACTCGGACAGAAAAAATTCCGGGACATGAACAATTTGAAAGGTGGCTGCAGAAGGTGAAAAACCGGAAAGTCCTGTTTGCAAATACGTGAAATTGGGAAATTGTCGACGCACCATTTGCGTGCTCACAACGACAATACAGGTGAGATATAAACTAGCTATAGGTCAATTAATTCACTAAATTAGGTAGGATCAGCTCGTCAGCTGTTTCCAGCGGGCGCAGTTTTGCGCCACAATTGCAACTTCGACGCCACTCAACAGCAGCCTGCATGCATATGATGTCGCTCGAATACGGTCTGCGTCCTGGGCATACCCATCAGTTTGAGGTATTCCTGAATGTATTACCTCTAGCTTTGATTAAATATTCCCTAAATCAGACTGCAGTGAAGAAGAAGAAGCTGAAGAAATTGATGTTTGTTTTCCCGCACCTTTCATTATTTTTTAAATAGAAAAGACGAAATACGGAAAGAAACAAAGTTAAATAATTTGTTTTATCCGATCGGATCGGCTAGTGGGTACAGCCCCCACATTAAAATAAGTGCTGATTATTAATGCTGACGACCCCTGCTTGCCCCTGGAATGTCTAAGACTAACTATCCACCAATCCAAAACATGTACAAGACTACTGTCGACGTACAACTTGACTCCTCGGAAGATGGAGAAGATGACACATTCAACACAGTCCGTTCTGGAGTCGTCTCCCCGGCAGAAGAAGTTCTACCCCCACCAAGTGGAGAAAAGGCAGATGGAAGCGGCCAGAAACCTAGCAAAAGAGGGCGACATTCAGAATCCCCCTTACTTGTATCACAACCGCAACAGGGAAACAAGGACAACCTCCCCCCACCAGCTCAGCAAGAAACAGCAAAAACCCAACTTGTTGCAGTGCGCTTCACTCCCTCAGTAATCAGCCAAAAATTCGACATCAAGAATGTAGAAGACATCAGGTCAGATATTTTCCGGAAATTGAGGGTTAATTTCAGCCTAAACATTTTGAGGTCCGGAAACCTTGATATTTATCTACAGGAAGGACCAGCAGTTGAACATGCCCTCCTCTTAAAAGTCATCAGTGGACTTGCAGTTGCAGCAGCAAAGCTAACCCCTCGAGAACAGTCGACCTGCAAGATTGTAGTATACAATATCCCAGCAGGGTACTCAGATGAAGATATCAGTAGCAGTTGCTTGGACGAAAGGAACCGTTTGTTGGATGTTCGTGAGGTAACAAGACTCAGTGTCAGACAAGGAACAACACTGACCCCAAGTAAGTCAGTCGCGATGGTGATTGGACAAAAGGCACTGCCAGAAAAAATATATGTCATGGGAGATGCCAAACCCTTCAAGATCTACAAAGACAAACCTATGCAGTGCAGGAAATGTTTCCTGTTTGGCCATACTTCAAACAATTGTACATCATCAGAACAGACCTGTGCGAGATGCTCCGAGAAAGGCCATAACGAAGCGGACTGCATCAAAGAAATGTTCTGCAAGAACTGCAAAGGACAACACAAACCAACAGACTCCAAGATCTGTGCTGCTTATGCAAACAGGTGTAAAGTTCTGAGAATAGCAGAAACAAAGCAGATCCCAATAGGCCTAGCAGCGGCTATTGTGAAAGAGTCAGAGAGCAGGACCACTTTAGCCAAAGAGGGGAAGAAAGAGGAACCGAAGAAAAGAAACCCAACAAACTGTCCAGAAGATGAGAGGAAGGCTTGGCCCGAACTACCAAGACCATCTAGAGGGTGGCAAACCACCCATCAGAGAACAGAAGAACCAGCACAACACACAGTGGAAACACCCACACGTTTTGTCAGGAGACCTGGAACCGGTCCCAGGACAAGAGCAAGTACTCAGAGCTCTCGTGCATCAACTCCAATAACTCTCTTCCCAGGACCATCCCGACCAACTTCGCTCCAAGGGATCTCACCATTTCCTCACTCACATCAACCCACTTCTACCTTTTATGCCGCATCACATGAAAACACAATGAAGCCCCAAGTTTCGCACGAAATCAGAGAAGCTCTCCGACCCATCATGTTGTTACTCGCACTCACCGAGCTTATTAACAGCAGTAACCATCCTGAATCAATCAAGGGCCTGATGAAGATAGAAGCCGTCTCCATGTTCCTGGGACAAGAGATACTGGCAGGAGCCCAGCAGATATTTCAAGAGATGAAAACCAGGGCAACCAACCTAGAAGTCATCCCTCAGAAAGGAAGCTCGAACACCTCTACAGAAAACGCAGGTCAGAAACAAGGGATAAACTCATCCACAGCTTCCCAACATTCAAAAAATTCTGAGAACACCAACATAGAAAACCAACCAGGAATGGACACTTCTGACCCTACTCATGGATAGAACCAACCCCAAATCAACAAACCGGAGGAACCAGGAACAGATAAGTATCCTACAGTGGAACATAGTTTCAGCGAATAACGTTAAAATAAAAAAGTTAAGTGAATTCCTGAGTAAGAAAAGCGTTGATATAATTTGTCTACAAGAGACAAACCTCAACGAGTTCCGTGCATTAGAAATTGAAGGATACGTGACATACCGAAAAGACCGAGGCTCGAACAGACGAGGAGGTGGAGCTGCTATACTAGTGAATAGAAACCTGAAACACTCTCCCATTAGTGTCAAAGAGTGGAATAATGACAACGATGTGGTTGGGGTAACCATAGAGAGGAATAATAAAAATCCCCTAGCAGTGTATTCATATTATAACCCTAATGGGAATAATGATATTGAAGATACATTGAAGGAAGTTCTGAAGTCATTCAAAGAAATTTTCATAGTAGGAGATTTCAACTCTCACAACCCTATGTGGGGTAGCAGAAAGATGAATAAGTCAGGGAAAAGTTTGGAAAGAATCCTCGCGGAACTACAGGACGTCGTTGTTTTTACCCCAAAAAATCTCAGTACATATCTATGCCCAAGGAATAACGTCCCATCGACGATCGACCTACAGTTGGGAAGCACCAAGTTAGCTGACAACATCGTTATTGAAAGAATAAACGAACTTTTCACAGACCATTATGCAATACTTACGACACTGTGTGCAGTTCACGCAACACCAAAGGAACAATATCCACATTTCATAACCAAGAAAGCAAATTGGAATCTTTTTCAAAATATTCTCCAAGAGTATAATTACGAAGAGATAGAATCACGCTCAGACGTCGAAGAAGCTGCTTCTCTTCTCAATAAAATCATCCTCGAAGCGGCAAAATCAGCCATTCCAGTCTCAGCCAAATCGAGACCTCCAAGAACATCTCAAGACACAACCCCAAGACCATGGTGGAATCAAAGGTGCAGAGAGGCAATGGAAAATAAGAAAAGGGCGCAAAGAAGACACCAGAGAAACCCGTCAGTTGAAAGCCTAATCGAAATGAGAAGGATGGAAGCAATCTCTAAAAGGACAGTGTCGGAAGCCAAGAAACAAGCTTGGCAAGGCTACAACAATTCCCTCGACCCTAATCACCCTTCAGGAAAAGTCCACAATTTTGTCTGTAGGATGAATGGCAAACCTGCAAGCAAACAGAAGCAAACGTACGACATCGAGGAAGACGGAAAACCAATTACAGAGGACAAAGCAAAAGCTGAAGTTTTTGCCGACCTATTCCAGAGCAAACGCTCCAGCTCCGCCACCAGCCAAAACCAGCCTAAAGATAGTAGCAGACCAAAGAAATCATTTCAACATTCACTGGAATTTGAAGCCCCATTTTCAGCCGACGAACTTGAAGATACCATCAACAGCCTAAACCTAAAATCAGCGCCAGGAATAGATGAAATTGAGAATGTATGGATAGCGAAAACCCCAGCCCAGTACCGTCAGCGAATGTTGAAAGTATTCAATTTAGCTTGGAAGAAGAGCTCATTCCCAAAGGCTTGGAAGACATCAACGATCAAAGCGATTCTCAAACAAGGAAAACCACCAGCAGACCCCAAATCCTACCGGCCAATAGCTATCCTTCCATGCATTGGGAAAGCCTTTGAAAAGATGATATATAGGAGACTAGAGTGGATCATTGAAAGCAACCTCGTAGTCCAAGCGGAACAAACAGGCTTCAGAAAACGACACAGTACCATCGACAACATTATCAGACTTGAGAACTTCATCAGAACAAGCCTCGACGATGGCAAAATTGCAATTGCAATTCTCTTCGATTTTGAAGGAGCCTACAACAACGTCGGCCATGACCTCCTTGTCGAAAAAATGAAAGAAATCGGATTCCCCAGCTTCTTTTGGAAATTCATTGAGAACTACCTAAAGCAAAGAGAACTTGTAGTAAGGATAGGGAACATACTGTCCTCAGTCAGAAAAATCGAACAAGGTCTTCCCCAAGGTGCTATATTAAGTACTCTACTATTTCTGATATTCGTATCAGACATCCAACTAAAAGATCAACAAGGACTGAAAGGGATGTTTGCAGACGACCTCGTATCTTGCCACAAAGGACGCGACTCCGCTGCAGTAACCAAACTAGCACAACAATCCTTGGACGAAATCAACGAATACTCTACCAGAGCTGGGATACCCCTATCAGCAGAAAAAACAAAACTAATACTCTTCCACCGGAAAAGAAAGATTGTCTGTCCCGAAATCAAACTGAAAGGAAGAATCCTAGATATTTCCACAAGCGCAAAAATTCTGGGAGTGACCTTTGATCAGAAGCTAACTTGGCTCCCCCAAGTCTTGGAAATTAAGACGACAGCCATGAGAAGGATCAACATCATGAAGCGGATGGCGGGAACCGAGTGGGGCTCCAACCCCCATACGTTAATGGAGTTCTACAAACAGTATATCCGAGGGAAAATGGAGTACGGTATTCAAGCATTCGGCACATGTTCCATAAACCTCATCAGAATACTGGAAACAGTGCAAAACATGGCAATACGAGTCGCGTTCGGCCTTCACTCACATACATCTCTGAAATCACTTGGAGAAATATCAGGAATCCCAAAAATCGAAGAGCGACTGAAGATCTTAACACTGAAATACTATTCAAAAGTTCAGTGTTATGGAAGAAAACACATTATCTATGAGTCAGTTTTGCAACAATCAAGCAAACAGCATCACAGGGCAAATGAACAAAGATCTTCATTCAACATCTTCCAACGTTTGATACCCGACTGGAGAATGGATTTGAAGAAGGATCACCCCCCTCACCCTTCTTCCGCTCCATGGACCATGGACGCCATAGACGTAGAAACAGAGCTGATCCCCTTTAAGAAAGACGAAATGCCTTCGTCCTTGATCACCCAGCTTTTCCACCTACGAAAGCACGAGATGTACCAGGAACACTTGGAAATCTACACAGACGGCTCAGTTCAGGGACATAAGAGTGCAGCTGGAGCCTTCATACCATCAATGAACCTCATCATTCAGCAAAGGATCCCAGACAACTCTTCAATCCTGACCGCCGAACTGAGAGCAATCCTACTTGCTTTGAAAGTAGTCATGCAATCCCCCCCCTACCACGAAGAGAATCGTTGTCTTCAGTGACTCGCAGTCAGCTCTCCTTCTAATCAAAAAGATCAAGTGGGAAACCGGCGACCTCGACCTAACGGACATCAGAGAGGTAATCCAAGAACTACAGCGGATAGATGTCGTCATCAGGTTTCAGCACGTCCCAAGCCACTGCGGCATACACGGAAACGAAGTTGCAGATCAAGCCGCTCAACAAAGCATTAGCAGAACCCTCCCATCCATTAACAGACCAACGGCATTCAGAGATGTCCTCAGAAACAGATTGCATCAGAGTATTCCAGCGCTTCAACCCCCTCTGGCCTCCCCATTCAAAACCAGGCTTGGAACTACTATGTTCTTCAGAGTGAAGAGCCAATCAGTTCTCCTGAAGAAGGAGCTATTCCAACGAAAGCTCAGCCCATCCCCCCTCTGTAGATTTTGTCTCCAGTGGGAAGAGTCTCTGCAGCATATCCTATTCCAGTGCAGACACCTGACCGAAAGGAGGAAGAAAATGATCTCAACCTTTAGATCATTGGATCTAAAACCAGACATCGCTACGATAAGCCTGTCCAGCAAATTGCCAACAGCACAAGAAACAATGATTTATAGGGATGTCCTCGATCTACTAGCGAAAGCAGACATTAAAGTCTAGCAGCGACTCCGTAGACCATCCAACCACCGTCATTGACCAGGCAAGAGGACCGTCCCTTGAGCCCAGCTTCTCAAGTTTAGCCAAGCTTCAGAAAGAAAAAGTCTAGAAGGGTCAGTGGATCCCAAAGACTATACCATAGAAGGAAGGAAGATGGTCGATATCCGGATTGGAATCCAGGATTCGGCCTTTTGGCCGGATTCCAATCTTCTGATTGTCAGGATGGATTCTGATTCCACCCTGAATCTTACGAATCCGCTCCAGTTACTCCCAATTTTTACACACTGTACTTAAGGTACAACAAACACACACGAAAACCTAGAAATATGCTTTATATATTTTACATTAACCGTCTCATTTGCCTTAGGCATCAGTACTTTTTTGTCACCTGTGATTTTTAAACTGTAACCTATGTACAAGATTTGATTTTGTTAAGGTCGGATTCGGAATCGAATCCTCAGCATGAAATGGTGGATTCGGAATCGGAATCGTAACTAGTCCTGGATTCGGATTTGAATCCTTTCATAATTTGATCCACCCATCTCTGCCCTAAATTTGTGTGAAAACGAAAATAATGAACATAGACAAGCCAATGAAAATTGAACAAAATAGACATTGAAGCAAATATTCGAAAGCATATTTTCAACAGGAAACACAACATGCTGTGATGAGCAAGTGGAAATGTTGAACAAAGAGTTAAAAGCTCGTATACCGAGACGCGGCGTTCCTGACGACCACATCTGGCAGCGCGTGGCCCGAACAAATGACAAGATGCGAAGGGTAAATTTTATTTCTCTTTTATCTCTCAGCTACACTCGCCCTCCGAAAGTAATGAGAAAACTAGGACAAAAGTGAGAATACTACGGCGAGCTTTGTCCCATTTCACTAAGCAGAACTTTAGGACTTACTTTACAGCTACGCCTCAACATGCACCATAAACTTATCTCCGAAGGGCTATCATCTCACCAATTTCTATTGGCACGTTGTCAATTGTCCTTGTGTGGATCCGAATGTAACACCTCAGTCTGGTTTCCGTTAAATGTGACAGATGAGAATCGAGGCCTTTCGAAACACGTAAGAAATATAGACCACTGTGCAATCGCGATATCACTGCGAAAAGTATATTATGGGAAATCAAGTAATACTTCAGTTATATATTTATATGTCAGGTTGAATAAAATATAAGATGGGGAGGAGACCCTCGAAACAAGAGGTGCTACCTCGAGACGAGCATTCATATGAAAAGCGGTGAACTGCTGCCATTCGTCAACCACTTCACGGAGAAGAAGTAAGAGTACATATGTTTTGTGCTTTTCATGCTTGTTAGTATCCCAAAACCGAAGTGAGTTTGCCCCTGTAAGCTTTTACAGATATGAGCAGACAGCGGGATCGCAGACAGCAAACTGCTTACTTTATCCTTAAAGCCCTTTACAGAGGTGAGCTCGACAGGGAGATGGAGCTTAGCAGCCAAAATGGTTAGTGCACTGTTCTAGACTGGAGTCTGGTCTCAAGCACAACAAGACCAAAGGTGTCGATGGGATCCCAAAAATCTAATATTTGATCCGAACAGTTGGGTCTTGTCTTCCCAGATCCAGTCTTCGCATCAGAGAAAACCAACTTCAGATATACCTCTATAAGCCATATGTATTTTGACGATACTGACCGAAACTTCCTCCTTTACTTCTGCCAAATTTCCGGTTTGGGCCGAATTCTGAGCGAACTACTAGTCCAGCAAAAAAAAGAAAATTAAGAAACGAATTCACGTATCTCCTTATCCCTATGAAGAACATCTTATCAACTTCAAATAAAACTTTGACTTGATTCCGGACGAATTATATGTCCGGGTATAAAATGATTTGCTTTAACAAATTTTCCGGTTTTAACCGGATTCCGGGCAAACTAGTTGTCGAGTATAAAAAGCTTTTCATATAAGTGTTCAGCATGTCTTCTTATCCCTAATTCTAACATTTAATCAACTTCACATGAAACTTTTACTTTTAACCAACTTTCCGGACGAACTGATTGTCCGGCGAGAAAATGGTTTTCACCATCGTGTTCAGCATGTTTTCTTACCCCATAATCGACACCACATCAGCTGTTTAAAAATATTTTGTTTGCCCCTTAATTTGAACCCCCACCTCTAAATGTAGGGCTACAGAGCCCATCTACGAACTTGACCTTACCCTTGACCCAAAGAATCCTCACACCAAGATCAAAATATCTCATTTCCTTCGAGAGTTATCGTGCTAACAGACGGACAGACGGACAACTTTTGCGATGTCATACACTGTGATTAGTTTCTCCGAGAAAGGATTAAAATTAACTGCAGTATTTTTATATAAGATTAATCCGAATTAGACATAATCTTATCTCAGTAGAGACGATATAAATCTAAGTACGTCACTCACGTTTTGGGTTCCCAAAAATCAAGTCCAAGGGCAGGCTAGATTCAGCCGAGGTGTGCTTCTTTGAAAGTTATTAGCTTTAAACAGTGCCATTTTCATTAAAAGTTGGGGCATGCTGTGCCAATGTCGCTCAGTGAATCGACAGACAATTCTCGTATCGTGGCTGGCCTTAGACAACCGCAAGCCTCCATTTCCTTCAAAGATTCCCTATAGACAATCGCAAGCCTCGATTTCTTCAAAATTCCCTTCTCGTCCGCGTCGATTCTGCTGATCTCTTGGATTTGCTTTCAGAAAAGGAAAGTGAGAATCGCCGAGCACAAAAAAACGGAAAATCCTTGCGCCTCAGTTGCACATCACAGCTTCTCGCGGACGTCCCGAAATCACTTTCCACTCGCGAAGTGGATTTGCTTTCCAGATCAGTGATGGAAACTAGCGAAGCCCAACAACAGCTTTGGGAAGCGAAGTGAGTTTTAGCCGAAGTCGCAAAAACGCCGGCGCATAGGCCGGTGGAGCTTTCCAGACCACCAGAATTGCCTTCATGTCTCAATTCAATTCAGTTTATTTTCAAACCATTGACTAGCCGAATTTTCGGTTTTTGTCAACAAAAATAACTGTATCAAGATAAAATGACGTCAAACGTAAAGTGAATAAATACAATAACAACAATGATGATGTCAAACGTCAAGTGGTTAAATCCGACAACAGCAACAAAACAAGATTCTCAATTCTGCTGGAAGCCTCTGCTCTCCTACACGGACAGACAGCCAATAGTTGCCTTTTTGCGGTAACCTACAGTTACTCTTACCCGGTAACTGAGTGCACTCTTGTCGTTTCTTCAGATACCGGGTTACTGATACCCGGTAACTGAAATCGTACCTAGGTCAAATCCATTAGAAACAGCTTCTTCAGGCAAAAAGCTGATAACCGTGAGTCGTCCATCACAATAAACTTGCCCCTTGCAAAGGCAGTTAATTCCCAAGACATATTTTGTTTGTTTGTGTGATGAAAAGTATGCAGTTACCAAGTTACTGAATTTCGGTAACCCCGAGCTCGGCAGGGTTACTCCGTTCCAGATACCAGAGTTACTGGGTAATTGAGAAAACGACAATTCGCCAGGGTAACAGATACCCGGTAACTGCGAAAACAACAATTGTTCAGAGTTACAGATACCCGGTTACCGCAAAAACGCAACTTCTGCTCGGCCTTGAGCGTACGTCATTGCAGACACCCGCCTTTCTGCTAGAAGACACTCATCTCCTACAGGGACACTCAACAAATAATGCAGATATCGACTTATCTTTCCTGCCATATCAGAACACTTTGTCGAACTTTCAAGACCTGAGCAGAAAGTTGGCCCTATAGACGACTCCCTCCTCACAGATCGACGGAAATCTTTTACTCTACCAGAGGGAGCAGAAGACCTTGACTCATCTTCACCGATTTCCTAGCAGACGTGCTGGAGGACAACAGAAAGAATCCCGAAGACCATCTCGAAGATTTTCTGGTATCGCAGCCACCGAATGAAGAGAAGAAACCGACCACTATAAACATTACCATCTTCGATAAAGTCTAGTAAGATACATTAAATGATAGTATTTTTTGCTATTACATAGTATTACATGCAACGTTTTCGTACTACTACCATACTACTACGCAGGCTACAAATTTTGCATCGGGGATGAGAAAAACTCAGCTATTATTTTTTACTCCAGAGCTGTTGCAAAATTTCGATTGATCAGGAAGCAGATTGCAGATTTTCTACTCATTTTGATAACGACTATACGGGGACTTTCAGAATTTAATGTGTTTGGAAGTGTTCCAACTGAAACAAGGCGAATTCGTTTTTTTTTCGAAGACCTGTATATTCTGTATGCGTTTCCTGAACCATGAAGGTCCATTTCGCATAATCATCGCGTCCGCGAAAACAAAACAAGCAAATCCTCAGACGGACTGCCGTCAAACCCTTCGATCGCCCGACATTTTGTTTTTGTACAGAAAAATATTAGTTGCGCTTTTGATCCGAATTCTCCTTTTTCGCGATTTTGGACTATTCGGACGAAGTGAATTCTCCTTTTCTTGCGTTTCAGTCAGAATCGAGAACGGAAAAGCCTGCGATTCTGCAGAATCGAGAAGTTGCTCCGAAGGTGAATTCTCGATTCTCCCCTCTCCGTTCTCCTCCCTGATTGGTCAACAGAGTACGGTTGTTCAATCACGTGTACGGGGTTGCGGACGAGCTGCCAAATTAGTGTTTCTGTCAAAAGCCAGAATGGAGAAGTCAGAGGAGCAAAAACGGTAATTTGTACGAGAATCGAGAATTCAGAAGCGAGAATTCGGATCAAAAACGCAACTTGTCTTTATTCAGTTCCTATTCCCTGCGTCAATTGCCTTTCACTGAAAATGGGGAAAATAGATGATACACATTCGTACAGCCTCAAATGTGGGAATGAAAGTTGTGTCTGATGGAGAGCCTGAATTCGTGACGAGAGAATCGAGAACGGGAAAGCCTGCGATTCTGCAGAATCGAGAAGTTGCTCTGAAGGTGAATTCTCGATTCTCCTCTCTCCGTTCTCCTCCCTGATTGGTCAACAGAGTACGGTTATTCAATCACGTGTACGGGGTTGCGGACGAGCTGCCAAATTAGTGTTTCTGTCAAAAGCCAGAATGAAATGAAATGAATGAAAAACGGTAATTTGTACGAGAATCGAGAATTCAGAAGCGAGAATTCGGATCAAAAACGCAACTTGTCTTTATTCAGTTCCTATTCCCTGCGTCAAATGCCTTTCACTGAAAATGGGGAAAATAGATGATACACATTCGTACAGCCTCGAATGTCGGAATGAAAGTTGTGTCTGATGGAGAGCCTGAATTCGCATAAGAACAAATAAAGCCGCTTTCACACTGACGCCTAGAGCCTTTCACACTAAGCTACGTAAACTCTGCGTCACGGTTGCGGCGACGCAGCGCAGACAAATAAAACGCCACGCATCAGATTTTTCAGTGAAAAATGGAAGTTTTTGAACAGAAAACTGGAGAATAACCTACTAAGGAGGAAGAAAAACCTACTAATGATGATCAAAAACTTGCCAGTTGATGGAAAAAAAAATGAAAATTTGGCAGAAGAAACCGAAAAAGGAAAACGTAAATACGCATCCAGCGTCACATGCTGTCCCGGAGGTGTGATAGATACGCTACGCAACCTGTACGCAACGCAAGATAAACGCATTGCAGCGACGCGTCAATGTGAAAGCGGCTTAAGTTTCATTTGTTTGTGCGTATCTTAGCTACTCCGTTTGATACCTGTATTACCATGAACCGAAGGAAGTTTTAGTCCGGAAAGAGTTCTCGATTTTGTAACTTGCAAAAACACGTGTGAGGTTTATTGCGGGTTTCCCTCGTAAGAGTGTGTAAAAAAACAACAACAAAAAACTGATTCTTCGCTGTTCTTTGCTTTTTCTTAGGCTAGGTGAAGAAAACGCTATTTGCGGTAGTGTGGCAACTTGTAGGTAATAAAAAGCAAGTAAAAACGCAAATTACAAGGAAAAGCAGGTAAATCCTTAGAAGGACTGCCGTTAAACCGTCATTATAACCTATACTATCAGAGTATTTGTTTTTGTTTGGCCATATTTTCTGCGTCAATGCGTCACCTGCCTTTTGCGTTAAAACCGGGGAAACAGAGTGTACTTTCGGTCAAAGGTGGGACTGACAGATTGACCCCAAGGAAGAGCCGGGGACTCGCATGGGAGAAAATAAATGTGATTTTTGGGATCCCAAAACGTAAGTTGAGGGATACCTATGACTTCGCAAAAGTTGTCCGTCTGTCCGTCCGTCCGTCTGTAAGCACGATAACTCTCGAAGGGAATGAGATATTTTGATGAAACTTAGTGTGAGGATTCGTTGGGTCGGCGGACCAGTCGAGTTCGTAAATGGGCTTTGTAGCCCTACATTTAGGGGTGGGGGAGGGGTTTCAAATTAAGGGCCAAACAAAATATTTTGAAACAGCTAATGTGATAGTCGATTATGGGGTAAGAAGACATGCTGAACACGATGGTGAAAACCATTTTGTAATCGGACAAGTAGTTCGCCCGGAATCCGGCCAAAACCGGAAAGTTTGTTGAAAGTAAAAGTTTTATTTGAAGTTGATTAGATGTTTGACTTAGAGGTAGGAAGACATGCTGAATACGATGGTCAAAACCATTTTCTCGACGGACAAGTAGTTCGCCCGGAATCCGGCCCAAACCGGGAAGTTTGTTAAAATCAAAAGTTTTATTTGGAGTTGATCAGATCTCCGATTTAGGGCAAGAAGACATGCTGAACTTTTATGTGAAAACAATTTTCTTCCCGGACATGTAGTTCGCCCGGAATCCGGCCAAAACCGGAAAATTGTTAGAAGTTAAAGTTTTATTTCTAGCTGACTAGATAACCGATTTAGGGGTAAGAAGAGACGCTGAGTCCGTGTGTGACAATCATATTTTACCCGGACATACAGTTCGACCGGAATCCGGCTGGAGTCGGAAAATTTGTTATAAGTTAAATTTTTATTTGAAGTTGATTAGATGTTCATTATTGGGGAAAGAAGATATCCTGAGTTCGTTTTTGAGCGTTCTTTTTTCGCTGGACAAGTAGTTCTAGAGTTTGGCCGAAACCGGGAAATTGGCAGAAGTGGCAGGAACTTTTCGTCAAAACAGATATGACTTATACGGGTAAACACACATGCTGAATCCATATCTGAACTTGGTTTTCTCAGATGATTAGCTATTTGGCCTTAATCTGTTTCTGAATTTTAATTGTAAGAATGTTCAAGGATTCTGGCGATGACTGGATCTGGCTAAGACAAGACCCAGTTGTCTGGATCAGATATTGAATTTTTGGGATCCCATCGAAAAGTTTGGTCTTGTTTAGTGGGGTGTCAGCCAATTTTTGTTCTGATTTTCCGCTACTCATTTTGATACCTATAGTTGCGTTTTTGCAGATACCATGGTATCTGTTACCACGGTAACTGGATCTGCAATTAGTCGTTTTTGCAGTTATCGTGGTATCTGATACACGGTGCTCTGCAAAAACGACTATTGCCGAAATTGCACTTTTCGAAGTCATCCCAAAAGCAAAACAGATATCCAGTTACATCACTAAGTGCTAAACTTCTTTCTCACCAATCTGACAAAATTTGATGAAAGTGAGATGACTTTTCAGATACCACGGCCAGTTACCACGGTCGGACCGTAGTATGTGAATATCTGATACCACGATAACTGGCCAGATACCACAATAACTGCAAAAACGACTTTAGACCGTGGTAACAGATACCATGGTATCTGCGAAAACGCAACTTATGTTACCTTTGTGGCCAAAAAGGTGTCCGTTCTAGTCCTGAGATTATATAGATAGCTAATTGTAACTTGAAAATGTAAGGTTCGTTGCTCGGTTCCTCCCTGCCTTCTTGTTGCTCCCTTGTGATGGATTAAAGCAGTTTCAGTCTAGCGTTGACAGTTCATGCCCCGTTCACAAGTATGCCTAGCCAAGCACAGATGCCTAGGCACGCCCGATGAAAAATTTATCTCAAAATAGTAGTACGAAGTTGTACGAAAAAGTAGCATGCAGTACTAACTGATGCTACAAGATGCTTCTACTTCTAGGCTACCGTGTTACTGCATACTAATGCATGCTACTATTAGCAAGACTGGATGCTACTATGGCAAGACAGGATGCTACTACATAAGATTGGACTAGTCTGAAGCACATTAAATGATAGTATTCTTTGATACTACATAGTGATACTACATCCAAATTGTTTGGTATTTTTTCGATAGCAGAACTGTTCGATATAATTACGGGGATTCGGTAGTTATACAGAATCCTAAATTGGCTATCTGTACAAATCTCTTCGGTATAATTGCTAGTATTCGGTAGTTATCATGAATTTGGTGAGAGAATTTACTGAAATCATTTGGTAATTTTTCGATTCCGGAACTATTCGGTATATTTACGGAGATTTCGTAGTTACACAGAATCCCGAATAATCTATTGGTTCAAAATTGTTCGGTATCATGATTGGGATTCGGTAATTTATTCAGTATAATTTCAAGGATTAGGAAGTTAACCACGAATCCTGACTTTCTTCCAGTTTCGCCGAAAGTATACCGAATATGAAGATTGCTCGGTAGTCTTTCGATACGAAACAATTCGGTAAAATAACCGGGATACGGTAGTTATACAGAATTCCGAACATGCTATCGGTCTAAAATTATTCGATATAAAAACTGGGATTCGGTTATTAATTCATTGTAATTGCCAGGATTCGGAAGTTACCACGAACCTCGAAACTCAGAAGAGGTCGAGTGAAGCATTGGTCGCAGACAAAAGAGATGATCTATGATATCATCGATAGTCCTTACTTGTATTTTGGATACCAAAAAGAATATATAATCTTAAATATTTCGAAAATACCGCCTGCAGCAGTTTTCGTAATATTCTCTATTTTGTGGATGGGCGCGTCATTTGAGGGGGCTAGCTAGAATTGGATGGAAATTAAATTTTGCAGGAAAAAGCAAAAAAATTTCGCTTGCGGCGCTCACTTTATGTGATTATGGGTAGTATATTGACTAGACTACAGTTGCTGCTGCTGCCGGAACGTCGCTCCATCCGCTTTCAAGAACTTCTTAGAGTCTTGGTTTTTAATCAACGGTAAATGATAGAATCTGTAAGAGAAGCAGTTAAATTTTAGCCTACAAAAAAAGGATTTGAAAAACTTTCGCCAGCGGCGCTCCATTTAATTTTGGCTATTGGCTATAATAGATAGAAGCAGTTACTGCAATCACGCCCTGCAATATATTCTCCATGTAGGCTTCGAACACCGCCTAATTCCCTCTTCCTACATAATCGTTTCTGTTCCACAATTTAAAGCTCGAATTCTTTGTTCTAGGATTCGGAAATTTTTTTGAAAGATTTGGTACAATTTTGGCTCTGCACCCCCCCCCCACCCACCCACCCACCGAAAATCCACTTGCGACGCCCCTGGTAACAAGTACTTCAAATTTGTACTTAAGTAGTACTTGAGTTTTAAGTACAGAACTTGTACTAAAGTACTACTTAAGTACAACTCTACTAGCAGTATTTCTAGCTCAGTCATATTCAGTCGTATAATGGAAAATAAAAGAAAGTCATATAAATAAAGGCATTTGGCAGTTTAAACAAAGATTAAACACGACGAAAGACATTAGAGCTACGCTTCTTTGAATGTTAGTCAGTTTTGAACAGTGCCACTTGTATGCGCTTGACAAAAGTCATCTACCAGTCTATCAGAGTAACTAATTCCGGGCTTCTAGGAATTCCTGTACGGGAGTTTTCCTCTTTTTCCATTTAGTTCGAACTGCACTGTTCTAGGTCAAGAAACATTCAAAGAAGTGTGCCTTGCTCAAGACTAATGATTTGTCTTCTGGTGGAGATGAAGGTACTGAGAATAGCATTTTTTGCCAATCCTGAAATCGAACTACTTGTGAGTCCTGAAACTCCCTTTTCTGAAAAATCCTTTTCTGTTAAAAAAAATCCTTCGATCGAAGCGGAATATACTTGGGAGAGTACTTGAAAGTACTTAAGAATGTATCGGTACTTTAGAGCTTCAAGTACCTATTTATTTTACTTAAGTATTAAGTACTCCAGGAAAAATGTACTTAAATAAGATTCAAGTACCTTGATTTTGTACTTAAGTAGTACTTGAAGTACAAATACTTGAAGTACTTCCCAACACTGCCTGTCAGACAGGACGACATGAATGATGACATGATCTTCTGCCCTGTCTCGGGTAGATTTCTCGATTGCGTTTTATATGTGATGCTTGTCCGTTCAGTCATTCACCTGACAAGGCTAAATAAAACGGCTTTAAACCGTGATGACAAGGCAGTCAACCGAGACAAGGAGGACTCAAATCGAACGCAGCTCAAGTCGAACTCGACCTGAAACCTCTTCTACATTGTGTTATTTCACTATCCAGGCTTTCTTCTGGTCTTGTAGTGCTGTTCTTTCTTGATCCCGAACCGTTTCGCAATTTTAATCATAATTTTAAAAATGTTATGTCAGGTTCATACCTTGTTCTCTTGGAATATGTTCGAAATAAACTATAGTAACATGATTGGTAGCCCACGCAGAAATATTTCTTATGATGGGGCAAAAGCATATAGGCAACAAACGAATAAGCCAATAGAACCTCCGTTTTTGGTCCCAAGCACCGACTATGGATATCCCGGCAAAATTGAGTACAGCTAGAGATAACCTTCTTTGATAAGCTTTGAGTTGATGCCCGTCTACTTCCCTCCTCGCGTGATGGTCCGCGTACTTTCCTCCCCTTCATTCGTTTGCATCGGGCAGGGTATCGGGAATGTATGCGACTCCGCATGGTCGTATTAACAGTGATAGGGAGACGCTTGTGCTTATTCGTTCTTGATATAACCAAGAACAAATAAGCACCAGAACCTCCTATGCCGAGTCAAGTAGATTTCTAAACCCTGCCCGACCCAAACGAGCGGGGGTAGGAGCTATGCGGAACATCACAATTCGTTAACTTTAGAAACAGCTATATCGCAGTAAAGACCCGGAGAAGAAATTTCCATAGTAAAAGCAGATTGGATGTCTGGATGCGCTGCAGAGCGGGCCAGCGCGCCTCCTGTACTAATACTCTATATGACTAAGTCCAAAACACGCCAGTGATCCCCAGGAAGAACGAGTAAACGTGTCCGTAACGACTTAAACTCAACGACTCGAATCCTGTGTCAAACAATCACGGCGATCTTTGGAAGCAGCTGTGACACCGCTTCAAGCTTTCTTCCGCAGGTACCCGGAGATCTGCGTCGGCAGGGAGAGATAGTCATCAAGACTATCGGCAGGGAGAGATAGTCATCGAGAGTATTAGTCTGGGATGCGCGCGCACCAGCGAAGACGGAACTAGACGGGCAGCAACTTAAAGCTCAGCAAATAGCTCAGCTCAGTTTGCCCTGCATGGGAACAACGACGGAGGTTGTATTGGCTTATTTATTATTGATATAAGCTGCTCACAAGAACGATCGATTGAGGGAAAATAACATTTACCAGTGAATGAACTAACATATCGTCGCTGTCACGCATTAAGGGGTCAAGCGATATCTTTCAAAATGTTCAAGAGGAGAAAAAACGTTTTAGAAATCTATTTTTCAACCGATCTTGATGATTTTTATGTCGAATAACACTTTTCTTTACACTGGGTAGGAAAAAGGAAGAGTTAATAAAAAAAAATTTACCGAATGATTGTTATGTCGCTTGGCTCTTTTTGACCGTTCTTACGGCGGTTAGATCTTTTCAGCAACTTCTCGGTAACGGCTTTTCGTAGGGACCTGAAAAATGTACAGTAGATGCAGGACCCAAGATCCATAGACCTAGTATCAGTAAATAATTTTCACAGAAACTGTCGCTTGGCCCCATAATACGTGACAACGACGGTATATCAGTCGCACAGCTCGGCAAGCGATCTGGTCACTCGATCTGACCCTCGAGCTTCTATGTAGGCTGAATATGTGTGTTCATGAATGGAACATTTTTTTGCTCGTCGTCCTGTAAATTAACTGGAACTCCAAGGTAAGCGATCCCGTTAACTACGGGATATAAACCCCAACAAATAATGAAAACACAAGTATTTTTCTTTGGCTCAACACAACCGTATGCAACGTATTTGTTTGTGAACAAGACTTATGGCCAGTTTCTCTTTCATTTCCTCTATCTATTTTTGTGTTGACGTTTCTTTCAGACAGCCTTCTAAGACAAATATTTTGGGATACCGGGACTCTTCGAATATCAGGCAATGAACTAATTATTTATCTCAGCTTTCACAAAAACAGGTTTATTCACCAGTATGCATTCTCATATGCTCAACGAATTTATCTGGTATAACAAACAATATTTCACAAATATGGCAGAAGTCAGGCTTTTCAACAATGTGCAGTCTCACTTGCTGCACCTTCCGATCGTCCGTATCTAAGTTCATCTTGCACACTTCAGAAGAGGAACCGGTTTCTTCACGGTGAGTCTTCATGTGTTTAACTTTGTGCTCTAACCTCGTAAACAACTTATTGCATACTTCACAAGAATAAGGCTTTTCCCCTGTGTGTATTCTCATGTGCCGTACCTTTTGCCAGCTCTGGGCAAATCTCAATTGACATACTTCACAAGAAAAAGGTTTCTCTCCTGTGTGGATTCTCATGTGTCGTGATTTGTTCCATGTCTGAGCAAACTTGACCCCACATACTTCACAAGAGTAAGACTTTTCCACAAAGCTAGTTACGTGCAGCTTCTCTGAGCTCCCTTTCGACTTGTTCATACACACCTCAGACGACAAAGGAACTACTTCAGGGTGAAGTCTCATATGTTTAACTTTGTATTCGGACCTAACAAAGGATTCTCTACATACATCACAAGAGTAAGGTTTTTCTCCTGTGTGTATCCTCATGTGCCGAGTCTTTTGCCAGATCTGGGCAAAATTCGTATGACATACTTCACAAGAATAAGGCTTTTCTCCCGTGTGTGTCCTCATGTGCCGTGCTTTGAGCCACCTGTTTATAAACTTTGCTTCACATACTTCACAAGAGTAAGGCTTCTCCCCAGTGTCTGTTTTCATCCTGCTGCTCCAGTAATGGGGTACTTTTATGGGTTTGTGTTGACTTTCTGGCACGTTGAGTCACAAACTTTCCTGACATTCGGGCGGACAGCTCCAATAAACAGTCTGACCACGGCTCACCTCCATGCTAATTTTCACCTGGAAGGGAAGAATATTCGCTCAGTCTACCACAAATCCCTGATTTTGGGAAAGCCGATGCCAAACGCTGGGTATATCTAGCGCTTGGTATTTGGCATATTTGGTATCTAGCGTTTGGCACTTCTGAGTGTTTGTCGCGGAAACACAATTGTGTGCCACACAGTGGAGCAACTAGTTGAAACTCGCGGAAAGGACGTTATGTCTATTTTTTTGGCGGTAATTTTAAATATCTGAAAATAAAAATAAAATGCATGCAAAATCTCAATAAAAAGAACTCCAGGCTTATTTCCTTACCATTCTTTACAAAAAGCATCCTCAGTTTTATTTGCTTGAAAAAATAGTTAGCTTTGTTGTTTAGGCACTATTTTGCTGCTTAATTTGAATTTCCCGCCAGAATCGAGCCACAAAATCGACAATCACCTCGCCAGTTGTTTGTCCAATTTGAGCCACAAAGCGAGCCACGGAAATCTTTTTGGTCGCGGAAACACACTTGTGGGCCGCACGAAATACCGCGGTAACACTCTTTTCGAGCCACAGTCGACACACAAACTGTTTGCGGGAGTACGGAAAAACGCCGTATGGCTAACGGTGGATACACTATGCTAAATATTGGATACTTGAACCCAATAAAATATTGATGATTTGAGTGAAGCTCAGAAACCAATCAACCAGAATTCATCTGTAGTGGGGTAGGCTCAGGGTTAGCGTATCAATAGCTATCCAGCGTCTGGCATAGGGTATCCAAAAATCAGGGGTTTGTGGCTGACTGTATTAGCTTACAGAACCGGGATACTCCTGCAAAAACAAGACCAAACACTTTGATGGATTGCAAACACTTTGTTTTGCCAATGACTTAGACTTCATATCAGGAGAGAAGCTTTTCCTGTTTCTTCGAATTTTTTATATAATATACCCTAACTCTATATAATATATATTGTATACGCTTTATATCTAGCCCTAGGATTACTTTTTATGGCACTTGCCTTCGGGCTAAGTTGGGAAGGGGGGTTTCTCGTAATTCCGATGATGGCGATTTTGGGGGGTTTTAAGTCCCTCATTAATTTTTTAAGTCCCTTCTTAATAACACCGGAGTTGATAAATACAGAACAAACCTTTCTTTTCATCGTCCCAATCGTGCAGCAAAAACAGAGGCCTTGTCAAAAGTAAAATCTCAGGACTAGTTTTTATGGCACTTGCCTTCCGTCCAAGTGCCATATACCGATCACTTTTCCGTCGGTCTGTCGGTCGGTCAGTCCGGTGTTTGCGAGTTAGGGTACTTCCAGATACGCTAGGACGATGAAACTTGGTAGGCATATTATTAGAGACCCGACCAAACTTACTTGGAAATAGTCACATGCCCGATCCGACCATCGTGGGGGGAGAGGGAGGTTGCGGAATCCAGAAAATAGGGGCATGCATAACTTTCGAATGGGTGATCGGATCTTAATGAAACTTGATACCTGGGAAGACCTCGTGTCTCGTCTCAAGTCCGGACCGGATCCGATGAATCTGAGGGGTAGTCGGAGGGGGAGCCGGAAATCGTGTGAAACTCTCGGAGTGGAGCGATCGGGATGAAACTAGGTGAGAAGAACAAGCACAAGCTCTAGATAAATAACTGACAGAACTGGACCGGATTCGGACACTGTGGTGAGAATTGGAGGGGGGTTCCGGAATTCCGGCGATCCGTAGTTGGTGTACTTCCAGGTGGGCTGGCAAGATAAAACTTGGCAGGCATATCAGAGACCCGACAAGATTAACTTGGAAACAGTTACCAGCCCGATCCGACCGTCGTAGGGGAAGGGGGAGACGGCGGAATCCGGAAATTAGTGGCATGAATAACATTCGAACGGGTTACCAGATCTGAATAAAACTTGATATCTTGAAAGAACTCATGTCTCAGGTGTCCCATTTCAAGTACGGACCAGATCCGGTGAACTCTGGGGGTGGGGGGGAGGGAGAACCTGAAATCTTTTGATACGCACAGAGTAGAGAGATCAGGATCAAAGCTGGTGGGAAATACATCACAAGTCCTAGGTGCATTAGTGACCGAATCGGACCGGATTCGGGTACCGAGGGGGGGGGGGGGGGGGGGGCTGTAGGGGGGTGTCCGGAATTCCGGTGATCGTGAGTTAAGGTACTCCCAGATGTGCTAGGACGATCAAACTTTGCTGGAGCATTAGAAACTTGACACCACTGGGTTAGACATCGTCACTTCTCCGATCCGACCATTCCTTAAAGAACTCATCTTAACCTTAAAATACAGAAAAAAACTTTTAAGCAAAATTTACTTTTTCAAGATCCCCACTAGCACATGAGCCTTTTTGCCACAAGGATTTTGCTTAGAAATTAATTTTTAGCACCTTTAAAGTGCGCATCTTAACCGAAAAGTAAAAAAAAAACTTTTGACCATCACTGCCGTATGAGCTTACAGCTCTTGTTTTACCTAAAGTGGTATTTAAAAGTAATTTGCCCGAATAAGATATTTTCAGTTGGTAGAAGCTTCAGTTAAAGTTTGTTTCCTACCCTGAAGTTGAGCCTGAAGATTGACAGCCTGACGAGGACCCTTGCCAAGAAGGGCCAAAATATCGCTGCCAAAGCATCATAGCTGACATATCCATTTTATGCATTATTTGAATATTTCTATCAGAAAGGTGTCGTTACCCCCCTGCTAGCACTATTAGGCTGGTAAAAACAATATTTAGAAAGTGATAAAACGTTAACAGAAAAAAATTTTTAGCAAAAAAAATGCCAGGTTGGGGTTTTAGTTTTTTTTATGACTATTCACTATTAGGCGCTGTTCACATAAGCATACAGTAGAGGTACAGTAGAGGTATGCTTATGTGAACACTTTTTTAACTGTTACACTACCCCGCTTTTGTCAATTGCATTTAAAAAAGTAAAATGGAAAAGAAAAAATACAAACTTAATATCAGTTAATAGCCAAGTATTTCCGGGTTATCCGAGCACAAAGTTGAGATAGAAATTCAATACACTTTCTTTGATTTTTAATTTCAAAAAAATCTTCTTCCTCTTTTGACTGCATCTGGAGGTTCGGACCGCCATCTTTTCCATTGAAGTTGCGTTCCACTTGGAAAAATTTTCAAATTAACAAAGGAAATCAGCTGATAGTTCAGTCATTTTCACCAGTTAATTAGCAAAATGTTCAAAAAGTGCAAATGGCATGACTGGTTATCATCAGTATTTATTAAAAAAAATGCCTTGTTTGGGAATTAGTTTTTTCTTCGGCGATCGTTCACATTTACCAGATGTTCACATATGCAGATGTTCACATAAGCAATACACCTCTACTGTGTGTTTATGTGAATACTTCCTTAAATGTTAGTCAGTGCAATTTTGGGCTACATGTTATACAGGAGGGGTATCAAACCTCAAACCTCGAATTTATATGACCTCGAGCTTGACCTGAAAACCTTAGAAGGAAATTGCTGTGCAGTTCAAAAGAGGTCCTGGGTCACTCTGGGTTTCTTTCTTGTTAGTTAAGAGCAGGTTAGGAGCTTTCTTTTTAGGACTGAAATTTCATTCCAGCCTTTTTAGGCTAGGCCAAGTTTGAGGTTGTGTAAATTCGAGGTTGGATACCCCTCTTGTACTGCACGAAGATCCAAAATACCTATGTAACACTAAAATGGCAAAGTTGCCAACAAATGTTCAAAAAAGCAGAGGCTACCTCTAATGTACTTAAATTTCTCAGGTGTAAAAAGCATAATGATGTTTAACCTCTTAATGGTTTCTCTACTATTTTCAGCCATAATAACTATCTGCTTTGCTGTATAATGAATTTTCCAAACCAGACCAGCGTTTCTTTCAACTTTTGAATACTTTGGGCTATGCTTTGTATTCTACGTGCGCTTTCTAACGGACATCTCTTAGCACGCCGTTGCAGAGCAGATGGCAGCACTCTAGCAGAAAATATAAATGCTTGATTTTTTCTGTAAATGGCACTTGCAGCCGTTGGCTTTCTGTCTGTTAGGCTACCGCGAGTTACGGTACTTCCAACTGTCTCTTTATTTGGTATGACATGTCCAGCACTATTTTTTGTTTGTAAAAGATATTTATGGATAAATAAACCGACTTGTAACTGTAGTTGTAACTGTTCTAGGCCGTCGAAACCTGGGAGGCTTCTTAGGGACCCGACAGATCGACATAAAGCGTATCCTCGCCGTTCCCCGAGGCCTCCTCGGGGAATCGAAGGGGACGGCGAGAACAGAGGGAGTCACTCCACGCGGACTCCGCTTCCGGAGAACAACGAGAACAATGGGAATCCTTCCAAAATGGAATTTGTTCTAAAAAAAATATGCAGTTGACGAAATTATCCTGGATGCCCTTTATTTTTGGTTTTGTATATTCTGACTGTTTTAAACTAATTTTACATTGCACCAACACCAGCAAAAACTGATTTCCCTCTGAATCTAAAAGGGAGTCCTTTTTGATGATGGTGATGGTAACTGGAGCATTCCCCGTCCGTAGGGACTCGCGAGAATACGGGGGGCGAGTCCCCGAGACAAAAAAAAACGCGGGAACTCCTCAAGTGGAGTCCTCGGGGAACGGCGAGAATACGCCTAAACAAACTGTAAACTCCCAGATCCAACCATCCTGGGGAAGTCGAGGGAGGTCATGGATCCGCAATTTTATGGCACGCAGGTTAGGGGTAGGATGTTGAAGTATCAGACATGCCAGTGGCATATGAAAGTGGAATGATACACAAACACGGTACTTTCAGATGGGTAAGAAAACAAATCCGAAAATTTGGGGCTTGGTTAGGGCATGCCCCAACGTAGTAGCACCGGTGGCTCGCGAAACAGGGTACTTGAAGTAGTCCCCGAAGCCGCGCCGAAAGTCGGCGGCGCGCCGCCGAAAACATTACGGCGCGCCGGCGGCCCGCTGGTAAAGTACTGACGCCGAATATTTTTGAGTGATACGTATATGATTTTCGGTCGATGGAGCTTTATCCTCCCAAGGCTCCAGGTTGCTTTTCTGTTTTTATCACCGGCATGCACCAACAGAAAGAGTCTTTAAATTGCTTGTGGTGGCAGTGTTGGAATTGCAATTTCTACCAAAACTGTGTGTTGGCTTCAAACCGTATAAACAAAGAGTCAAATAGCATTCGTGCTGCCTGTCGGTTGGTCTTGTCCAACTTTGTTTAGTTCAAATACTTCCGGACAAGCTAGGACGGTATTGCTGGATTGCTGGAGGATTCCAAATTCCCTAGAAATACCCTCGATGTCTCACTTTGCTAGTTCCGGTATTTCCATATAAGCTATAGGTCTACGAAGGACTATAAAGGACCCGGGTGATACTCAACGGAACCTTCTTTTCCGGATCCGACCATCCGTGTGTGGATTGAGGGAGGGGGAACCCGGGACCTTGTGACACGCATGCATCGTGAAAACTGTCATGGCTCGACCGCCCTGATTTGGACCCATGACCTTCTTGAGAGCTTATTTGTCACGGTAAAGTCACTTGAGTAGTAGGCCATCTACATATAGTATCTGGTCGTATCCGGTCGAGTTATAAAATGGCACATCCGGTCAGTGGCGTCCCAAGGGGGGGGGGGGGGTACCCTCCCCCCCAACATTTCAGATTCGGTAAAAATTTTGGGCCGGATGCCCAAAATTTTACTAAAACTGTTCGGTATTTTTTCCATAGCAGAACTTTTTGGTATATTTACGGATTCGGTAGTTATACAGAATCCCAAATAGGCTATCAGTACAAATCTATTCGGTATAATGATCGGGATTCGGTATAATTACCAGTATTCGGCACTTCTCACGAATTCGGTGTGAGAACTTACTGAAATTATTTTTTGATGCCAGAACTATTCGGTTTATTTAGGGAGATTCGGTAGTTACGCAGAATCCGGAATAAGCAATCCGGTCCAAAATTATTCGGTATCATGATTGGGATTCGGTAATTTATTCGGTATAATTGTCAGGGTCCGGGAATTACCAAGAACCTCGAAAGAGGTCGAGTGAAGCACTCAGCTGACAAAGGACTGATCTGTGATCTCATCGATAGTCCTTACCTTTATCTTGGATCCCAAAAAGAAGGTCTAATCATAAATGTTTATTTTGTAGAAGGGCATTTGCCTGGGGTTTTAACCAGTTTTAGGATGGGGATTTCGAAACAATGAAGGCTAGAATCTGGGTGGAAAAACTTAAATTTGGCAAGAAAAAGCTAACTTAATACTGCTGTAGGAACGTCGCTACATCCGGTTTCTGGAGCTTCTTAGGGTCTCGGTATTTAATCCTCGGTAAATGACAGAATTTGTAAGAGAAGCAGTTAAATTTTAGCCTACGGGAAAAAATCGAAAATTTTGGCCTGCGGCGCTCTATTAAATTTTTTGCTTGGGTAGGCTGTAATTCAATTCGATTCAATTCATTTATCTGTATCCGCCAAAGCTGGCGAGTAAAATAAATATAATAAAATGCACACAATCGGTCTACAACTGACTAATAGGCTAACTAGACCATATACTTTCATAAAAATCTACATCATTTAAAATAGATAGAAGCTGTTGCTGCAATCATGCCGGCAATATATTCTCCAAGTGGCTTCGCAAAAACGCCGCCTAATAGTTGGCCTATCATCTTTCATGCTGCCCATTAATGTTACTCTTCCTACGTAATCCTTTCTGTTCCATAATTAAAGGCTCGAATTCTCTGTGTCTGGATTCGGTAAAATTTTTGAGAGATTCGGTAAATTTTGGCTCTGCACCCGCCCCCCCCCCACAAACGAAAATGCACTTGCGACGCCCCATGCATTCGGGTCTATGACGGTGCCGCGTTTTTTTTGTTTTTTCAAATTAAAATATTGTGATAAACCAGATTTCTGATGTAAATGTAAACAAATTTCATCAGATATTGGTCAAGAATGAAGCAAGTCTACAATGTTCATGAGCTACGGTTGGATACAAGAGCTAGAAGCTCATATGGTACTTGCAAGGCTGGGTCAGAGGATGAAATTTAAGAGTTTGTAAATTCTTGGGTTTCTTGTGTTTAATTATACGCGATACACTTGAAATAAGAATGATCATGGGCCCTTGGAAATCAAGAGAATGATCTGGTGGAAAGTATTTTATTTTTGCACTTTAAGGGCACTAGAAATTCATCTGAAAGCAAAGGACTTTAGGCAAAAGTGATTATGGGCTCATGGGGATCACGAAGCTGTATATTTTGCTCAAAGTAATGCGACCTATAATACTAACGCAACCTACTTCCGTAATCACTACATATATTTCTAATCCCGGAGACCCAGGTTTCGTGCGGTACATTCTAGCCCCTTTAACAAAACCTCGCTGATACTCTCACTTGCCGTGTTTTGCTACCTTCGATGTGTTTCACGCTGTCTACGGTTCGAGACGTTGCGCGACGGTTTTCTGCGAGAAGTCAATTTTTCCATCAGGAAAACCGGTTATGTAAATTGTTTCCCTGTTTCACTACAAATCAACCGGTCTCGGAAAAGACTTAAAACAGCCAAAACAGTTGGTTATTTATTGAAAGAACAGCATAGTTAAAGTATTCAAATACTTTAAAATACTGTAAGTTGAAGAGTGAATAGTGCGAGGGGTCCTGTAAAGGACCCCTCTTGCTTATTCTGCCTTTTATAATATACTTTAGCTCCCATGTGGAATTATAAGCTTCTAAAATCCCCACCTTTCTCCATTGTGTCGTTTTGTAACTACGAATTTTTAGCGCTTTTTCGGCCTTGCCGAGTTTTCCCGTCACCCAACGACAAGTTTGTCGGAATCTCCACTGTTCGCTGACAACTCTTTCGCACATAAGGACGTGATAATCTTCTGTTTATTACTTCTCTTATTTGCTTAGTTTTCCCAGTTTTTTAACCAAGGCAAGTTCAGTTTTCAAATCTTTTGCGCCCAGCCGCCGCGTCGGAGAGCAGGACGGCTGGATTTAATCGACAAGTGCTAACAAGAGAATCGCTAGTTTCGGGTGGAAAGTAATGGTATTTTCGAAAATATTTTTCTGATCCATTTTATAGTGAAAATATCATAAAAGTAAGAGTTGTGCTTTAAGGGGAGCTGAAAATTCATTTTTGAAGCAAAATCCTTGTTTCACGAATGATAATGGGCTCTGGGGACCATGAAAATATATGTTTTACTCCATAGTATTTTCTATACTTTGTGGTTAAGATGAGTACTTTGAGGAATAGATTGGCTCTATCAAATGAGAATTTATGAACCAATCTTTTCAATCCTTAATTACCTACTAGGCTAACTGGTACATATATTTAGCCACAGCAAGTGCATGAAAATGGCAAAGCTCGAAGCACGAACGTTCAAATAAGCATACCTCTATTGCACTCCCAGAGGGTCTGATGGGGAAACTGACTTTTTCCAAGTTAAATGTGCCTGCCAAGTTCCATTCTTAGCACATCCTACACATATGAAAAAAAGTTCGGTCGCCACTGAATTACCTTCAACAGAAGCAAAATATACTGAAGCTGACTCTAGTTTTGGGCGATATTCGATATCGATACATCGTTATCGACGATACATCATATCTGACCAAATAACGATATCGAAACGTAAATATCGATATCGAAAACGATATTTGTTCATTCGTAAATATTGCAAATAATCCAACATAACCTACACTTATATATAGGAAATTGCAGCAATATGTTTACCGTAATTCATTTCTTCTTTATCCGGAGTTCGAGATGATCCGAGATGCAATATATCGGATATCGATAGATCGATATATCGGACCAAATATCGATATCGACATGTAAATATCGATATCGAAAACGATATTTGTTCATTCGTAAATATTGCAAATAATCCAACATAACCTACACTTATACATCTGAAATTGGAGCAATATGTTTTCCGTAATTCATTTCTTATTTTCGGAGTTTGAGATGATCCAAGATGCGATACATCGGATATCGATAGATCGATGTATCGGATATCGATATATCGGACCAAATATCGATATCGAAATGTAAATATCGATATCGAAAACGATATTTGTTCATTCGTAAATATTGCAAATAATCCAACATAACCTACACTTATACATCTGAAATTGGAGCAATATGTTTTCCCTAATTCATTTCTTATTTTCGGAGTTTGAGATGATCCAAGATGCGATACATCGGATATCGATAGATCGATGTATCGGATATCGGTATATCGGACCAAATATCTGTTCCTACGGCCCAAGCTGACTGCGAATCATATTTGACGGTGCAAAACGGATAAGTAAAACGGATAAAATGTAGCTGACTTATCCGTTTTGCACCGTCAAATATGATCCGCAGTCAGCTTGGGCCGTAGGAACATCTATCACCGAAGTACGGAACTAATCGCCCATACATGCCGCCAACAAGTATCGTAAAGATCGATATCGAACACGATATTTGTTCATTCGTAAATATTGCAAATAATCCAACATAACCTACACTTATATATAGGAAATTGCAGCAATATGTTTTCCCTAATTCATTTCTTATTTATTCGGAGTCCGAAATGATCCAAGATGCTACTTAACGAAAATTTTGTTCTTAGATTTTAGCGAAACGAGACCAATCCTGTAACGAAACATGGTAAGTAAATATCAATATCGATTATCGAATATCGAAAGTGAAAATATCGATATATCTATTACTGAATATCGAAAGCGAAAATATCGATTACTGAAAGTGAAAATATCGATACATCGAAAATCCAAACATCGCCCAACACCAGTACAGAAACATGGTTGACTACTTGGCGCATTTGGTCAACAGCATCGTCCTCATATCTAGTTCTGCTTCTTCTTCGACAGCATGTTTTCGATAATTCTTTCGTTCAAGTACCTTCGTTATTGGGCGCCAGATATCGAACAGTAATCGGCATGTCGGTGGCCGGCGGTATCGTGCCGGTGCCGTGCCGAGGTGTACACCGATGGCGGAGAGAGAGCAACCCCTCGATGGAACCCTTTCAGAACTTGGACCCGTTACCTTTGCACAATCCAAGTTTCATCCTAATCCCTCCATCCATCTGGTTCCTACGCATGTTACCTAGCATCCGCTCCCCCCCCCTTCCATACCACATTTGATGCGGTTCGGACACGCAAACCTTTCATCAAAGGCACTTACTACCGAACGAATTTTCCTTGAATCGGGGAATAATCAGAGCCGCGTTTTTGTTGCATGCTGCAGGTCCACTTCTCGGCCGATTCCGGACTGATTCTTCCTACATCCGTTTTTGCACTGCAGCTCTTCCGAGGAAGACGGCAGCACTTCTCGAGAATCACGGACTTGCTCATCGACCAAGTCCGTGCTTCCCTGCAAGATGCTGCAGCGCTGCCGCTTCAACCAAGAAGAAAGTGAATCCAAAAACGCATATTGTGCAAAAGCAAAGAAGTGCTGCAGCAGCTATGCGGCAGCGCTATTGCAACAAAAACGAGGCTCAGAAAGTGTTTGGTGACACCCAACTCTCCCCGACGAAGAACATAGCCTATTTATGTTCCATGACCTTTGGCATGTTCAGGGAATTCGCTTTTATGAACCACCAAGTTTCTGCTGAATCGAAGTCCCCCCTCGCTCCCCATGGTCGGATACGGTTTGGGCATATACAAGGAATATCGCTATGCTCCTCTGAATCGGGTCAAAGGTTCCCATATTCCCCCTCTCTCCACCCCACACGAATGACTGGATGTAATCCGGAAAACATGGTTTCGCTGTGCATCCAGTCGGGATGTCAAGTATGTCAAGGGATGTCATAAGCATGTCAAGTATCATCGTCTTAGCTTACGTGGAGTGGATGTACCCAAAAGTGAGATGGATGGATTACCATTACGATCGCTATACGGCACTTGCACCAAAGACTGCAAGTATCATAACAACGTAGACGCCGACGTTAAAGCATTAAAAAGGTGTTAGAAAATTTAAAAATAATTTCAAAAATGCTAAAAATAGAGCAAACGCCGATAAATCGGCGGCGCGCCGCCGCCGACCCAAATTCTCTCCGCCGCCGCCGAATTTCGATTAGGCGCGGCTTCGGGGACTTACTTGAAGATGGGCTAGCACGATGAAACTTTCATATTCGGGACCTGACAAGATTGGTTGCGTTTTTGCAGATACCTCTTTAGATAACATGGATGAGAATTTTCTCTGTTATCAAGAACAAATAATCCAAAACAACCTCCGTCTCGGTATCTATGTAATACGATCATGCGGAGTCGAATATATTCTTATACCCTACCCGATGCAAACGAGCGGAGGACAGAGCTACGCAGAACATCATAATTTGTTACCTCCACAAACAGCTACATCGCAGTAGAGCCCCGCAGAAGAACATGAACGCCGTCTGAGTCGTCCTTTACAGCTATCACGTCTAACTAGCTAGACCTGAGCCTCGTTCTTGTTGCAATAGTGCTGCCGCATCGCTGCTGCAGCACTTCTTTCCTTCTTCACAAGATGTGTGTTTTCGATTCACTGCCTGCACGATTTCTTCTTGGTTGAAGCCGCACCTTGCAGGGAAGCACGGACTTGGTCGGTAAGCAAGTCCCTGACTTTCGAGAAGCGCTGCAGTGCGAAAACGAATGTCGAAAGAATCAGCCCGGAATGGACTGTGAAGTGGACCTGCAGCGTTCAACAAAAACGAGGCTCTGGTTCTCTATCCCTACAGGCCTTACACTGTTGTTCAGATGATATGCCAAGAGGGAAGTATACAGGTATCAACTCAAACCTCAAAGCAAATACCTCTAGCTCCGCTCAGTTTTATCGGGGTATCCATAGTCGCCGCATGGGACAGGAGGTTCTATCTGATTAGTCGTTATTGCTACTTCTCACTATCCTTCAATGGTCATTGTTGGGAATCGTCCGCTTCCGTTTCTCACCCCATCCGAATTTTCCGCGCTTTTCCCATTTATAACGCCATCTAAGTAAAGCTAACAGTAATGCGTCTTGATAGAAGCGTCATGAATTGTTCAAATAGGTGTTACAAGGTGTGTTACGGCGCATAAGGAGAATAGACTCGAGTTCTATTCAAGCTTATGCAGGGCTAGTCAGATTGCTTGGTTGGTTCCGCCAGCGGGCCGAGGAAAGGAGCAGTGTCGTCAGGGTTGCCACAGGAAGCACTAAAGTTCTACTTTGTTGGAAGCTGAAGAAACGACTTTTCTTCAAAAGAACACGTTTTTTCTGTTACGGCTGCTTATTGTTAGTTTGAGGACCAATGCTGTCCATCCGTAGATTTAATAGCTTTTTACAATATACTGGGCGTCAAATTGTACTCGTGTACTTCAAGTAGTACTAAGAACACTTTTTCTGATCTTTAGAAACTCGAAAAACTGTACCAGCGTGGAAACACCGAACGCGGCATTGATACGAACCTTTGAGGTTCCTACTTGAACAGGCGTGTGTGACAACGTATTGTCACGTATAGCTCTATTCAGCTTAGTACACCTATTTGAACAATGCTTCATCGATTCAGAGGCGTCACTAGCCAAAATGTTTGGGGGGGGGGGACGAGGAATTTACCGACTGGCTGGTAATTTTTACCGACTGTTTCTTCAGAAAAAAAGACTGTTTTCAACACAAAAAATTACAGTTTTGAAAAAAAAATCGACTGATTTTCAGAAAAAACGACTGTTTTGACGAAAAATCGACAGATTTTCAGAAAAACCGACTGTTTTTGTGAAAAAAATCAACTGTTTTGAAAAATCGCGGCGCTTCGCGCCGACTTGGTTATTTTTTACCGACTGGCCGACAGCATTGGGGGGGGGGGCGTCCCCCCCCCCCAGTCGTGACGCCCCTGCATCGATTCCGTTGGTAGACAACACGTAGACAGGCTTGGACCAGATTAATGGCATAAAATTGTTGTAATTTTAACGTAAACCTTTTTCGGATTATTACGCCAGTTATATAAATTAAGATCTGTATTGAAAATTTATAAACTTTGAACTGGAGTGTTAATTCGCAAAGTATAAGATTAATTACTTATAGGGTTCCTGACAACAATTAATCCTAAGAAGAAATAGTGGTTGTTGTTCCAATAAATGCTATTTAGGAATTGACGTGCCAGCTAGGGTCTCCACAACAGTCATTTCTTTGCAAGTATTCTATTCCTGTGTGCAAACCTCATGTGATTCACCAAGTGGCTGCTTCTGGCGAATGTTTTATTACATATCTCACATGGATGAGAATTTTCTCTATTATGCAGACACTTGTGTTGGACCATCTTCGCTTGGGACTCGAACGATTCTTTGCACACTTCACAAGAGTGTTTGTTTGTCGTGTGTTTGAGCCTGTGACCCTCCATTCTCGCCCGCTGAGAGAATTTCTGCCCGCACACATCACAGGAGTAAGGATGCTCGCCGGTGTGTAGATGCATATGAATCTTTTTGCTATACAGTCGGGAAAACTTTTGTGAACATATTTCACACGAGTAGTGCTTCTCCACTGAATGGATTTGCATATGTTTAAGTTTACTGTCTTTTCGAGCAAACTTCTCGTCACATATTTCACACGAGTAGGGCTTCTCCCCTGTGTGTGTATTCCTATGCTCAACTAATGCAAACTTCCGATGAAATGTTTTTTCACAAACCTCACAAGGATAGGTTTCCCCATTATGTATTTTCATATGACCAGCAAGCGACTTCTTGTACGAAAATTTTTTTCCACACACCTCACAGGAATGGGGCTTTTCACCTGTGTGTGTCGTCATATGACTTAGTTTGCCCTTGAGCAAGGCAAACTTTTTAGGACACAGATCACAAGCGTGAGGCTTTTCTCCTGTGTGAAGCCTCATATGCTGCTTTTTGGTATTACTTTGAGCGAATTTTTTGCCACAGACTTCACAGGAGTAAGGTTTCTTTCCAGTGTGCAAATTCATATGCTCATCCCTTTTCCAGCGGAAAGAAAACGTTTTATCACATATCTCACATGAGTGGGCCTTTACGCCACTATGTAACTTCGTATGCTCAACCAGTCCTGACCTCCAAGAAAATCTTTTTTCACACACCCCGCAAGAATAGGGCTTTTCGCCAGTGTGTACTCTCATATGAATTAGTTTGGTAGTGCGTCGCGCAAACTTTTTAGGACACACGTCACAGGAGTAAGATTTCTCTCCTGTGTGTAATCTCATGTGGCCGGTTAGGGAGCCAGAAGTGGTAAGATTTTTCTTACATATTTCACAGGTGTATGTCTTTCCACTCTCTTGCTGGCAGAGCTCGCTTTCTATAGGGATTTCTTTTTCTTCGTACTCCGTTTTCACGCTAGGCTCTTTCTCTGTTTGTTGGCTTTCTTGCAGTCTCTCATCTGAAACAGACAAGTCACTTACTGGCATCCGTTATCACAAAATAAATAGCAACTAGACAATGCAACAACAACAAAATTAAGTGAAACGTGATACCCAAAAAGCGGGTTACAAATAAATAAATAAAATAAAATTGTCACTCCATACTCATCCCAACTTTTACAGCAAAACCCAAAACACCAACTGAGCTGCTTTAACTGGCCTTTTATGAACTACTTTCAATCACAAATGGTCGAAGTGTCGAACTCCACCAGAGCAAGTAGAAGAAAATAGCACCATTAAATATCCATTGAACCAGGAACGAGGTAGACTGAAATCCCAACTGACAACGCTGAAGATCAACCCCACATGTGCAGATATCACCAAACAGGAACACCACCAGTCAGACGAAATCAAGATCTTCCAGCACCTATTTGCGATCCTGCGAGCGTGTGACCTGATCGAAAAGGTCTAAGAAGCCAACAGCGCGCAACAGCGGCGCTAGCAACACCTAGAATCCATTGACGAGGAAGAAGCCTGCGTGGGCATTGGGCCCGTTTGGCTTATTCTTGGCATGCACTACTACTACTACAGTAGCCTAGAGATATACTTTTCAGAACACTTTCTCTAAATTTCAGACCAACTTGGCTGTGTGCCTCTAAAACAGTGAGATCCAGATAATAAACTAAGAACATAATGTAGGCTACTTCGTTCATTGTTTTTTAGAACGCTATTAATTTTCTTTTTTTGTCAGAACTATACAAACAGGGTATGGAAGTAATGAACTTATTTTTTATTTTATTTTTTATTTCTTCAACGACCAACAGGGGCCATAAACACAAATATAAACAACAAACAACAACATAAAAGCAAAAAACAACAGCAAACAATTAGCTCTCAACCGGGTCATCATAAAGCACATATGTCCACTCCTTCCACAGCGGAAGAGAGAGCCTAAAGTAAGGCCCAGAAAGCACCAAAAGGAGCGGATTAGTCGAGCTGAGGATCCTAGACTGGACCGAAAACACGGCTTTCCTCTTAAGCTCCCCAAACGAGGGTAAACCACCACCAGCAAACATACCAGAGGCACTGCAATTCCAGGGAAGACCATGAAGCCACCGGAAGGAATTGTTATAAGAACCCGAAACCTGCTCTCGCATTTAGAGGTGATACCCTGCACAAACGCAAGGCAGTACAAAGGTGTGCAGTACGACCTGAAAAGGAAATCTTTAACCGCAGGCTCGCACTTTCCAAATTTGCGAATAAGTATATTTGCTCTGGAGCACAGAGACCTGGAGACAGCAGCAACATGCGTTTCGTCACTCATGGTTGAAGTGAAAGTGTAACCAAGGTATTTGAAGGAACTGACGAAAGCCAAAGGTACTCCAGACAGAAGGACATCAGGAATATGTTTCAGCTGCAAGTTCCGTGGGATGAACGCCATACTAGCCATCAGGGTTCAAAAGTAAACATTATAGAGTACACAGAGCAATAAAAATGGAAAGAAGACACAAAAATAGAAAGAGCCTCAGATCAAGAAGCATGCAAAAGGCAGGGGAGGGTTGGGTAGTACGACACATTTTTTTTGTTTTGTTTTTTAATTCCCTGGAATTAGTATGTATTTTGCAAAATTTTTGGCAGCATGTTCCGGGTTCCCTATAGAAGCTTTGGGATTTTTTTCATATTTTTCTCTCTCGCAGTTTTTCAGTAGTAAGCTTAGTTCTGGAAATGGTCACTGTGTCATACTACCCACCAGTGAAGGGTAGTATGACACACCCCTGGTTCAGTCTGAAAAACCTATAATTGGTATGTTTTCTTATTATGTTTCACTCGCAAACTTTAATTTAAAAAACAAACAAAACTTTGAACCATGAGGAATGGTTCCTGATGGTTCCAAGGCGATTTCCTCTCCCTCCACCCCCCACGGGTGACTGAACCCGAAAAACTGAGGTTTCGTACATTTTATTGCATATTACGAGTCTCAGCACTTATGTTACTGAAGAAATAACAGAACCATTCAGATACTATAGAAATCCTACATGTCAAAATGTCAGTTGGGTACTAATACATGTGTCATACAAGCTGAAATGGTTATCCTATATTATACCACCTTGTCCACATGTGAGTTCATATCAAGACAAAAAAATTTACTTTGAGGGCCAAAAAACCTATTTTTAGTATAAGTTCTGAGTTAGTAATTATTTTTTTTTGAAAACTCGTTTTCTCTGTTGTATAGTAGATGTCTCGTAGCTAACGCAAGCACAGATGAATAAAACCAATAGAACCAATAGTTCCGAGAATGTGTCATACTACCCGCCATGTCATACTACCCGAATCTCCCCTATACTTTTCCGAATGTTTCATTACTTTGGTTCTTTTTTTTGGCAAAAATAACAAACTTAATATGATCCAACAGTCAACTGTTCCAGCTTTCTTTTGGCATGAACACTTGGTTTAAACTCTACTTTCTAAAATTTTGTTGAATTTAAGTATGTTTTATCTTCTATTTAGGCTAGTCTGAATAGCAGTTTGTGAAATTACAAATCACTTGGCAAATGGAGCAAAATCTGAAAGTTGAATTTATATAGGATATTAAACGAGTATGGTAACCAATCCCTAGAGCAATCCTTGAACTTTTAGCTTTACAAAATCTTATGATTTCCAAATAGAAAACCAAGGCTATATTTCAAAACAATGACTCGAAAAAAACAGAAGGTCAGCTATGCTGTTTGTCACAATATTTCTACTAGCAAGGGTCTTTGGCTTATTCAGTCTCCCAGACAACTTGGGCTCACGGAATATTTATTTCTAAGTGTAGAACATGTTTAATTTATCATATGAAAGCTTGGTTTATGCTTTTCAGAAATAGCTGTAAAACTAAAAACTGCAAGCTAAAGGCGTTTTTCCGTGCTCCCACAAACAGTTTGTTGGTCGATTGTTCCTCGAAAAGTGTGTTTCCAGGATCTCTTGTGCGGCCCACAAGTGTGTTTCCGCAACCAACAAGATTTTTGTGGCTCTCTTTGTTACTCGAATTCAACAAACAACTGGCGAGGTGATTGTCGATTTTGTGGCTCGATTCTGGCGCGAAATTCAAAACAGCAAAATAGTGTCTAAACAATAAATCTAACTACTTTTTCAAGCATATAGACTTAAAACTGAGGATACTTTATGCAGAGAATGGTAAGGAAATAAGCTTGGAGTTCTATTTTACATGAATTTTATTTTTATTTTCCGATATTTGAAATTACAGCCAAAGAAACAGACAGAACAGTGTTTCCGCGAGTTTCAACTAGTGACTCGACTGTGTGGCACACGATCGTGTTTTGGCGACAAACACTCAGAAGTGTGTGGCCCACAATTGTGTCTCGGAAAAAGGCCTTAAGACTCTGTTGCTTTGCCACGAAACATAGAATAGGTCTTTGAGCAAGTTTACCACCACCCCTAACCTGTACTATAACCCAGCGGAGAAATTACGACTGAATTAATCAGTAACTGATTGATAACTAGTGATTCTATTCTTGATCACAGAGAGGCATCAATTGCTTAGAAGCACCAGTTAACAAGGGGCACCACATATGGGGGGGGGGAGGGAGGGGGTCCCCCCGGAAAAATAATATTGTTGGCCAGTTGGTAAAAAATAGGCCGTTTTTTTTGTAAGAACAGTTAATTTTTTTCTTGGAAACACTTCAAAACAGTTGGTTAATAAATATTATCAATTTTTTGTCAAAACATTGATTTTTTTTCTTAAAACCAGTAATTTTTCTCCCAAAAAGTCAGGAAAAATGATCTCTAAAAAATCAACAATGGTTGGTTTATAGCCTACTGTGCCTGACTGGTTACTGGTCTGGTATAGGAGAGGTATCCAACATCAAATTTTTATAAGCTCGAACTTTGTCTGAAAATATTACAAGCAAACTTCGGTGCAGTTCTAAAGTTATCTTAAGTCATTCAGGGGGTCTTTCTTCGCAGTTTGGACCTTGTTAGGACTGCACTGATCTTTCCTCTTAACCTTGTTAGGCAAGTTCGAGGTTGTAAAAATTTGAGGTTGGACATCCCCTGACCCTGTACTTGTTTTCCTTTTTTGTAAATAACTCACTAATTTCACAGAATAATTATTGTATGATTTGTAAAGACAAAGACCTGCTTGAAAGACTTGAAGGTTGGCGAACTAACCCATCTCTGACAAACCTCTGAATACTTGCCTGTTTGCTGGGTTATCACAGCAGATTCTTGCTTGGTGAAACATGAAACAGCAGCTAAACCTATTGTCAGCTGGATCTTGCTTGATAAAAAAAATAGTTGACTTACCTGTTCCCTCAACAATAACAGCTGATGGTTCTTCCTTGATGAAAATAGTTAACTCCTCTCTTTGCTCAACAATATCAGATGATTCTTGCTTGATGAAATGAGCTGATTCCCCTGTTTGCTCAACAATGTCAGCTGATTCTTGTTTTATCACAACAATATGACAATCTGCCTCGTGCCTTGAGAGATCTTCTTCACTTATAAATGATTCCAAGCAGTAACTACACTTCTGATACATTTCAGTTTTAATTAGAGGCATGGAAGATTGGAATTTGGAAGCCAATGCTCACAAAGATTTAAATTATGTGGTTATGTGCGGATGCAAACAGCGTTGCCAGTTGACCGTTAGCGCTTCTCGTTGTCGGCCTAGAGAAAACACGGTATTCCTGCGATAAATTCCGAATTTTTTCATTTTGGAGAGAGTAAGTGTCAAAATGCTATTTTAAGTGAATCTGTTGTTTGTATTATTGTATAGCGGTTCCGGAACCGCTTGTAGCTGCAGGGGCGGTTTGAAGTGCTCGGGCATGGACGGGGTGGGGGGTGGGGTTGACGACCTCAAAACATGCGACTTGCTAGTGCCCGGCAATTATACCGATTATAAACAATAGACATAAATTACAGCGTCCACAGGAGAAAAATTAAAATTTCAAGAAAAATGAATACCTTTTTTCGGAAAAGTTAGTCCCAAGGGAAATGCAGGAATAAAATAAAAACAGCAACAAGGATTCCAGCTTGTACAATAGGCAAAATTCACGATAAGCAAGCTTCAAGCTGTCATTCTGACAAAGTCAAAACTTACGACTGTCTGTATAGTATACGACTAGAAATTTGTTTGCAAAATACGACAAGAAACAGGTCATTCGGAAGCAAAATCCACAGGAATTGTTGCCACTCCGGCAAGCTCAGAACATACGACTGTTGTTCTGACAAGCTCATAAAGCACAACTCTGAATCTGACAAGCTTAAAACGTACGACTAAATCTCTTCGGAGCCATACGACTGGAAACGAGTCGGAGAGCAACAAGACCTATGGTTTCGATGGGATCCCAAAAATATAATATTTGATCTAGACTATGGAATACCAAATAGGACAAAATATTAAAAACCCTACTCAAAATACATAAGGAGCCGAAAGCGAAATTTTTTGAAAACATTAGTCCTGTTCTTTTTTCGTTCGGAATATTTTGTCCTATTTGGTATTCCATAATCTACCACTGTAGGGAACCTGCAGCTTTGCACCTAAAAACAGCAGAGAATCCAATAAAAATGGTCCAAGCGAAATGGTTGCCAGCCTGTGGAAGACCAGACCAGACAGACGTACGTTTTTAAATGAACGATTTGAAATAATTTAAATTTCCCTTTGGTTTGAAGCGGCGAAAGAAGAAAGGCGTAGATTCTGCCAGTACCCAGTTCTGAGCTCTGCCTGGTGGTATATCTTTATAAAGGACCTGGCGGTGTCAGATACTACTGTTGGCAACGCTGTAATTTCCAGAACACCGGACACAAATTTGAATTGAAAATGGGCATGGTTTTGTTGACATGTGGCAACAGCAAAACAAACTTCTTTCTTTTCTGATAAACAGATTAAGAGCGTGTTCCATCCTACTTACCGTAGTTACTACGTATGACGTCACGAATTCTGGCTTTTTTCCGTCAAGGCTGGAACGATTTTTCTATTTTCCAGCAGGATATCATGCCATTGGCGAATCCGACCAATCACATTGCAGAGATGCGTAGTTACTACGCTTACCATGCTCCCAAGCATGGTAAGCAAATAGTAACTATTAGTTACTATTTCGAGAAGGTTGGAACGGTCAGTGTAGTAACTTTTCGTGAGGATGGAACGGAAATAGTAACAAATAGTTACTATTGGTACGAGGGTGGAACACGCTCTAAGAAGGATGAACGCTGTCATCAATAATTTCGTGATAAGGATTGCCTTGGGCTATTCTGACTATTCCTGGATGAACTACCTGCTTTGAAGCAAGAAACAGATCAAGTTGCATGTTTTCTGCAAGTTAATTCAGGCAGAATTCAGGCCGTGGGCATTAATGGGATTTGAGATGCAGTTACTCAGTTAGTTAAAGAGACAAGTATGTACAGTAGAGGTATGCTTATGTGAACAGTTACTTTAATGTTAACAGTGCAGTTTTGGGCAAAATGGTTGAATGAAGATCCAAAATACCTATACAGGTGTTTTCAGATGCTCTTAATTATCTACTTTGGCTAACTGTTAGTTAACTTTAGTCACAGCAAGTGCATGAAAATGGCAAAGTCCACTGTCAACAAATGTTCACATAAGCATACCTCTACTGTACCCTGTTCACAGGAATAACATAACACATGTCACAGCTATGCTGCAGCGATGACCAGGCTATGACATACATGAATAACCGAGTCAGTGTGAAGCGCCAGGATTTTTCTCCAAAGCAGTTGATTTTTCGGAAATTCGGTTGCTTTTCGTGAAAACAAACGTTTTCCTGAAAATCAATTGATATTTCTGCAAAAACAGTTGGTAAAAATCACCAGACAGTCTATAAATTCCTTGCCCCCCTCCAAACATTTGGGCTAGTACTGCCTCTGTTCAGATGCAGTTAGTTAAGGAGAAAGGATGTACAATCAGTGTACAATGCTCATAGGAATAGTGCTTTCCTCAGTCAGCCATCTTACTGGAGCCTATACTATTTCCGGTGGTTTCTATTTCCGTCACCACCCGACGGAATTAGTTTTCAAGCTTAGATGTGCCGTAGATGCACCACAACCTCTCTAAAATAGTTAAACTTGTTGGAAGATGTGTGTTTAAAATCATATTCACTGATAAAATCTTTGTAAATTCAGATATTTAGGCACTGATGTGACGGAAATAGAATCACCTCATCCCGCGTTGTTACAGTACAAGAGAGTCAGCAGAAATTTCTGTAAGCCAAAAAACTGGCCAAAAAGACAAAGATCTTCTCTGTTTAAAATACTAAATGTTTTTCTTATATTGAATTCATGTTTGTTTCTAACAATCATACTATTTGCTTTCATATTTTTCTAAGTACCAAGGTTAAACAATGATCACGTGACGGAAACAAAATTTGGATGACCAGCCGTAACGGTAACAAAGTCCCCAGAAAATTTTTGGGTCATCACAGAAAATCATGTACTGGCAATGCAGCTTGCGCGCTATTGTCTCGGAAGAAATCCTAGGATGAAGAAGAAGAAGATGGCTTTCTTTTGATTGGATGGAGCATAGAGAAGAAATTCTGGAAGCTCCAATCAACAACACAAAACAACAACAACAACAATACTGTTTACCTTTTTTGGAAATTTCTGTGGTGAGAAAAAGACAACCAGAGCTGGGCAATGGAATAGACAGGTTAACTTCTGACGGAAATAGTATAGGCTCCAGTAGATAAATTAATATATTCTTATTTCCATACAGAGTATGGCTAGAAGAGGATTGTCATAACATAATGACGTACAATGAATACAAAATGTGAGAAATAGAGGCCTACTGTGTATAGTACAAGTCGTACACCCAAGAAATAATTGCATGGTAAAAGTTGGAAATACTAATTGAAAGGAAGTAAACATAACTGCTGTTGGCTAGTGGCTATAAAATGATAAAAACATACAGTGAATAGGGAGACACCTTAATGAAAAGATGAATTGCAGGGAATTTGTCTTTTTTTTTTTTTTTACTATCTGAAACAGAGACCAAAAATATTTAAAATATACTACTGCATTAAGGACTGAATTATGTAGTTAGTAAGGTCAGCAGTAACATGTCTTATCTAGTTTCTCTTATGATTAATATTACATGTAAATTTAGCCATAAAAAGAGTAACTGAACTTGTATATACAAATTTGTTGATACCAAGGAGTAAAAGCAGGACGAAACAACACCACCACATTTTCTCTTTTAATTCATTTACCATGGTGTCCAATACACTCAGAACTAACTCAGCTTCATACAGCCTCATAAAGGAACATGGCTGCCAGGCAGGGGCGTCTCGAGCCTTTCTTCATTGGGGGGGGCGCACCTGGTAAAATTGACCGAATCGGTACCTGACTTTTTACGGAATTTATTAACAAAAATTCTAAAAACACAATGAGTTACCTTCATGAAGCTACAACGTAAAACGTTGCAGAGTATATGCAAACAAGTCTAAAGAGAAAAATTGTCGCGTTTTCACGCTTTTCAGCTTCTGTTGTTTTTTTACGAAGTTTTGCCAACAGGACTTGGAATAATCTCAACCAAATGGTGTTGCCGCATAGCGACAACGTCGCTAACGGCTGTGCCCATGATTACTTAAGGCGCAGCAGGCGAAATTTTTTGAATCCGCCTTTTTTTTCTGGCAACATTTGACTACTTCCCATGCAAATTCTGGCTTTTAATATAGTTCAAGCCCCCCCAAATTCCAAGCCTCAAACGCCAATTAAATAAAGCAACCTTTATCTAGGTATTGAAGACTGCAAAATGCGGCGCAGGCGATTTTTTTTGGAAACACTGATGATAAAAGTGCCTTTCTGCGATGCCAAGATTACATATTCACCCCAGAGTTGTATGGCAACGAAAGGGGCGGGCGCTCCAGGGTTACAAAGTACATTTGTTCGGAATTTACAGCAAATAAAAGTAGGCTAGTTTTCACGTCAAGAGATGTGCTTATTCCTGAAGTACTGCAATCCTAAGAAGTAAAAAAATAAACAGCAACCAGCTGATGCTACCGTAAATGGTAAAGAACGAGAGCTAAATAAATGCCACTTAAATTACCGAACTCAGTAACTGGGTTGAAGCAGCTAATGAATTCGTACTATACCGAAAAACTAACTAAAAAATAAGGAACAGTTCGAGAGCGGTATTACAACCGAATTTCGTATGGAATAAGACTCTTTTTAGAACCACCTGAAACAACCGAATTCGGCAAGTCTAGTAATAGAAACGGACTGAAGAAAAATCCGGGGAATTACCATATTCGGTAACAAATCAGAACCAAAACCAAATGAATCTCACCGAATTTAATTATGAAATGGACTGACCGAATGCGACCGAATTACCGAATTCAGTAGAGAACGAGACCAAATAAACAGGTCAAATCACCGAATTTTACGCAGGGACGGACCGAATGCGGCGAAACCGATGCGGACTGAACAAAATTTTGATGAACATCGTATTCGGTCACGAATCAGAACCAAATGAATCTCATTAATGACCGAACTATGAAATGGACTGACCGAATGCGACCAGATTACCGAATTCGGTAAAGAATGAGACCAAATAAACAGGTTAAATCACCGAATTTACGGAAGGACGGACCGAATGCGACGAAACCGATGCAGACTGAACGAAAGTTGGATGAATTATCGAATTTGGTCACGAATCAGAACCAAATGAATCTGGTTAGTGACCGGATTATGAAATGAACTGACCGAATGCGATAGAACAGATACGGACTTGAGAAAAGTCAGGTGAATTACCGAATTCGCTAACTAATGAGATCAGATAAACAGGTTAAATCACCGAATTTATGAAGGGACAGACCGAATGCGGTGAAATAGATGCGGAGTGAACAAAAGTCGGATGAATTAGCAAATTCGATAAAGAAAGGGAAATGGGTTAAATCACCCATTTTCGAGCGGGGACAAACGATGTTATGAAAAGGCATCACGGCTTCGCCGCGATGCCCGTTATGACCTGCGCCCCCCCCCCCCTCGGGACGCCCCTGCTGTCAGGTAGTGATGTCAAGGAATACTGGATACCTTGTTATTTGCACCACCCTCCCACAAATGAAATATATAGCCTACATGCAATTTCCCCTCCATTTCTTCCCAGCCTCTGCACTTCCTAATTGTGTGAATTTGGACCTTGATTGAAAGCTCTAATCGTTCACTGCAGTGTAATATTTGTTTTCCGTTTCGTTGAACAAAGTTGCAGGGTTGACCAATGCCTTCCTTCTCTCTCTTCTGCAGACCTTAGCCGAATTGGTTTTGCACCAGCTCCTATCTTTCATTTTTTTTTTGAGCCTTTCCCGGATATATTTGCAATACGGTACAAGACTAACCCAAATAGCTTGAGTATGACTATTGGCACCAGCGTTTTCTGTTGCATGTATTTGCACCTTTTTTACTTTGTTTTACGCCAGTCACTTCTCCAAGAATTAATATGGATGAAATTTGGTATCAAGTAATTTGGTCAGGATGGATGTATCTGACGTTCCACATGCGATTCTTGTGATTTAGTCTTATTTACACAAGTTAACTAGGGGTGGTGCAAATATACGGGTGGCGCAAATAGCAAGGTATCCTGTAGTTAGGTGGAGATGAATTTGAATTGTGCCCTAATTGTAAAACAATGTCTGTTCATTGGCACTTTATCTTGTAAATTATTTTCTTTTAAAGAAGATTAAGCTACTCAGAGGCAAGGTAGAGAGGTGATTTTATACCTCAAACCAAAGCCAAAAAGTAGGAGAGTCATATGTTCAAAGACTCAGGTTTTGAATCTCTTTTATTTGGTGGCTACCCTGCAGGCTAAATGCCTTAAGGGCAAGAATGAGCCAATCAGACCACATTAGTGTGATACTTATGTAAACACTTTTTCAAATTTTCACTACCCTCATTCCTTGCTATTAAAACAGTTAAGTGGGAATGAATAATAACAAGCTATGTACAGAAGAAGTACCATTTAGGTTAGACTGTCTGGCCTACCCCATAGAATAAATAAATATATACCCTGAAGTTACATAATCTCGAACTTTCGGGAATTTCTTTGTAGTCAGAAACTAGTTCCTAGCTGCCAAAAAGCAAAAATTTAATGATGTACCTCTGTCCTTGTCGGGACCGTAAGGAAATTTCCGTTTGACATTTTGAGGGTTCAAGTTATTTACAGTAGAGGTATACCTATTTAAACATTGGTTGAATGAATGAATTATTACATTAAATGCAGCAGTCATTAGGCATTTACTTACACACAAAAAAGATAATTAAATGCATAACAAGAAATTCAAGCTATATTTAATCTTAGAAGCTTTGCTGAAGAAAGTTGGATTCTGTGTAAGTTTATAAATATTCTGGAATAAATATTATAAAAAGAACCAGGTGTGCCGACGAGAATACCGAGGCACAACAAAGAATGCAGAACTCGATTTTTTCTGTGTTTTGCCCAAAAAATGTTTGCGGCATTTAATTTCTTGCGTATAAAAAGAACCTGATGTGCCGACGAGACGACCAGCGCCTGACAAAAGTATTAGCATACAAAATTTTATTTCTTCTGTGTTTATAAATAAATATTCTTGGAATCTGTTTTTGGAGAGTGGCAGCTTTGGAAACAAAACCACTCGCACCTATGCGGTTAACGGTTCTGGTCTGCACGACTTTGAAGGAGTTTTGATTCGTAAATATTTATTCAGTTAAACCATAAGCAATGGCGAAAGTATACTATTTCTCGGGGGGCAAGCACAAATTTTACCGAAAAAACGCGCGGTTCCCCGCTAACGCATCATACAACCGTTTATTTAATCAGTTGTTCCGAAAGTTTGTGAATTTTTCATTTAGCCTACTCTCTGGCATCAATGGTTGCTACATGGGCTCAAAAATATGCCGTGCAGTCAAAAGTCTAGCAAACTATTAAACTATTGAAACTGTTTAGGTTGAATTTTGTGGGTTGTTGGAAGGGGGTTTAGGGAGGCGGGGAGTGAAGAGGTGGGGTGGTGGGTGGTAAGATGGGGGGCGGTGGGTAGGTTGTGACGAGGGAATAATTTTTTTTTCCTAATTTTCTTTTTTTTCTCTCTCTTTCTTTACCTCTTTTTTCTTTCTTTTTTTGAAAATATATTAGATTAGTTTTTATGTCATTATTATTGAATAATTTCAAGTTAAAAGGTGGTTAGTAGATACAGCCACCCACAGTAAGTAAGTAAGTAAGTAAGTAATTTATTTATGACCCGCCATTTTGAAAAGGCGGAGTAAATGACAAAAGTAAAGAAAATAAACAAAACACATATATACACACAGAAAAAGACACTTAATTTTTAATCTTCGGTCAGGAAGCAGTGGACGACATCGTGTGCTGGTTGGGCCTTGTTGTCCATGAGTTTTGAAAGTGATGATGAAACATCCAAAAGGGTAACACTTGCGTCTTGAATTTTGAATTTCTCCGGCAATGTATGGTTATGACATAATTTCGACAAGTGGAGCAGGTGCTTTGCATATTTAAAATAACATGATCTCATCTTTTTAATCTCCTTCTTTCTCAGAACATGAGTGACGCCAGAACGAAATAGTATAGAAGGAGCGCAGAAGGTGCTGTACAAATTTCCCAAAGCTTTACGATACTTTTGTCTTTTATGTGGTTGTTGCGTTTTTTGTACAATGTAGTTATTTTTTTTTGGTGAAGTAATAAATATCTGAATCTGAACCTATTCTACTTAAATAACGTTTTTTCACTTGCGAACTAACGCGATTTTTTTTTGAACGTGAAAATATCTGTCCGCTGATCGTCTGCCCAGTCTGCCCAAGTTTGTCTAGTTCGTAAGCTAGGACGTTGAAACGTGACAGGCATATAGATGGCCCAACCAAATACTATCAATCATTTGTGGGGGATGGAGTGAGTAGGAAAAAGGAGGAAAGTGTGATATTCGTAAATTGCGAAATGGCAATGATCGGCGGAGCTATATGGGGGAGGGAGGTACCAGTGTTGGGAATTTGAAAGCCATGAGTCGCTGAGTTAAGTGGAGTTATTCTCGGATTGATTGTTTATCGAGTTTATTTACCAAACCGAAAAGACCATTAAACAAAACAAGGTTCCCGATTTGCCGACAAGGATTTTTCCGATCACGCGGTTTGCAGGCACATCAGCCCAAAAGGCCAGTTAGTGGGTGCAAAAACACAAAAAGGCCAGTTAGTGGGCGCAAACACACTAATGACCCAAGAAAATTTTGCCGGTGCAGTCGACTTACCGACGAGGAATGGAACGTGAAACTGTTTGTCGGTGCTTTTACCCAAAAGGGTTAAGGACTTAAAGGGCTAGACTTTTCCTGTCATAAACTTACACATTTACTGATTTACCAACAAGTTTTTTGTCGAAGCCAGACGGAAACGGAAGAAAGTTACTCGTTTACCTACAAGACTTCTCCCAGTCACTGCAAATAAGCCCTCTTTCCTGCCGAGACAGCTCAAATAGTTATTTTCTTTCAGTAATTCTTGGACTGAATACACTTTCATCTGTCTGCTGTGGAGCAGTACGTATCGCATTGCAGTGCGTGGTGCAGTGCCAAAGCTCCTGGGACGAAGGACGAAAGGCAGGGAACCAGGAACCAGGTTCGTACCACATGTGGTGGGGTAAGTACCGTGAGAATGGAGCTTTTATAGAAGCCCTCCAAACTTTATCTTATTAGCGTAGTCTGTATTGTAGCCTATGCATTAAGCCTTGGCATCCTCGGAAAAACTAGTACTCCTCAGAAAAGTGAAAAACGCTCTGTGAAATTCTCTGTAATGAAAGAACGGATCGCCCAAAGGTGACAAGTCACTTTTTGCTAGTTTCGAGGCAATCGTGTTTAAAGTTTGGAAAGTTGTATAGCAAAAGCTAATTATCACCTTTATCGAGTCATACACACATCCTAAATTTTTGGGCGTGGTTCCCCAACGTCTGCACCCTCGGAAGTTTCATAACAGACAACACAAGGATGCGCAGTCTTAACATACAGCGCTTGGGATGTTAACTGTTATCGCGACATACGTTATGCATAAGATGTTATAACATATAAGATGTTATGCATAACAAGCATTGCCAGGAAGGACCGGAAAACGACCAAAAAATAATCTCTGACCTTTTTGTTAGTCGTCATGACATCGGAAAATTCAGAAGATGATTTTTTTGCGGTTTTTCTCATCCGGAAGGATGTTTCATTCTAACTGGTCTCCTGAATTAAAAAGGAATAACATTCACAATTATTTGTATCTTGTATTTGTTATACAATATAGCGATCGCACTTTCTGTCCGTCCGTCGGTCGGTCAGTCGGTCCAGGTTTTCCTAGTTCGGGTACTTCCACATAAGCTAGGACAATGAAACTTGGCAGGCGTATCAGGGACCCCAAATGATTAATTTGGAAGTAATCACTTGCCCGATCCGAGCATCGTGGGGGGAGTGGAAGGAGGGGAATCCGGAATCTTGATGTATTTATAACTTTCGAACGGGTGATCGAATCTTAATGAAACTTGATATTTGGAAAGATCTCGTGCCTCAGACGACCAACTTAAAATCCGGACCGGATCCAGTGATTTTTGGGGGAACATGGCAGGGCAACCGGAAATCTTTTGAAACGCTATGAGTGGAGGGACTGAGATGAAACTTGATGGGAGGACACCAAGCAAACAGTAGATACATGATTGACATAACCGAACCGGATTCGGGCACTGTGGGGGGAGTTGGGGGGGGGGGGGGGGTCCGGAATTCTGGTGATCCCGCGAGTGTGGTACTTCCTGATGTACTAGGACGATGAAAGTCCGAGGGATCGGGATGGAATTGATGGGAAGAACAAACAAAAGCCCTAGATACGTTCTTGACGGAACTAGACCATATTGGGGCTCTTTGGAGGGAGTTTCCCAGAATTCCGGTGATCGCGAGTAAGGATACTTCCGGATGTTGTAAGGAGGATGAAACTTGGCAGGCATGTTAGTGATCCAATTAAATGGACTTAAGGACCTGACACAATGCCCTAGGAAAACTTCCGTATCTTAATCTGACCATTTTCGATGGAGTTAAGGGGAGGGGAACCAGGAAATTACTGATTTGTGTAGGTTGTGGACGCGTGATCCCATTCAAGTAAAACTTATCTGGTGATAAGAACTAATGACCTAGACATGCAAGACATGTCTCCGAACCACATGCGGCAATGGTTGGGGGAGTTGGAGGGGGGGGGGGGGGGTCTGGAAACTTTATGACATGCACAAAAATCAAACGAATGCACCGAATGGGATGCGACTTTGACAGTACCAATTTAATGCGACCTAGTTTGTTTTTTACGGTTCAGACCGGATCCGACCAGGGTAGGAGAAGGACGAACCGGAAACCGGAAATTTTCAGATATGCTTCGATTGGACTCAAACTTGAAGGGCAAGAAGAGGAGATGTCAGAGATACGACATCTATGTTTCCTAGTCGTATTTGGCCACAGTGTGGGGAGATGGAGGGGAGTTGGAGGGGAGTCCCGGAAATTTTGTGGCGCACATAGGGGTCGAACGAGTGGAGGGATTTGAATGAAACTTGAAGAGTAGAGATACGGTGTTCGCTAGATGACACAGTTTAGGGTCCGAACCGGATCTGAACACGGGGTGGGGGGGGGAGGAGTACCGTCGTTTCGCGAAAAATGCTCAGACTCAAGCGAAACTTGATAGCCGGTAAGAGAAGATGCTGTAGATGATCAGTGTATGTGTCTGGACCAGATTCGGCTGTAAAGAAAAAAAGCAAATTTTTCGCATGCAAACCATTCAAGGTTAGCGTAGCGCAGGTGCCGATCTCCTGATATTCCGCCCTCGACCGGGAGTACGGTGCGTGGTTGGGGGCGAGTCATCCGACGCTTCCCGTGCTTTTCCCTAGATTCCTCTAGGTACCCATTTGAAGCTGGGTCGACTTTCGGCTTGTCTCACGGGGAAACGCCACTAACCCTCGCCCTAAACCAAACTGTAGCACCACCGAGACTCGAACAAGCGACCCTTCGCTTGGGAGTCCAGCGCGCTAACCATTCGGCCACGGACGGACGTAGGGGAGTTTGAGGGGGACGAGTACCCGAAGTATTGTGCCTTGATATTTGCTCTAGATGATCCGAGGCGATGGACGGAATGCTCATCCTCGAATGAAACTAGATATCCTATTTCTAGGTCCGATCCTAGGAGGTTGAAGGGGGTATTTGTGACGTTCTCATCTACTTCCTTGCAACACCTACTCGTAACAAGTGCCATATGAGCTCGTAGCTCTTGTTTTTTTTTTAAATTTAGCAACCCCAAAAAGCTGCCTTTTCGATCTAGTGTGGCCACTTCGTCGCCTTATCTGCGCAGAATAAAGCCAGGTGGGACCAAGCGGTTATTACAGCCGAAGAGGGGAATCTGTATACCACGTATAAAACCTTAACCCATTTGAAAATTACTATACAGACTCGTCTTTTCCTCGGGTGCGCTCTAGTAAGCTGCATAAGGAGAATTCACCCTAGTTCTATTTTGTCTGCAGAGCCAATCAGAGCCTCGTTTTTGTTGCACTCTGCAGGTCCACTTCTTGGCTGATTCTTTCTACATTCGTTTTTGCACTGCAATGCTTCCGAGGAAGACGGCAGCGCTTCTCGAGAATCGCGGACTTGCTTACCGACCAAGTCCGTGCTTCCCTGCAAGGTGCTGCATCAACCAAGAAGATTCCAAAATCCAAAGAATCCAAAAACGTTATCTTGTGCAAAAGCAAAGAAGTGCTGCAGCAGCGATGCGGCAGCACTATTGCAACAAAAATGAGGCTCAGATCGCTTGATTGGGCTCCGCCAGCGGGCCGAGGAGCTTCGCCGGAGTTGCCACGGAACACTCTTCTAAAGGAGCTAATTGTTTTTTCCAGGTTAGACAGCAGTTACCAAGTGATGGAATTCTTCAATACCAGGTGGAAGATGTATGGCCATCAACTTGTTGACAGGGACGCTTAGACGGGTCACGGATTCCAGTGTGGAAACTTCCTATTGAGACTGCTGGTGCGTGCATATTTCTGTGTTTCTAATCCAGTAGGACTGAGAACAGAGGCGTCGTATAGAGGGGGGAGGGGTTTGTGGTAGACTAGGTGGGGGGGGGGGGGCTACCCATGAAAAATCATATAACCTGCGACAAACAAAGTGGTTGGACATAATTATGACAGGCAGTTGCGACAACTGATCTTAAGAATGTCTCTAAACAAACTTTTAATATTATTATTATTATTTATTTATCACCCACAACTACAACAAACAAGTAGTACAAGTGGAGTAAACTATAAAAAGAAAAATAACTTCAACTAAACACTATCCTCTTCAACAAAAAACTGAATAAGACCGTGATCAGGGCCTATTTTACAAAATGCGTCCACAGAAAGCTTTCTGTGTAGGTCACCGAGCTTTTGAACTACATCCGTAACATTATATTTTTTAACCAAGTACCGATTTCTAGTCCACGGTGGCAGAGAAAGCAGAAATTTGCAAAATTTGAAATACGTAACTTTCATTTTGTTCAAATCTTTTAGCTTCAGAACAGAATGAATACCCGAAAAATAAAGAACAGAATGATCAGAAAACGTTGAGAATAAACGCCCAAGAGCTCTTCTGTTATATTTTCCACGGTTTGCTACAATTTTTGAATAACTAAGTTGAATTTTTTTTACTGCATCTGCAACAATCTGTCTACGGAAGAGAGCTAAAGAATCAGAAACAGTAATCCCTAGCCACCGAAAAGAAGAAACAGAAACAACAGAAAATTCATTACATACCAGAGGAGTAGACGAAGACAGGTTGTAAGACAAGAATTCACATTTATCAAGATTCAGAGATAAGCCAATATCCAGGAAAGACTGAGAAACTAGAGAAACCATCGACTTTTCCTAGTCAAGGAATCCGCTGCCCCCCCCTAGTTTTGGCGAAATAACGCCCCCCGACTGAGATAACTAAATTAAATTAATTAATTTAAACTGAGATTAATTAAATTAAACCGCCGGAGTACGATTGTGGGTGCGGTGCGGAAGTGCGTGCATACTGTGAATTGATATATAATAGAGGTCTCCGCATCCTTCTCTTCAACTTTATGAGAATTTATCTGTTAATACCCTTTTAAGTATTATATTTCGTTAAAAGATAACATTACGGACGGTCATAACATATATTCAGTTTGACTTTTCCTAGTCAAGGAATCCGCTGCCCCCCTAGTTTTGGCGAAATAACGCCCCCCGACTGAGATAACTAAATTAAATTAATTAATTTAAATTGAGATTAATTAAATTAAACCGCCGGAGTACGATTGTGGGTTCGGTGCGGAAGTGCGTGCATACTGTGAATTAATATATAATAGAGGTCTCCGCATCCTACTCTTCAACTTTATGAGAATTTATCTGTTAATACCCTTTTAAGTATTATATTTCGTTAAAAGATAACATTATGGACGGCCATAACATATATTCAGTTCGATCTAGTTCAGTTTAATCTGAAGCATAGAACTGATACACCGGCGGGTTGCTTTTGCGTCATTACAAAAAAAAGTTAACTTTCTACATTGAGTTTGATATCGGAAAAAACATCGAGATTCGAGACGGACATAGGTAAGAACGTACTGGATCTAAATAATTTACATGTAACTAGTAGATGGGCTACAGAAATTACGTTCTTATGTTTTACCTATAGTACTAATGCAACCTACTTCGATAATCACTCCATATATTTCTAAACCCGGAGACCCCCAATTTCGTACGGTACATTCTAACCCTCTAACAAAACCACGCTGATTTTCTCACTTGCCGTGTTTTGCTACCGTCGAAGTATATCACGCTGTCTACGTTGGTCTGCGGTAAGTTTTTCCATCAGGGAAAGCGGTTATGTAAATTGTTTCCCTGTTTTCGCTACAAGCCAACAGTTCTCCGAAAAGGCTTAAAACAGCCAAAACCGTGGGTAATTTGCTGAAAGCACAGCGTAGTTTAAAGGATTCAAATATTTTAAAATACTGCAAGTTGAAGAGCATAGCCGGGAGCGACACATTGGTTTGTGTCTTGAGTATCGGTTAAATGCTGAAGCCGTCAACCCGTCGTGGATTTCAAAAGTTTATATACCAGAAACATTTTTTGTCTGAACTGATGAAGCAATCAGTAGCCTAGTCTTATCGGCCTAGCTATCCCTATCAGCGACGAAAAACAAATTCTATAGCCGGGGGCGTTTCGCCAGGGCAGGGTTCGTGCGCTTGTTCTTCCACGTTTTTGACCTTTTTTGGTGATTTTCCCTGACCTTTTCCAGCAGTTTTCCAACACCTTTTGATTACCTCAGTGAAAAATGCCGCCAAAATCTACGATATGACTCATACAATAGCAAAGATTTATTCGACTTCTTCCTGAACAAACAAGCCGTCGCGTACGTTAAAGCACAGACTGGGACGGCTCAAAGCACACAGTTATCAACTGATAAATTTTGGGCAGGGAACCGACGAAAAAGAAACTTTCAGTAAAAAAAAAACCGATGCATAAGTATAGACTGAACTTTTTCATTTATTTCCCCGACCTTCTGCGACTTTTCACGATTTCCTCTAACTTCCCTGACAAAAAAAAAATTCCCTGACTTTTCCCTGATTTCCAGAGCCGCACGAACCCTGCAGGGGATGTTTTGATCTGGGACGTTTAGCCACGGGGACTTTTTGTTGTGGGGACGTTTTATCACGGGGATGTTACGAATGTGGACGTTTTGTTGAAAACCCACTCGATATGCTCGAATAGCAGGTCTCCCTTGGTTAGTTTAAATCAGTATTAACTCATCTCCGACATTTTAGACAGTACAAAACCAAAGAGCCATTGCTATACCTGCCTCTGAATTTAATCGCATTGGTAGTTGCCTAACCTTTTAAAGCCGCTTGTCTCAAGTAGGATTGCCTAAAACCCGCTTGTCCCGTAGGGACTTGCCCATCACTAAGTTGCCCTTTGCGACTTGGAATTACCGAGATCTACTTGCCGAATGAAAACTTACCAACTGACCGCGATATAAGGCTAATGTCGTGGGTTTAGATCCTAAGTGAGGAGAGGAGAACTTCTGTCTTTAAAGGACACCTGAACAATGAAACCGTACTTGAACACATCATGGAGAATGCATTTACAGAGATGGCTACGGAGAGCATTCTTATCCTGTGCGTGGCGTTTTCAAAATAGGGATGTTCGTTTCTGGAGGGTTGCGAATGCAGACTCCAAGACAAAAAGCGCAATTCATTCAAATCTTGTACAGTGCTGGCCGGATCGTATTGGAATTTCTTCTAGATATACGTTTGGGCTTAACTGGTTAAAAATATTCCAGAAGAAGGGTTGATTGGAGACATTTGTTCGTTTCTAAAACTGTTCGGTACTGAAATAAGGACAGATGCAAAATGGAGCAAAAATCATAGTTTGGAAACACTATTTCGTATTTGGATTGCGTTTTCTGCAGGCAATGTTAATGGGAGTCATACAGATAGGGATGATACTTGGTACTCTTCATTCAGGTGTCCTTTAAGATCAATGCTTATAAATTTTGTTCGGTTTGTTTTTCTGTCGCGAGGCCCCGCCGTGCCCTGTCTGGGAGGCTCCAGTATTCGAGTCCTAGACTTATAAATTTCATTATTTACTACTTCTGGGGCTACTTCTGGTTTGCTGTTAATGGTAAAAATCCCTTATTTGACATCTTTACCTATTGTTTAGAAAAGCACGAAAAGAAATACCTGGTGGACTAAATAAATAGTAAACAAAGAAATTGTTTGCCAGGGTCAGTTTCTTCCAACAGATTGCTTTGAGGTCTTATTTTTGCTCTGCGTTAACATTCGCCGTACTTGAATACAAGAACAGATAAGAACCGGAACCTCCGTCTCCTTATATCTGTAAAACAATCATGCAAAGCCGAGTAGATTCCCTAAACCCTGCTCGACGCAGAGAGGGAAGGAGCTACGCAGAGAATCACAATTCGTTACCTCTAGCAGATAAATCGCAGTAAGTCTCATGAGAAGAAATTTCGAAAGTAAAAGCCGATTGGTTGTCTACCTTTGTGACGTCAGATATGACGCGCTGCAGACTCATCAATCAAAGCTCAGCAAGTGCCTCTAGCTCAGCTCAGTTTTGTTAGAGTATTCGTAGTCGCTGCATGGGACCTAAGACGGAGGTTCTGTTGGCTTATTTGTTCTTGATACGGTGTAAGGTTTCCACGAAAGCTATTGAATCCACTGAGTAATTAATGAGGCGGCAAAGTTATTTTCTGTTATATGTGATGGGATTGGCTCGATGTTAGGATTTACCAGAAAGAAGATATCATTTCTATCGAGTGGTATTTTTGTCTACCATTTTCCGCCGTGTACACCAACTCCTATAAAGTTTAACTGAAAGGCAGCTTATATTTACATATGATGTCTGGATATACTGAAATATTTTTACTCATGTAAGGGACTTCGTATTCTTTCATCCGGGGCTCTAGTAATGGCGTTCAGAGTGCGCGCTGCTTGCACGTCAGCTCAAAATTCATGCAGACGCTAATCCAAAAAAATCTTTAAATTCTGTTTACCTTTTCTTACTGATCGCAAGCCACCAGTTTATTTATATTTTAATTTGATTGCCGGGTTGCTGTTTTGGCTCTAGAAAAAAACACGCAGAACTTCTTCTTTTCCAGATGACGGAATTTTCCACGTTTTATTAGCAAAGAATTATAAGACTTAATTGATTATTTTTTTTTATGTCTTCAGGAGCACCACACTGGTCTTGTTTTTTCAATTTATTTATATTTGTAATAAACAGTTGGAGCATTAGATAGAAATATTATTTTGATCCTTGACTCCCTACGTGCCATAACGGTTGTCCCGGATGATAGGCTGAGATTTAGACCAGACCGATTTTTTTTCAAAATAAGAAATTTGGTGTTTTTTTTAACTTGCTCATTGTATAACGGTGTTTTTGTGGTTTTGAATATTGTTATCATAGGGTGTGTGGTAGAAAGACCATTTGTTTGTGGTCCGCTTTAAGATGAATGCTCGGACGCCTGTAGAAAGTAGGCAAAAGATGTCTTGCAAGGAATCGGACATGTTTATTTGATTTTTCTGCAGTGGCTTACGTCTGTAGTTGGTAAATATTTCAAGCGTAGAAGGACAAACATATAGAGAATGACAAGCGCATATAGATGAAATCGAGGCTTACCGACGAAACGTCCCCGACGAAAGGTCCCCGTGTCACAACGTCCCCGTGACAAAACGTCCCCATGACAGAATGTCCCCTGTCAAAACGTCCCCAAGGCAAAAACGTCCCCAAGCATAGATTTTAAAGTTCGCCTCGATCTTACGGTGCATGATCGAGGTAAAACAACTGAACAGTGTGCTTTACAGATGTGGACACATTCATAAACAGGAAAGATCGGACATAGGACCGGTTGCTTCATAAATGTATTGTTTTCAGTAGTATAATATGCCTTGCAATTGACTCGTAACAGATCAGTTCTAAGTTGTTTGAAGCAACATGCATAGTCTGAGGAGGACCAATAAGCTCCTCAGAGAAAGGGGAAGCCCGCTGTTGCTCAAAGAGAGTCAAGCAAGGAAATATAAAAATAAGCGTAGTGCCGTCATGCTAGATAAAAATTACATCGGAAGCGAGGAAACGAAAGCGGATGGAACCGTTAGTAAGCTAGAGAGACATAGTAAATCGAGGTTAGACGGGTTTGTTCCTTTGATAAAAATCCTTTGATTATGAATATCACCAAATTAAATATCCAACAAAAGCGAGATCAATGAGTTATCAAATAAAAGATAAAACGAAAACTTACAAACTACTACATCTTTGCGCTTTCTTTAAAGATGCTATATAAACATTCGGTTCACCTTTTCAAACTCAGCGCGACGCCAGAACTCAAGTATTTTTGCCCATTTTTGGTTTGTTGCTGTTGAGGGTCGAGAAAAAATCCGCATCGAAACCTACACTCGATCCCTTCCATGATTGATTCGGTAATTAGAAGAGATACAATTATGTTATGTTATTGCTTATTTTTGTCATGATTATATTAGTTGTTTCTACCTTTACTTTTTTTATTTTAGAAAGAATTGGATTACTTAGCTTATCTATTTGCGGGAATTTTCTATTTCCAATAACGTCCCATACTTTTGCCGTACGATTGATGCTGAAAACTTCTTCACTCATTCATTCATTCACCCCTGTTTTGAAAGATAGCCTAGCTAAAACTTTCACTGATCTTTCTACAATGGAGAAAACCCCAATTGTGAGAAAATGTTGTCTTCCAGACTGCACCTCCACCTCTGAAATGTTTACGGTATTTCGCTTTCCCAGTGACCCTCGTCGCTCAGCTGCCTGGACCTCAAAGATCTGTCAGGCATATGGGTTTTCAGGGAGAACTGAAATGCTGAAAAATGGGATTAATCCCAACGGCTGCTCTCTTCTGTGTGAACTGCACTTTCTGACTACATGCTTTGCTGGTGATTGGTCGAAGAAAAAGTTTGTCAGGCTACAGAACAGTCTAAAACCTGTCCCAACAGTTCTCAAAAGGACAGATGTGTTGCTCAATGTGTTTTCTGGAAAAGTGGGTCTGCCTGGGAAAGATTACTCTCTACTTGGTGGATCAGGAGTACTTCACACAGGGACTGTTGAGAGGGAAGTTGCTATTCCTTTGCACATCTTCCTGAAACAGAGTCTCCATAGCTACGCGAAGGTAAAGTACATTTGGCCCTTGCCATGCCTTTTCATGAAATACTCTTGATGACTATATGTCCTTGGCGATACAAAATCTCCAGCCTCCCCGGGTACGTAGCGGAAGAAAGGCAGAAGTGGTGTCACACCTGTTCAGAAAGATCACCGTGATTGGTTGACACAGGATTTGAGTCGTTTAGTTTTAGTCTTTACAGAGACGCTTACTCCTTCTTCCTGAGGATCACTAGCGTGTTTTGGACTTAGTCAGACAGAGTATTGCCATGCCCTGAACTGTACTTTATTTGAGAGAGCTTTAGTCTTGTTAAGGTTTTTTTTTTAAATGCAATTGTAGTTAAAAAAAAAGGATGACACTTATTTCTTCTTGTCAAAGAAAAATTTCTTTATTGTTCTCTTTGTTTTTGTAGGACCTAGTTTCGTCAGACATAATTGAAGAGAAATGTTACCTTTTTTCTTGCAATGGCTGTCCTGTTGTCACATGAGTCGCCTGACAAGGAATAATCAAAGTGAAATTTGGCCATGTGAATGCCAAAAGGTTATACGAGACAGACAAGAGAGAACTACATGAAACAAGATATTGAGTTTCTTTTGGTGGAATTTTTTGTGTAACTGCACTCAGCACTATTTTTTAGAGTGTTTCACTCTTGTTACAATATTAACTTCATTTACTATTTTCGTTCCAACCTCGTGAAAAGTTACTAGGCTATTCTGACCATTCCAACCTGTTGAAAATAATAACTGTTTGCTTACCATGTTCTGGAGCGTAGTAAGAGTGGTAACTATGGATCTGTGTTATGTGATTGACTAGATTACTCCGTGGATTCATATGTTATCTAAAATTTAAAAATATGTTCCACCCTTGACACCAAGAAGCCAAAATTTGTTAGGTCATGCATAGTATCTATATTTGACGGTGCAAAACGGATAAGTCAGCTACATTTTATTAGAGCTATATTTTGGCCCTTCTTGGCAAGGGTCCTCTTCAGGCTCAAGCCGCTCAAGCTGGAAAATACTTGTGACACGAGTATAGACAAGTATTTTCCAGCTTGAGCGGCTTGAGATTCATTGATTTCTATGAAGCAAATTTAATAGTGGTTGATAAACGCCTATATTCTCAGGCAGTCTTTTTGATTTCTATCAACAAAATTGAATACTACTGTCATTCCTCATTGTCAGATTATTCTTTTGTTCCTAACAAAAAGAAACACTTGGTAACAGAAAAGAGGTCTAGAATATAGCCTTTTTTCTGATGGATATATAAGATTGATATTCTGATAACATTTGTACAATACATTTTCATTTCCAGACACTCCCAATATTTTCTGTCAGCAGCGCAGAGGTTATGCAGGATGTTAATGCTTGCCAACTAGCCTGTGATGGTCAGGCCATAGCTCATGACTCCATTGCTGATACTAAAACTAACAGCCAGTTTTCAGTCGCTGATGACGGGGATCATGCTGATGATACTTTCACCACTGTTGAGGGTCATGATAGCACTTGGGCTGCTAGTGACGATGAGATCACTGAAGAGAGGTAGGCACTCTTATTTGTAATGATGACATTAACATGTTGAACAATAACAGGATACCCTCAACAAGTGACGCCACTATATGCTTGTCTGTGAGTGACTTTGAAGACTTGCTAACTTTAATTTGCAATGGCTGAAGTCAAGCGAGATTAATCACCTATAGATTCCTGGAACAGGTTAATGATGACATTTTTTTATTTGAACAGTAACAGGTTACCCTGCACAAGTGATGCAACTATATGTTTGTATAAGGCGATAATGAAAAAATTGAGTCAGTGTTTGAAGAAATTTAACCTTCTTGTGGTCAGAGCTATATTTATGCAATTTGGTAACAAATCTGATATACTGTTCTTATTATAGCTTCCTTGAGCCTGAAAGTGCAGAGCATATTGACCACTTTGCAGACTTCGACTCAGCAAGTGAGCCTATTGGTGAGTTCATGCTGGTTGAGATCTCAAAACTCAAGCAAGTTTTGCCATCAGTATGCAACCATTGCAGTTCCCGGCTGGAGTACAGTTTCAATACTTCCAGAGGTACTGGAGCTGTAGTCAAGTATCGGTGTGTCTCCAGGAAAAGTGGATTCTGTACTGATTCGTAAGTGTATTTTTCTACATCTTTAATATTCGCATAGAGCATCTAATAGCCGCGTTCGTTTTCGTCGTAGTCGCTATGAAAAACTTTTTGTTTTTTGAGATGCCGACGGGTAGTGACTAGAAGTCGTGGTTTTTTCCAAACCAGCATTGAAAGAACTAGAAGTACGATGAAACCTGAACTACAACAACTCAAAACCACACGCACCTATTACACGACATAGAGTCCGTCCAGAAAAGAGCAATAAGGATTATCCTCCGAAACCGTGACATACCCTACGAACAGGCCCTTGAGAAACTGAATTTACCACCGCTTAAAGTCAGGCTTGAAAAACTGATTTTGCAGTTTGGCAAATCTATCCTAGCCAATACGAGCCATCGGTCACTTCTACCGTAAACCGCCCCTCCCAATAATCGAACTCGATTGCAAAATAAACTTCTACCCCCTAAAGTCCGCACTAATCGTTATGGGAACTCGTTTGTGCCTTTTTTTTTACTTCGGTGTTCACTGCTGAACCGTAGTGTGTGTTTGTTATTTATGTGTTCGTTATTTATAATTTGTAACAAACTGAATTTGCTTATGCTATGACAGTTTCTCTCTCTCTTCTCTCTCTCTCTCTCTCTCTCTCTCTCTCTCTCTCTCTCTCTCTCTCTCTCTCTCTCTCTCTCTCTCTCTCTCTCTCTCTCTCTCTCTCTCTCTCTCTCTCTCTCTTCACCTGAGGTAAGTCTCGTGTAATCCCCCAATTCTGCCTCTAGGAGCGCTGGGGTTAGAGTTCATGCAATGAGAGTTGAAAGCAAGTTGCAACGTACATCTGTCCACTGAAGTATATTGGACAACAAATAATAAATACGATTAATTTTTTTACTCAAGAGCTTCATTAGTAACAGAAAAAAGAACATCTACTATGGGCTTGTTATAAAATACAGAAAACGTGTTGGCTGAAGGTATCCTACATGTTTTAAAATGTCATCCATCGAAAAACCTTTCTATACTAATTCGGACGTTGATGCAGACCTCGTGCCATGAACGGTATATTTCTGTACATCGATTCCAGACTTAGCCATGCCATGACGGTTTTAATCCACCTAGAAACCCTATCCCGGCGTGCAGGCCCATGAATTACCTTATAGGACACCTCGCATCAATTTCCGTTTATGTTCCAGTAATCAAATAACTGTTTGAATACTGTAAAACTAGGCTGTGCTTTTAGCAAATTATCTACGGCTTTGGCTGTTTTAAGCCTTTTCCAAGGTCCATTGACATGTAAAAGCAAAAACTCGGCAAAATCCAAAGAACCGGTTTTAGACCGCGAACATTCATCGGGAGCATAATGCGCATGGAAAACAGTGAAAGTTGGCGAGTGCAACGATGAGTGAGGTAGAAATTAATGAGAGGAGGTAAAGATTAGTGAGCAGGCTTAGAATGTAACATATGAAATTTGTCTTGCCGGGGTTACGAATAATAAATGCAGTTATTTTTTCTTAGTTATTTTTGTTTGTTCCAGATCATGGATGACTCAGTCCAAGATTAACCACGTCTGGAAAGGGGACATTCGGCTCAGCTCTGGTATCCTTTGCACGGGAGATTCCCCTGCGAAGGCCCTGCGGATGTTTGACTACATTCGTTGCCCGGTCTTCTCGTATACTACCTTCTTCAACCACCAGTACAAATATATTGTACCTGGTGTTGTAAAAACATGGAGAGACCACCAGAACCGCCTGATTAACTCTTTGTGCTCTGATAATCAACCAGTTGACATTTCCGGCGACGGCTCCTGTGACAGTATGGGAAATAGTGCCACATACTGTCGTTACGTGACCTATTCCAATCAGTCACAGAGCGTCATTGATGTCCAGCTTATAAAGGTAAGTTTTTGTTTTCGCTAAAACAAGGACACACTTTCATCATCTTTACAATGGTCCTGAGAATGGGGCCTACATAGTTCCTTCCATGCGGAAAACGAATTGTCACTAAACCACCGCTCCTATTGAACTACAAGCTTCTGCGTTCTAGTGGTCGTGTTTAGTGTTTGGAAGTTGTTCGCACCTTCTTGTCTCCGGCTGACATGACTTCGGTTCGCATTTTTAACTTTGATCAGTTCGACTACTTAACAAAAGTTTAACCGAAAAGGGTTGGGGTAGGACAATCTATTTATCCATCACTTATTCAGTAAAAATTTGCTTTAAGAGAAGCTGAAAATGCGTTACTTCGTTCTTCCGCTATTCACAAATAATCCATTTTCGAATAGGGGAATTTCCGTGTGATTTATGGTACCTCTATGCGCTTGTATTTTTGTTGTATGCCATCCGAGAAAGATTTATGATTTTTTTTTTGTTCAGGCACTAAGCAACCTTCACAAGTCTCATCACTGCCCACTGAAAAGCCGCGTTTGCGCTGAGATTAGAATTTCCCACATTATAACTAGAGCAGATAGTGGAAAATAAAAAAATCCCTTTGTAGAATGCAAATACTTCTATTTATTGAATTTAATGACACAAAAATAAGTTGGCTTTACGCTTAAACTTTAACATGAATTATACTCAATATATAGTATACTCAATAATATGTTCTTCTTGCGTTCCAGAAATCGGAGGTTGGCGGGCACTCCCCCAACATGGAGCGGTTGGGACTCGAGAAGGCCCTGGCTTTCTTAGGCACCACAGGACTGTGCATTAGAAGCCTTATCACTGACCGACATCGTTCCATCCAAGCATGGATGAGACGCAACCATTCGGACATTCGTCACTACTACGACATATGGCATGTCGCTAAAGGAGTATCGAAGAAGATGAAGGCAGCTAGTCAGGCGTCAGGATGCAAGGACATTGAGTTATGGATACCGTAAGTTTGCTTATTTTTTTTTTGGGTGGGGGGATTGCAAAACTTAAGTGTCATGATACCTATGACTTCGTAGAGGTGTCTGTCCGATCTGAAGTTTAAAGTTTTATCTGAAGTTGATTTGAGGATTTCAATGTATGTGTAAGGAGACATGCTGAAGTCGTTTTTGAGCTTTAGTTTTTTGCCAAACAAGTAGTTTGTACGCAATCCGGCCGAAACCGGAATATGTCAGAGGAAAGGAAGGGAGTTTTGATCTGTTTCGCAAAGTAGATACGACGTAGGCTATAGCGGTAAACACACATGCTGAATCCATAAGGAGCCTGGCGAAGACCGGGTATCTAGAAGACCGAATTCTCTATATGTCTATATTAAAGTTCGATCAGTCAACGAGTGTTATCTTTCCTCTACATTCTTAACATTTTTTTTTGAAGAAGAAGATTTTATCGAAATATTCAAGTTGATCATCGGGGTTTGTCACAACTTAAATTTACCACAGTTCATCATCTTAGATGACAAATAGCTAATCTTTGAATTGCCTTTCCACAAGCAACTGTGAGATTTAAGTCTTATCTGCTTTCTCCCTTCATTACCGTTGCAGCTACAACATGAAATATCAGTCATATAGCGGATACTATAATTTTTTATTTTGATTTAGAGCGACTGTCAACCACATGTATTGGGTTGCACAGAATGCAAAGACTGCGGATGAGCGGGTTGCGATGTGGACGTCAATAGCCAATCATGTAGCTGGTATCCATCATCACAAAAGCGCCCTGTACCCTCAATGCCGACACGGGCCCATGAGTCAGAAAGACGTCCATTTCCTGATCGAAGGCTCCCGTGCTCATACAGCTTTTGAGGAGATTATTTCCAACAAGAACTTGTTGGAAGACATTCGGAAGCTGTCCAAAGACTACCAAACGTACATGGTGGAGAGTTTCAATTCCGTATTGACCCACCTTGCTCCGAAGAATCTGTTCTATGGCTGGCTAGGACATGCTGCGCGAACTATGGTTGCTGCTCTTCACTTCAACCATAATGCAGAGCGCCGGCAGAGAGTCACCGTAGAAACAGGCAAGCCTATGTGGAGAGTACGGTACCAGAAACACCGCAAGAATCGGCCTGTCATCGAACCTGTCCGTGAGGCTGCTGATTACGGTAAGCGTTAAATTCGTAAACTTCATGCCACCTGTCCGAGACTGCCTTTAAAATTTCTTCTGTAGTTCGCCGACGTTTTTATTTTTATTTTTGAGCAATAACAAAAATACACATCCAGTTAATCCCAGTCGTCTGTGTACTTGAAATGTGTGTACTTGTCTTCCGGGAAAGCAGCTCTGATTTTTTTCAAGACACACGATGGTATCGGAAGTCTGTTTTTTTTGCCACAAGTTCCGTGGGTCCATCTTACCCAGCTTCGGTACGCAGTGTATCTCAGCTTCCTGAAACAGAAATATTTACATGATATTTATGTATTTCACTCCGCTTCCTCATTATGATGATCACCCGCGTTATTTGCAGTAAATATATTAGTTTTTTTTGTAGTTTTTAGGTTTCAGGAAAAGACAGTCAGTCAGTCTGTTTGAAGATACGGAGAGAGAAATCGCTCGATGTCTTAGTTGCGCAGAATGTCAGCTGACAAAAAAATTCTAGTGGAAGGCGGATAAAGTTGTATGTTTTCAAAACATTTTTCAGGCTACTTTGAGACATTGAGGTGGAACATCGAGGAGCAGTTGATTGTCGATAAGGGAGGAAAGACTGGCCGCCAGCTCAGAATGATTGAGCCGCGCTCTACTGTCCGTCCTCGCGTTGACAAAGAAGCGCTGCTCGCTTCTCACCAGTCTAGGTTCACAACCTCCTGCTCTTCCTCATCTTTCGTCTATGACTACGCTGAACCGCTTAAACCCTCAGACAAGTCAAAAACCGACGAAAGCAAGCGCGGGGGCAAGCGCATACTTCCGCTGTCATCGACGCCGCGGACCACCAAGGCAAGGCGACAGAAGAAGAACCCAAGCGTTCAAGCTAGGGAGATAGACTTATGGGCCGACGATCCCATACCCGGTCCCTCTTTCCAACGAGAGGCATCTCCCTTACCGCAGCCGGAGGGTTTCAGATATTACGTCCATGACAGCACCGACGAAGATTAGAGGTAAATTTACCACTTCTTCCCACTCTCTCCTGTAAAAAAGTCTAATGGGTAAGACTAAATTGTAAACAAGACCTGCTTACCTGTTCGGTGCAGCATCTTTTGGTAAGAACTGCATCTTTTCTTCGGCTCGCACATATTGGTAGGCAACGCTGAGAACCGATTCATTTGTGCAGACGGCCTCAAAGTCCGGATGTGAGGTGGCGCACTTTATTTCCCTGCGATCACACCATTCTTTGGTTACTCGTTGGTAACCTGGTTCCATGCAGCATTCGTTTTCCTCTTCGCAATCCTCCCAGACTACGCAGTTTTGACACAAGCACCTGTATTGAATAAGTCTGTGGTAAGTCGAAAGCCCTTGAGAATCGTACTCAGGTTCAGGTTCTTTTATTTCAAAAATACTTCGAGACAATATATTTTGATCACTGGGGGCCGGCAGGGATACGAGCTCGTTAGCTCGGCCCGGAAATCGGCTCGGCCCATTGAGACACTATCTTTTTTTTACTCTAATCCCTCTTGAAGATACATCATCGAACCAGAGACCATCGGAGGCAGAGCCCCAGCCTGAGAGATACATCATCGACCCAGAAACCAATGAGAGACAGATACCCAGCCTGAGAGATCGTCGAGCATGTGAGATCGACTGTCTGAGTTCGACCATCAACATTTTGGCTTCCGCTGTAGCAGGACCCACAATAAAAAACAACAGTCCTTTTCAGGACTAAAACATTTTTCACAAACACATCAGGTGCTAGTCGCCTACAAATAGTCCATATTGACACTCCATACTCCCAATTTCGCTCTGGTAAGGCAAGCTCTCTTACGTATTGTTGCCAACGGTATTTGCTTGGGTAAGGCAAATGGTAGTGATTCAGTCTTAGCTTAATTTGAAACCCCCTCTCCAACCTATAAATATAGTGCCGCAGTACCCATCTACGAAGTTGACCCGTACTTTGACCCAGTGGATCCTCATACCAAGTTTGAACAAAGCATCTCAAGCCCATTGAGAATGCTCGTGCTAACGGACGGAAAAATTCATAGTTGTCTCGTCACTAACGTTCTGATTCCCAGTTATTGCTTGAAGTCAATGGCCAGAACAACGGCTTAAAACAGCAAAAGCCGTGGAAAATTTAATTACTACGAGGGTTGCTTTAAGGCTTTATATTTTCAATAGGCCTATATGGCTGTTATTAGTTATTTTCTTACAGGTCGTTCGACAGAAGTTGCGTCATCATTGGCTTTCAGATGCAATATATAATTGTTACTACGTTTTGTTTATTCAGATAAATAAACCTCATAGATAGAACATGATAGTGTTCGGACTACAGCTTCTTCCGTAAAATTTTTGGTTTCTGGCAGTGAACGCGATGCCACTCCGCTCAGTTTGTAGTACGAGAGCGGCACAGATAATTTAGTTGTGTTTTTGCAAATACCGTGGTATCTGTTACCACGGTAACTGGATCTGCAATTAGTCGTTTTTGCAGTTACCGTGGTATCTGATATACGGTTACTCTGAAAATGACAATTGCCAAAATTGCGCTTTTCGAAGTCATCGCAAAATAAAACTGCTATTCGCCCACGTCACTAAGTGCCAAACTTCTTCCCACCAATTTGACAAGAATTGGAGAAAGTGAGACATCTTTTACAGATACCACGGTTGGACCGTGGTATCTGAATATTAGATACAACGATAACTGCAAAAACGTCTTTTGACTGTGGTATCAGAAACCACGATAACTGCAAAAACGATTTTACACCGTGGTATCAGATAACATGGTATACTGTAAAAATAAATCTCGCAGTATTTGCTACTGGAATTAACCTTATCTTTATTGAGATAAGATTACCCCTAATTCGGATTAATCTTATCCCAATAGAGATAACATTAATCCCAGTAGCAAATACTGCATCCTTATTCGGAGAAACTTTTTACAGTGAAACGCAACTATAAATTTATTAGATAATAAGCCAAACGAGATAGATTACTTACCAGTCTGCTACTGGGTTCGTCTTTCGTGTCCTTAAAACACGCGGCTCGTGAGGACGCGCTTCCTCGCTAGCGTCGGTTTCCTTCCGGACTGGCTGACGAGCGTAAGGCTCTACAGTCCCGATTAGCGGCAGAGCCGCCCACAAGGAATTCGAAACTCGGTCTCTCCACTGTTGGAAGTAAGAAGGCTGGTCTCGATTCTCACTGTCATCGCTTCCACTTTCATCGTCTCCCCCTTCCGCCCATGTTTTTGGCTGCCCTAAGACTTCGTCGATGTCTGACTGACCTGAACAATCATCAACTTGATCTTCCATTTTTACAACTTAAGTCTGTATTGACTGACATTTACATCACAACTAAAACTGATTCTTGTCCAGATGAGTCATTCATTCGATCGGCGAGCGTTACCGATTGATTCCAAAGGGTCTGACTTCCGAACTTTCGGCAAATCACGTTCAAGACAGTTTCAGATCCGAATCAACACGATCGCTCAAGTTCTCAAAATCGAAAGACGTTACAATGGGTGAGGTCGATGGTTTATTTAGTAAAATGTAAAACAAAGAAATAAAATTAAATCGTAACCACTAAATATAAAATCGATTCCCTGTACCACAAACGCAATTCTTTCCTTTGTATTTTCTTGTCACAAACTTACAAGCTTCTGCTCTACAGAGTCTGCCGTCATACCAATGCTGAAAAATAGCACTTATAAACAAACCACTTATAATCACTGCACCTATTTTACAACTTTTCTTATCTACACTGTCTATCTTTTTACGCTATCTGTTTTCACTCACTGTTTAACTGTTAACAACAACTTTTACACTATCTGATTTCACTGCGTAGAGTTGACGGCTGATTTTTCATCTATTGAGGGCTGATTAGTTCTTGAACGCAACGACGTCATAATTACTTGGATAAACTGAAATTTTGTAGGTATCTTCAAAATTTCTCATTGTTTTGTGGTCTTTCTTTTGATTTTGAGCTATGATTTAGGCTGTGGGGATGGTTTCCAATCTTTTTCAGCCAAAGATAGCATTTTTATATGCCATCTTTAAGAAATGGCTATAGTGGGAGCAACACTTTGGTTTGTTTCTTGACTACCAGTTAAATGCTGATAAGTAGTCAACCCATCGTGGTTTTCAAAAGTTTATATTCCAAGTACATTTTTCGTCTGAACTGATGACGCAATCAGTAATCTCATAGGCCGAGCTATCCCTCAGCGAAAAAAAAAATCTGTAGCCGGGGATGTTTCGCCATGGGGACGTTTCGCCACGAGGACGTTTTGTCGTGGTAAGGTTTTGTCATGGGGACGTTTTGTCGACAACCCGAAATCGATTATCTATGGCTAAAGGACAAACGAAGCGACAGTTTTTAATTGGGTTTTCGGACCAGTTTAGGTGATGTGTACTAGAAAAGCAAAGAATCATAAGACTTGATGTCAGCCAGGGGCATAATTTCGTCAAAATCCTGGGGGGGGGGGGGCAAAGTTGGAGCCGATTTTCCCAAGTCAAGTGAAAATGAGGAGTTTTATTTCAAGAAGAAAAACGTAATAAAAACAAAGAGATGTTTTACTAATCGACCTAGGCGAAACGACGCTTGTTCAAATTCGCGAAACTGTCCACTGCGAGATTTTCGTCAAGCTTCTTCGCTTTTTCAGGTTGAGTACCAATGACCAAAAGATCACTTAGTCGGTCGTCTGACATAGACGTGCGAAGATATGTTTCCAATCTTACCATAAAGACAAAGGTATACTAAAGAAAACCGATCTGTGTCTGTGGGTGCTTCATATGCTTGAATTCTGTAGGTCTGTCTTAGTTTCGAAGACGCTAAATTTCAGCGGGGGGGGGGGGGGACTGGGGTCTGGGGGGGGGAGGCAGTTGCCCCCCCCCCCCTGCCCCTTAGCAAATTACGCCCCTGATGTCAGCCCTTATCAGTTAAACTTTGAAGCAGAAAAAACTGTGTTTTCTATTGGCCAGGCTCTAAAAAAAATAGCGCACTCTTGGTTCACACAGATACGATGTATGTGTTTTCTTTTTTTTGACGTGCGATATAATCGCATGCAGTTCGCACCCTAACGCTGACGCCAACGGCAACTGAGCTTATCTCTCAAGACTTCTCTTTAGGGGACAATGAAGCCCTCGGGAGTTGACCTCTAAACTGAACTACACTGAAAACCCCGGGGACGATATCAGTATGGAGATTTCAGTCAGAGTCAAATCTCATACGTTGTCTAGTACAGATCGGAATCGGATTGAATGACGGTTTACTCAGCAGTTAGTTTTGTTGAACCGTTCAAGGAATGCAGTGTTGTCTTAGTTAAGTAAGTTAGTTTTGAAACAAAATCAGAAATTTTTCAACGCATCTGACTCAACGTCAAGCGCGTTTTGCGTTGCTTGTCACGCGTTTTGTTTAGTATATAGTGAAACACAGAAGTTTGTTCGCATTGGCAGCAGTGTGTCAGCATCTAATATACACCTCCATCTCGTTTCATATCGGATTCAGAAGCGCAAGGGTAGTTTTAAAGTATTAAGTTCGTTATACTCGGTACATATTTTCATAACTAAACTAACCTCTCCGTCGACTCGGATAGGTTAATGTAAAAGGTTTCCTAATGTCGGAACTTAACCTTTAATAGAAGAGTTGGTTTTGTTATGAATATTGGCAGTAATTGCAAATGATGATATCGTCCGATATATCGCTATCGAATATTGGTGCAAGCAGCAAAATTGTTTTGCTCTGTTTCAAGCAAATCCGCAATTTTGGTCGTGAAAATTTTTAGGTTGAAACGATCACTTTGGAGGCCTTTGGATCGATTAAGATCTGCAAAGTAACTGTGGTAGTATGCGGGTGTTCAGTAGATAGTTCTTTGAGTCGTACTGTAAAAACAAGACCAAATGTTTCGCATGGGATCCCAAAAATCAGTATTTGATCCAGACAATTGGGTCTTCTCTTTGCCAGATCCAGTCTTCGCCATACTCATTGAACATTTTAAAATTAAAATTCAGAAACAGATTAAGGCCAAATAGCTAATCGTCTGAGAAAACCAGGTTCAGATATGGTTTCAGCATGTGTGTGTTTGCCCCTATAAATCATATCTGTTTTGACGAAACCGATCGAAAGGTCCTCCCGTACTGTTTGGTCATATCTATTCTGACCAAATCGAAACGTCGTGCCTTACAATCAATCAATTGAGTTTAATCCAAATAGCTAAAAGCTAGAAGAGGAATACAAATTAAAAAAAAAAACACAGACACGAAACAAATTAACTAATACACTTACAAGAAATGACCAGAAATAAATGATGGGATGAAACTACGTAAAAATTGGGTAGAAGAATTAGCGGGATATGGGGAACACTGATTGCCAGTATTCCTCTCGGACCGACGCAAGGAAGACGGGAGGGTGGGGGGGAGGAATAGATGGGCCATCTGGGGACACACGTTATCTTAGCTCAAAATTTGTTTGAAAGAGCATTACTGTACCTTACTGTTTGGCCTTAGCTTTTCGTGGTCTTTCAAAGCTGCAGCGCTTTTTTTCGCAGTAGTCGTGGTCTTTCAAAGCTGCATTGACATGACTGTTATCGGCAAGTTTTTGCTTTGGTTCTGCAAAAAATATTACATGCGTCATCAGCGACAGTGGCATGGAAACTCATCCTTACTATGAATGCTCGTGTAAGTTCTGTTCCTCAGTTCGTAGCTCCGTTGCTTACAATGTCAGTGGCTTCGCAAAGTTTGTCCGTACATCTGATAACACGATAACTCTCTCGAAGAGGTTGGGATAATTTTTTTAAATGCGGTGCGAGGATCCTTTGCGTCGATGCGCATGTAAGGTCGAGATGGGTTGCGTAGCGCTGCAGGGGATTCTTTCCGGCCGAGTATAATTAAGTAATTAAATCGCGATCGGTGAAAAAAAAAAATAATGTTTTGGAGCTAGTTCAAGTCGTGTAAAACCGGTTCCTCGTGGATCCGATGAATACTTTGTTCTTGTTACCCTGATAAGGTTGTTTTTGCTGAGAAAACTGGTCGTTTTGTCGTACTATGAGATCGATGGTTGAGTGAACAGGATTTGCACTGTAAATTGAAGCCTAGGGCTAACCTTTCTTGTGATCTCTGTCTTCGTTTGGTACGGCTCATTTGCCACCAAGAAGACGTCTTTTTCCGCATCGTTGTTGAGCTATTGCTAGTTCCTTTCTCTGGTTATTCCAGTCCGCTTGATGGTTTTCTCCATTCAGAAACCTGACTGCGTGGATGTGGTAACACGAGCTTGCTTGGATGTGGGAACATGAGCATGTTACATGTTGCGCAACCCTCTTAACATCCTTTATACATGTAACTGATGCTTCTGAATGCAGGAAAGCCCGAATGCCCGAAAAGCCCGAGTGTATGTCCTCTGTAGTTTGTCAAGAGATATGATTGTATGCATCCGCCTCGAAAGTCCTCTTACAATGAAACGTCAGTTTAATAACATGAAAAACACTCTTCTGTACTAAAATCCTTGGCGCTGACAAACACGCTTGTAGCAGCCAACTGGTCTAAATTGACGGGGACTTCGTCGGAATTCGTTTCAGATGCAGGCTGTCTTTCTTAGGAACCAGTTCCTTGAAACGCTCTCTCCATCTCATTTGAAATAAACAGGTTGAATTCGTGCAGAGGTAGCACAAAAATGTCTTGTCGAATAGATTTGGACTGCCCTTTTATCTGTTTAATCATTATGTTGAACGATTAGCTGGGGTTGGTAGTAAAGCCGCTTTTGGGGTCAAACCCAGGGTATTCTTCGACGATCCACTTCCCATTAAGCTTCTAGATCTTTTCGTCAAGATTCTTCCGGAAATACTCCTGGAATCTGGGGTCCCATCTTTTGGTGGTCTTGTTCTTGAGCTTGTGATACTCGCCCTTGTTCTCGCACATTAAAAGCATTAATACTTCTTCGTAGTAACAGACTTTTTCGTTTCCAGTGCCCGAGTCCATGTCGGTAGTGTCGGTACAGCTGTCGTCCCAACAAATTATTCATTCATCCAGAGCCAACTGTGGATCGCATATCTGGCCCCGTTAACGATATGTGAACTTATTGACTAATCCTGCTTGCTCAACTTCCTTACTCACAAAACTTCTTCCATCTCTTGCAATTAACTGTTGGTAAAACTGTTAGTAAAACTGAAATAATTCTTTTAAAATCGTGAATCCATCATATCATTATGTTCACACCAATAAAAACTACATCTGCAAGAGTCGAACATCCTTCAATCAAAACTTTCATACCTTTCCTACGTCGTCATTTTCCGATTTCTATGCTGCCGCCTGAGCCCACTCCTGACTCCGATAAGCTTCTCGTCCATGGCGAAGTGGACCAGCAAACGTAGGGTGAGCGGCGCCAACACTCTCCTTCAGCCTGCCTTGTAGCAGTCTCTCCTCACTACCCACGACCTCCAAGGCTATTTCCAGAAGCCTTGGCCAGTCCATTTCACCTATTTTCTTTTCTGTCCTCTAAAACCCTGCGAATACTACACTCTTTGTCCTCTAGTCAAAACGTATTCCATCTTGACACTTCCACTCGCAGAATATTCGTTTCAGTGTGGACGTTCAGATGACTAGACGGTTGAACGCTTGCACATGAACTGATTTGTCCGAACTCTGTTACCCGCCTCCATAGTATAAAGTTTCTTGTCAGGTCACTCACAGAGTCTGAGGTGTGGACCAGGAGCCCCAAGGAATCAGTATCGGAATAAAAGACCTCTACTTGACTGTCAGCAGGCCATTGAATCTTGACAACATTATAGAAGTATTCCAACGTGATCCTGATCAACAAATTACTCGATGAACTTTTTTGGTGGAAAATCAACACATTGTGTATTTTGGTTACTTTATGAACTATGATCTACCATCCATCTGAGCAAAAACCCATGCACTACTAAATTCCTCTTAGAGAAAGTCTGCAATCAGTTTCTTTTTCGATGGAGTTCACCTTGAACATTTATCAATAAGACGCTAGTTTATAGGGACTCACCATTTCTTTCGTGACCGGCTTGTTTTCGGGAGGGAAATTGAAATATTTGAGTGAATCATGCAGTTCTGGTGGGATGTACCCATAAATCTCAAACATGCACACCAATTATCCGGACGGACTAAAACTTGTTACATCCGGAAATTCGTCTCCCTCTATGAATCTGTTGCCCCCCCCCCCCACTGGTTAAGGGTATGATTTCATCACCTCTGGCCCTCTGGGTAGAGTAAGTTTCTATCGACGAACACAGCGAATATAGGATCATAAGGATCGATGGGATTGGATTCGAAAACCCTGTTTCCGTGTAAAGTCACCCCCCCCCCCTCAATCCACGTTCAAAGAACTGATGTATTTCAGGGTCAGAGATCAAAGAAATACTTTCCCCAGAAAAGAGATAAAAACACACGATAGGTCTAATGATGGGTGGAAAAATAGTACCCGATTTCCAGCTGTGAATCCTCATAGCCTTCATCAGCAAAAGTTGTAACGATATTCGTAAACACAAAACATCGCTCATCAGATACAGGAGGCAATAGTCTTGTAGTGTCTGACACCACACCCGCCACAGCCCACACCCGCTGTGCAAAATCGTACATCTTCTGTGAACAGTCTTTGTCTTTCAGTGAGTCATGGGGGGGTGGGGGTGGGGGGGGAAGTCGAGTGTCATCAAACCTGTCAAATTTGTTGCAGTAGGCTACTCATAGGGGTAACACCCCTTTTGTGTCACTAAGTCGTAGAGTTCAGGTGTGTCTTGTACCCTCTGACGTTGTTTCAGTAGCGTGAAACTGACACGAGTCATAATACCACCGCAGCCTGTAATCAGTTCTCAGAAAGATCTTTAAGCAGTGTGTCATAAAGACCTTCCAGTGGATAATGAATTGAGGGTGGGATGAGGGAGGAGAAACACTGAGACTTTGGGTTGTTTTAAAGTAGTACATTCAGAATTTTTTTTTATTCATACACACCGAAAAAAATACACTTCTTTTGCTTTTTATAAATGCGAATAATTTTGATGCTTGGCTGGCAGCACCGCCAGCACACCTTTGTTTCCCTTCCTTCGGGGCTGGCGGCCCAATCCAAGAGTTTTGCTGTATATGTACCTGTGCGCTGGGGTAGTCATCCCACTGTTCAGCGACATGTTCCGGGACATGACAGGAGGGCGCGGCTAGAGCTTGTCCGAACCTCCACCTGCTGAAAACGATACTGTCATTTTCTTTCCCTTTAGCTCCAGGGTCCACGTACAGAACACGGTATCTGGCATCACAAATACCCACAAGTGCAATACTGACAAATCCATGAAAACAATAAAAGTCTGATCAACTGTTGGGTGGTGCCTGTATCTTACAGGTGCTTCCCGTCAACGGCACCCACTCACTGCGGCCACTGCCACAGATCTTCACACCAATGTCACACCAATCGTGAAAACTGGAAGCAATACAGAACATTGCAACTAAAAACTATCCAGGAAAAATGGGAACACACTGATCATGATATATTACACAAAATCCAGAACATGAATTACACAAAAACCAAGGCGATGAGCCGAAGCATTTAGTCTTTCAATAAAAAACACTCAGAAAATCATCCATCACACGTTTGATCGTTGAAGATGATCCATTCATGGTTCGCATTTCTGATATATCAAGAATAAATAAGGGAAGAATTGAGAAGACTTGAATCATGGGACGTTGCTTTTTTCCCGATTCTCAAGTAGCGCAGGTGGAGCCTATTCGGCGCCTGTCCCGACCACAGAGTAATTATTGGCGCTATTTTCACAAAAAAAGTATTTACTGAACGTGAACATCTTGCGAGTTGGACTGAATAAGTTTCGGTCCCCAAGTCAGGTTGAGGCTGTATAGCAAGAAAAATAGTCAGTTATTATTTCCTTTTCAGGCTGCAACAGCCTTCTTATCTGGTGAGAAGTAATCAGTCAATAAAAATTATACAAAAAACTTCCAGCAACAGTTCGAAAAGGACCCTTGTCAAGAAAGGCCGAAATATCGCAGACGAAAATCGTAGGTGATTTTTACTTTACTTTTGCTTAACAATTTGTCACACCAATCGTGAAAACTAGAAGCAATACAGAACATTGCAACCATAGTGGACCGTATGCCCAAAAACTATCCAGGAAAAAAGGAACACAGTGATCATGAAATATTACACAAAATGCAAACATGAAATACAAACAAAATCCAAGGCGATGATCCGAAGCATGTTGTCTTCCAACAAACTTTCAACAGCAACCACTCAGCAATTCATAAATCACACGTTTGGTCGTTGAACATGATCCATTCATGGTTCTCATTTGTGATATATTTGTGTGTCTGAACCAGATTCGGCGCTACATTGAGTTGGAGGGTGGGGGTTTACCGGAGCTCTGAGCGAGTTCAGCCTTGAGCAAATTTATTGAAGTGTTTAGCAACCTATCTTCAATGTAAGTACGAACCTTAATACATGTGATTTAGTTATTGACCTGCGAACTGAGTATCGCCTTCGAAAGGACTCGGTGTATAACGGTGTATTCGCAACCAAACCAGTCGCCAATATTATCATGCTCACACGCCACACCCTACTACCGTAACCAACCCCTATACACACACAGCAACACATGCTTATTTTTTATCATATACGTCTTTTATCACCATGTCTAGATCCGAGGCGATGCCGAAAATGCTCAGACTCGTGTGAAACTAGCTATTTCTAGGTCCGATCCTGCGGGGATGAAGCTGGTATTTTATGACGTTCTCATCTACTTTCTCGCACCATCTACTCATAAGAAGTGCCATATGCGCTAAAAATGCTCAGATTATTGAGTGAAACTTGATAGGTGATAACAGAAGATGTAATTTATGGGTTTTATTTATATAATTATATATATCGTTTTGTCGTACTATGGATCGATGCTTGAGCGAACAGGATTTGCATTGCAAATTGAAGCCGAGGGCTAACCTTTTTTGTTATCTCTGTCTTCGTTTGGTACGGCTCATTTGCCAGCAAGAAGACGTCTTTTTCCGTATCGTCGTTGAGCTGTTGCTAGTTCATTGCCCTGGTTATTCCACTCCGCTTGATGGCATGATGTTTTCTCCATTCAGCAACCTGATTGCGTGGATATCGTAACATGAGCTTGCGTGGAGTCGGTAACGTGAACATGTTTTTAGTTTAATACTCTTTATTATACAAACCAACTTTTACATGCTAAACCACATGAACACACCTTTTTCGAAACCCTTTTAACATCCTTTATACAGCTGTAGCTGATACTTCTGACTACAGGAAAGCCCAAGTGTTAAGACCTACGTAGTTTGCCAAGAGAGCTGACTGTATGCATCCGCCCCGAAAGTCCTCTTACTATGAACCGTGACTTTAATAACATGGAAAACACTCTTCTCTACTAAAATCCTTGGCGCTGAAGGCATCAAGCGAGATTTCCTGTGGCTCGTTTGCAGGTCTTGTTACACTAGCAGCCAACTGGTCTAAATTGAGGTTGACTTCGTCGGAATTCGTTTCAAATGAAGGTTATCTTGTTTAGGAGCCAGTTCCTTGAAACGCTCTCTCCATCTTATTTGAAAAAACAAATAGGTTGAATTCGTGCAGATATTTCACAAGGATTTCTTGTCGAATAGATTTGGACTGCCCTTTTATCCTGTTTACTCATTATGTTCTTTTCGTCAAGATGCTTACGGAATTACTCCTGGAATCTGGGATCCCATCTTTTGTTGGTCTTGTTCTTGAGCTTGTCATACTCGCTCTCGTTCTCGCACATTAAAAGCATTGATACTTCTTCGTAGTAAGCGCCTGTTTCTTTTCCAGTATCCGAGTCCGTGTCGGTACAGCTGTCGTCCCAGTGTCGTTCGTCGAGCCACAGGTTCCGATCCCCGGAACCTCGTAGTAGAAAAAGCAGACAAATGGATTCTGTCGTATCGTTTTAAGCCGAGAAAAGTAAGTCGACTGAGAGATTTAATAAAAGTCTACAAAGAGTAAAATGTCCTGTTTCTCGATTGCGGCACTTGATTCAAAGCTGCGTGTATTTTTCAGGTTTTGCAGGATTTCCATACGAATTCCTTGCGAGGATAAGAAAAAAAAAGTTCAGATACGGTTTCAGCATGTTACTTGACTCCAATAACAAATGTCAAACTGACTTACAAATCAAATTGGTTTCTACCAAGTTTTCGGGCAAACTGTTTACAACGGAGGTCAGGTTACAAAAGAGAAATTTTTCGCGGGTTTTGATTGGAAAGAAATTCTCAGATTATCCTGGTGGTCGCTAAGATGGTAAGATCAATCACCCGGATTGGAACGTTTCGTTTCTATTAATAATATAATACCTAAATCCGGATTTATTGACACCAGCTCTCGGTTGATTAAGACTCCTTCGCCGAATACTGCAGTTGGGCTCTGTAACCTTTCAATCTGTGATTAAGGTAAGGCGTGGCCACGTCCAAGATCGATGAGCCTCGTTGGAACGATCAGCGTCGGCACCAGGTTCGTGTTATTCCGATAGACGTAAATATTCGCTTTAACGATTGCATACATGTGAAGTACTGAGACATCGTATCTGTCGTCTGGCTTGTCCCAGAACATCATTTCCGCAACTGTTCCCAGGTCATCGCTGGCAGAAATGAGTTTTGATGGGGTAGTGGGGTAGTCGGACAGCGTCTGTACCCAAGGAGTTTTGTAACAAGGGAATTTTGGTTTTGATTGGGAGAATTATGAAATCGTGTGGTCGACTAGCCCCTTTAGTTGAATGCTAGTCCGTTACTTACGGTTGATATGTTCTAGTTTTACAGATTCAGGGATATGACAGTTAATATGGGTACCATCTATGTCATCTATAGCTCACTCAAACACATTTGACCTTGCTTTGGCTGCCGTTATATTTAGATCCACGCTTAACCTTAAAGACTCAACAAAAAATGATTTACATAAAATAAGAATTAACGCAGTGAGCACTGTTATAAGTAGACTTTCTTCAGTTCAATTTGTTCAGGTAATGGGTCACAGGGCAGGCTGGGATCGTCGTCGGCAGATGTAAGTTCCACTTGTAGCTCAGGATGATATTCGAACGGCAAGGTATCTTCATCGTCAAATGGAACAGGTGAAGACATGGTAGTGACTGATCATTCATCCTTCATAAACGGCCACTAATTAACATTCTATGCTTTAAGCTGGTGCTCAATCTTATTGTCTATATTAAAAGCCGTGTGGCGTCCAGTTAATGAGTAAGATTAGTTTAGAAAAATTTCATAAAAACACATTCATTGACATAAGCACCACATCTCTAATGACTGGAGGGCATAAATAAAAGACAAAAAATAACATAAAATTTTCTCCTTTAAATCGTCTCGATGTTGAGTCTTCTTCGGATTCTGTTGACGATTGCATCCAATCGTCAATGCTCGAGAAAGTTCGTCGTTGCGGTGTCGCTGGTTCTAACGGCGTTGCCTCTCTGTCGTCGAAGTCCAGTGGCAAAAAATGATTTACCATAAAATAAGTTTCACGCAGTGACCACTGTTTTAAGTAGACTTTCTTCAGTTCAACTTGTTCAGGAAATGGGTCACAGGGCAGGCTGGGATCGTCGTCGGCAGATGTACGGTCCACTTGTAGCTCAGGATGATATTCGAACGGCAAGGTATCTTCGTCGTCAAATGGAACAGGTGAAGACATGGTAGTGACTGATCATTCATCCTTCATAAACGGCCACTTAATTAACGTTCTATGCTTTAAGCTGGTGCTCAATCTTATTGTCTATATTAAAAGCCGTGTGGCGTCCAGTTAATGAGTAAGATTAGTTTAGAAATATTTCACCAAAACACATTCATTGACATAAGCATGTCATCTCTAATGACTGGAGGGCATAAATAAAAGACAAATGATAACATAAAATTTTCTCCTTTTAAATCGTCTCGATGTTGAGTCTTCTTCGGATTCTGTTGTCGATTGCATCCAATCGTCAATGCTCGAGAAAGTTCGTCGTTGCGGTGTCGCTGGTTCTAACGGCGTTGCCTCTCTGTCGTCGAAGTCCAGTGGCTGCAGTATGGGAGTAGTAATCTGGAGTGGTTGCCAAGAACACTCCGGTGAGCAATTCCACCCTGCAAGTTCTTGTTCATGTATTTCGTCACAGCCGTAGTTTGCAAGCAAAGACGGTGATAATGTAATAATATTTTGATACACGGCTTAGCTCAGCCGTGTTTTTATATACGCGGTGGTTAGCCTCCTTAGGGGCCTGGTCCTGGGCTTCCCTATCTAATATGAAGCGACTATCTTATCACGGAGCGCGCGGAGCGCGCGTACCTCATTGCTCCATCGACAACATGGGGCCCCTCCCCCATATTGTCTCAGTCGCAAGGTATTATCTGGTATGAACAGACGTCGCCGTCAAGGCTATACTCATGGAAAATTGCGAGACAGTACAAGACCAGGGCCCTATCAGAAGAGGAAGGGTGCCGAACCGTTCGCATCAGAGCCCGACTATGCAGTATCGTTTCAGAGATCCGGACAGCCTAAGTTTTGGAACTGGATCCAGGGACCTCCAGGAGCCCCAACCAATGCAGCCGGTATACCTAAGTATATACGACGTCTTGATGATGGTGATGATAATGGCGATTACCGTGCTGAGCGTGCTAACGCTCAAAAGCGTGACTCAGAGGGAAGGTTTGCTTCCGGATTCGATGACAATTTTGACTACAGAGATTTCTGGAGGGAGGACTATGCAGATGACATGCGCCGGTTTGGGGGAGATCCTGGTTAAGACCCTACACTCCGCGCTCAACGAAACTTATTCGAAAAATTAAAACGTAACCCATTTATTAACAGAACTTATACAAGAGGTTCAAATACAGACATTATTCGTCAAGCAAATGCTCAGACTGATCCAGTGTCCCAACATACAAGGGACGCCAGTAATTCCCCACGCAGGGACAACTTGGTTCATGTGGGTCTTCAAACTCGAGATCATCCAGTCTCTGACCAGACCAATCAGACTGATATCTTGGAAGCGGCATCATTGATGGTGGACGGATCCACCAGTCCTGGGCCAGGCGATACGTATCGTACACAGTCTCAGCAAGGCCATTCTGGAGACACGTCATATACCACGCCCACTGGAAACGAACCCGACGGCTCCGAATCCCAGGGATCTGATACTCCCGGTACGCTAAGTCCCCAACCCAGTGAATCAGGCTCATGGCTTGATGATGATTTGCTGCCGCTCGGAGACAATCTACGGGAATGGCGAAAAAATCAGCAGTCATCCGGTACCGGAACCACCAACGAAGCAGAGTCCTCTTCTGGACTCCAGCAGCAAGATACAGTATCATGGGACGAAGAAGATGACATGCCTCTCGCTCGTCTTCAAGAACAACTCAGTAGTCAGCCCGATAGAGCGTTACCTCTTGCCGTCGTCCGGGTCCTCCGTCGTTTATCAGCTGTGGAAGATATACTATTAAGAATCCATATGTCTATGTTTGGCCCAGTTACACGTAGTAGTTATAACAGTGCACTTAATAAATGAATCCTCCTGGTTATAAGTATCTTGGACCTTTTAATAAATTAAAAAACGGAAAACCCAGAAACGTTATTGATGCTATAGCCGCAGGCCACGATTTAGCTTATTCTCAGGCCCAAACTCAGGAAGACGTTCGTGATGCTGATAAGGCGTTCTTGGAGCTCATAGCACAACCGTATGATGGTTCAGTTTATGACAGAGTTGTGAGACGCGTAGGTCAGGCTGGAATTAAAGCGAAATCATCCATTGAGGGAATAATTGGAGTAAAATACCCATTTGGCTTACCCAAGAGGGAATCGTCAGCTTTGGATCCAGTAAAAAACGCTCTGTTGAACTCCGCCGCTGACGCTTCTGGTCTAGGAACTGCGAAGAAATTTCTTGACGTCGCCGAGGCAGGGACGAAAATCTACCGGAAATTTGCTGCCCCGCGATCATCAGCGGACGCTCCGGATTTAAATTCCTCACTACAGCGAGAATACCCTGAAATAATGAAATCTTATAGTAAAAGGAAAGCTTCCAACGACAATGACTTCAGTAATGAAACAGAACCCAGTGCTAAAAGACCTAAACAAGGATTTGATTTTAAAGAAGGACCCGCCCGTTATACTGGAAACGCCAATCCATATTCAGACTCTGCTAGGGGATTCCCAGAAGATACAGAAATGTCTGAAACAACTGCAAGCAGCGCTCCAAATCACACACAACGTGCAAAACGTGCTCTCGAAGGTCCTGAAGGCAAAGACGCAAAGGCCCAAAAGCGTGATGTCCCTGGCTCAGCTAAAACAGGTGTCATGCAAGGCGCAAGTTCTAGTACAGATCATGGCACAACTGTCTCTTTGTACCACATCCCCGACTTCAAAACCCATCTTAACTTCTCAAGAAAACATAGATTCTACATTAATATTGAAGCCGACGCCTGGAATAATAAAGGATTGAGTCCCGCTGGTGCTTACTTGGATTTCAACTTCTGGCCATGGTATACTACGATGAGGGACCACACGATGATAAACCGTATGCAGGACGCCTTTGGATTCGCAAAGATAGCACAGACCCACGCAAAAATCCACAACTTCAGGATCGTGCCATTCATGCATAATACTGCACCCGCTAGTACATACAATGTCTTCGACGCCCCTCTCAACGTCCGTTATGGCAATCCGACAAATCGCTTCCATTGGGTGAACGGATGTAACACCTATAATAAACCATATGGTGCTGATGATCAAGATTATGCCGGGAAAGTATGGACAATTACTAAGGGAACTACAATAACTGCGGATGAAAACGTTACAGCCACCGCTTGGACTACTGTCGCCCCGGGAGCTGCTCCTTCTTTTTTCCAACGTCAGCATCTTGGCACTTCAGCTACTCAGCATATGCGGGGCATTATGTACAACAATGCATCTGCTAATTACACTGATCATACTTCACCCCTTCAAGCCGACTTTGATTTAGTACCCCTTAATGACGGGTGGTTTCATACAAAGCCCGCTGACGAAATTGCCGGATGGGATTTGCAAGTGTCCGGCGGCTCCACACCTTGGTTTGGTGACTCAATGTTCTGGTCCGATCAATACCGCGAGCTTCTTATCTCTAATTTCAATAATGCAAACGACTGGGTTCCACGTGGACGGCGTAAGGCCATTGCTAAGGACGGGACAAAGACATATTACGAATTTGGCGGAGAGGGAACCGCCTTCTGTCATGCAGGTACTACCGCAGCTGAGATTGAAAAGTTCCGCAAGTCTTGCATCTACCCTGCCTATTGTAGCTACGTTAATAAATCGTCGAAGCTGGTGAAACATGTATCTACCCCTAAGCCCATTTGGTTTGGTATAGAACCTTACTTCCTACCTGACGGGAACCTCCCATTCATAAGGCTTGAGTTTGATATAGACACCGACATGAGCATGGAATTTTTAACAACCCGAGGCTGGGACAGCGTAGACTTGATGGCGGGCCTAAACGATTTGGATCCGCACGTACTTATACGCAGAGGTACTAGAAGTTTTTGGCTAGATGGCGTTCACACCGCAACACAATACGATTCGTTCAATGAAAATGGAGTGTCTACTCGAACTTCATATGACTGGAAGCCGCAACGAAAATGGAAGGGAGTTAGACAAGAGACAACTGATTGGGGCAAATTTGGTAGCAAATGGGTATACGCACCTTCAGAAGCTGCAGATGCCAAAAAGAAGGTTAGTGAAGAATCTGTAATTGAACCTCCTCCAATTGATAAGACTACGCCAAATGTTACTACTCCAACTACAACAACGTTGACACCAGGACAGCAACGATCCCTTTGCGAATACGAACTCACAGTTCTAAAAAATAGGATGGACGAATATTATGCTAATTATGCACGTCTTTATGCAGCCGTCCAGAAGCTCTCGCCAGCTGAACGAGCCAGGCCAGAAGGAAGGACTCTAAGCAGGAATTTGACGGAAGCCCTGAATGACTACAAGGATGCGCAACAGGAGTATGAGAAGAACCTAACAAATCATCATAGACAAGAACACCGTTAATTTGTATGTTTATTAAATAAAACTTTCCAACACAAAGGATTAACTGGTTTATTGATCGTTAGCCGGAAAGGTTGCAAGTTCCACGGCACAGCTTGCGTATAGTAAACACTTGAACGATTAAGCCATGTCTCTTTGTCGATATGCACTTTTGTAATGTCTAAGTCTCTGTTACACATCCATGGTTCCCGGTTGGAGGTAACGAACACTGGAGTTTTATCAACTCTGGCTTCATTATGACTGTATTTAACGTCAACGGTCATTGATTCCCCACCGAGGATTTTTTTGAATGTCTCAAAGCTTCCGTTAGTGAACATCGGCTCATTTAGTACCCCAACATTACATTTTGCCAAGGGCGCATATTGGAAACGGCTATTCTGCGAAACATCACCGATCTCTCCCACGACTACCATGTTAGCAACGATCGATTGGACCAACTCTGATTTCCCACTATTACTTTCACCCCAAAACGTTATCCCATTACGCTTTCTACCCTTTCTAGACAATACACTATTCAATTCCCACATAAAAGGCACAATTTCTATATTTTGGTGATTGAACCAAGCTTCTACCCACAACACGGACTCATCAACAGTCAAAAAGTCATCATTATTAAATCTCCCAGTTGATTCTAATGCCTCAGATAGTTCCAACCATGTTCTTTTTCTCACCCAATTGAGGTATGTTAACCAAACCCAATCAATGTATTCCTTTTTTTTGTGATACTTTAAAGCAAAACTGAAAGGAGATCCTCCATGGGTATTTGTCAAAGAAGAAGCATCTAAAGGCAAATGAACTTTACAAGCGTGTAACAAAGGATTTTTTATTAATATCTCTTCTTCTTCTGGGGAGGTTGGTAGTCCGAAAGAAGTCCCCGGTTCATCCGATCGATCGCTACCTGTGAATATTCCTTCACCCATGGTATTTCGCTTACTTCTCTGACCGTCTCCACACTGAACGCCCTCGTCAGGTATACCTTGCCGTTCTCGGTTCCCGTGACCGGAGACCATGAGGCATTCAAGACACCAAATTGTTTCCCCGGTTGTTCCTGTACATACTCCTCGACATTTCCAATATAGGCCTTGCCTTCCCGCCTGTCCCGAAAATAGGTATTGCACTTGTCTGCAGCTCTTGTCTCTGGCTCTTCCACCCCACCCCATATGGCGTCCGAGGAAAACAATGCTCTTGTAGATGCACCCGGAAGATTTCCGGATTGATTTGAGGTCAGGACATGCGGTAATGGCTCCATACTCGCACTGGTGGATCCAGTGCAAGTGGTTGTCGCCCGGCTGATCGTGTCGAGCAAGAACTTGTAGGCCTCTAGATCCCTCACACCGGGATCGCAGCCGGATACATATTTTATCAGCCCAGGCGCGAAATTCGGAATCAGCTTCTCCATCGTAGCCCGAACCCTGTCGAAGGACCAGTCCGTACAGAATTCCGTCTTTAGGATCTGGCGTAAGTCGGCAATCGACGCAGGCAACGTATGCATGGACTGATCTGTCTTCAGGTGCTCTATAATAAAAACACTTACCTCAGTAAAATGATTACTGAGCACAGTCACTATCTTCATCAGAATACTCAGGATGTTCGGTCAGCGTATTCAAAGGTACAAACAGATAAAGGTCATCTTTTGGATTCCGATCAACCCCACCCCATATTTTTGGAGCATTGAACACGCGTCCGTCAAGTCCCAAGTTTAACACGAACGTAGTTGGATTGTCGTTACGCAAATACGCGAGCAATACTTTCAAGTCTCGGAAACAAGTAGCATGAAACATATCCTTTACCGGATAAGAACGAATAGAATGCGGGAACGAAGGTTGGAACTCTTTGATTTTAAACCGGAGCTTCATTTGGTACGCATTACAATTAATCCCCATGGCATTTAGGAACATGTTATGTAACTCAGCATTCGTATATGCAATGGTCTGAATCTGCGCTACAATGACAGGTTTGTACTTTTTAGAGAAAAGCCGCTTGTACGTCCATTCTATCTTTCTAGTATACGTAACCAGCTCACCGTCTTCCAGCCAGAGCGGATAATCCTCAGCGTTGAAGACAATATCATCCCATATTATTTCTTTGTTGTCGTCAAGCTTCTGGCTCGAAACAAACGGCTCCCCATGTGATAGGTACACGCGCATATCATCTACAAAACAAGTATCTCTACGTCTGACCGGAACAAGTGGCGTAACAAGCCAGCAATCTTTATACTCTTCCACTACCCATGTCTGCCAATGAGCATTACGCAAGCTTGTCCAACGCACCGCAGTAGCCCTTTGGCGATATGTCATAGGAACCGTGTTAACTAAATCGTCCTTACTCTGGATTATTTTTGTTGAAATTGGGCGTTCGCGACAACCGTAGTAGAAACTCCTCGACCGTATTTTAATACAACATTCAACCGGATTGTCATGTTCCCCTTGAGTCCAGCAATTAATCACGCCCATTTTAAGTTCGCTTGCCACATTAACGTCATCAAGATTGTCCGCACATCGTCAGGTTCTTCGTCAGGTTCAGGAGCCGAGGACAGGCTAGGTCGTCGTTTGTCAGGAGATGGGCTAGAGGACGGGCTCGGGTCGTCAGGAGATGAGTCAGAGGGCAGGCTGGGGTCGTCGTTAGGAAATGGGTCAGAGGGCAGGCTGCGGTCGTCTTCGTCAGATGTACTGTCCACTTGTAGCACAGGCCGATAATCGAACGGCAAGGTATACTCATCGTCAAATGGAACAGGTGAAGACATGGTTTTGACTGATAATTCATCCTTCATAAACGGCCGCTTAAGTAACATTCTTTGCGTTAAGCTGTTGCTTAATCTTATTGTCTATATTTACAAGCCGTGTGGCGTTCAGATAATGAGTAAGATTAGTTCAGAAATATTTCACAAAAACACATTCCTTGAAATAAGTAGTACGTCTCCAATGGAGGAGGGCACAAATATAAGACAAACAATAACATGAAATGTTCTCATTTGAATGGTCTAGATGTAGAGTCTGGCCCCTCTTCTTCGGATCCTGTTGGCTTGTGCATCCAATCGTCAATGCTCGAGAAAGCTCGTCGTTCCGATGTCGCTGGTTCTAACAGTGTCGCCTCTCTGTCGTCAAAGTCCAGTGGCTGCAGTACGGGGGGAGTAATCTGGAGTGGTTGCCTAGAACACTCCGGTGAGCATTTTCACCCTGCAACTTCTTGTTCATGTGTGTCGTCACAGCCGTAGTTTGCAAGCAAAGACGGTGATAATGATCCTTGGAAGCCGAGGACAGGCTAGGGTCGTCGTTGTCAGGAGATGGGCTAGAGGACGGGCGGGGGGTCAGAAGGCAGATAAGTCATCGTTCAGAAACGGTTGCTTAAGTAACATTCTATGCGTTAAGCTGTTGCTTAATCTTATTGTCAAGATTAAAGGCCGTGTGGCATTCAGTTAATGAGTAAGATTAGTTTAGATATATTTCACTAGAAACAGAAAACTCCGGTGAGCAATTCGACCCTGCAACTTCTTGATCATGTATTTCGTCACAGCCGTAGTTTTAAGGGCAAGATATCCTTATCGTCAAATGGAACAGGTGAAGATATGGTTGTGACTGATAATCCATCTTCCATAAACAGTCGCTTAAGTAACATTCTTTGCGTCAAGCTGTTGCTAAATCTTATTGTCTATATTACAAGCCGTGTGGCGTTCAGTTAATGAGTAAGATTAGATTAGAAATATTTCAACGACACATATTCATTGAAATAAGTACCACATCTCTAATGAATAATCACCGTCTCCTGCACCACAATGAAGACGTCGGGTTCAGCAGTATGAACAACGCTATTCTGTACTAAATCCTTGGCACAAGGCTGAAGGCATCAAGCGGGGTTTCCTGCGGCTCGTTTGCAGTTCTTGCTATTATACCGACACTGTAGTCGGATCCGCAATCACTTGGCATCGTTTTCACTTATCAACAAAAAATAAATATAGGTCCTCCCTGTTCAAGCGCTGAACGCTGAATTTAAGGAATGTTCAAATAAGTGTGATAAAACCGTACAATTACAAAACTAAAAGAGCAACATGAAACTGCTGTTCTATTTTTCCACTGGTGCAACAAGCCTTTCCATCAAGCTTGTGCCATCTCTGCCTCTCCTGTTTTTTCCTTTTTATGTTTGCATGGTCCTTTCGGACCGCCAGCTTGAAATATGATATGTCTTTGCTTCAGTGTGAGGTCAATATTCCGCAACAATGAAGAAGCTTCTCTAAACCGTCTGCATCTTATTCTGTTCTCTCTTCCTTCTTCTTCTCTCTCTCTGCCTCTCCTGTTTTGTCCTTTCGATCAAGCTTGTTATGGCTGATTAGGAGTCTTTGAAGGTATTACAAGCATATTCAAATAATATATACAACGGATACGTCAGCTATGATGCTTTATTAGCGATATTTCGGCCCTTCTTGGCAAGGGTCCTCGTCAGGCTGTCAATCTTCAGGATCAACCTCGGGGAAGGAAACATACCTGTAATAATTAGATTAATTACAGATTATAATTAGATTATTACAGGTTAGGTTAGGTCAAGCTAATTAGATATTTCAAAGCCAACTTGGCCTCAAGGAATATTAATTACAAGCATCTCATAATGCTGTATTTGCCTATTTCATTTCGTCAAGTAACTTGTCTGAAAATGTTGTCTTCCGTCACTCAAAATCTTTTTGTTTGTCACTCGGTGGACACGGGCATGCTGTGCCGGATTACGAGCCGCTCATTCTTTATTTTCTCTTTGTCAGGTTTCAAGGTGGGGGTACTTTTTCCATCTTGCCCATTCCGCACGTGCCATCTTAAGCATCTTCATAGCAAACAACGAGTGGCATCTTGTTGTCACTCGGGTTGATGACAAGAATTTCCTTCTCTGCGTTCCATTGTTAAAATATATATTACACTTTATAAAAAGGGAAGAGAAACATAATATATGCTGCATATATAAATGTCATTGTGTCGAGAGAATATAGGCCTGAGGCATAAGTCTTTAGTACATTCAACATCGTGCCATGAATTGTAGAACGCCTCGATGGAGGGCAGTGACGCTTCATTGCCGTAGTGATCATACAGGTAAACTCCCTCGTGGGTGTGCAGATCGTATAGCTCGTTGTTTCCGTGAGATTACTCGGGAAGTAGATGAAAACTGTCAGAGTCGTCTGTCTTGTATTCAGTAATCAGCTCATACATGGATTTTGGGAGGAAGGTGAAGCTGTCGAGAAGTCTGATCGTGTTCGTCAGCTCTTTAACGTTCTCTGTTACTTTCCATGACAGTTCTATTGCCACTGCTTTTTCTAAAGACTTCGGGATGACGACGATCTGGAAGCTGTCCGTGATCCAAAAGGTAGGTAAGCCTATGTGCATGCACAAATCCCATAGGGTGCAGAACAAGCTTCTTTACTGTCGAAGTAATCCTTCTGGTAGGATACTGAAACTGGGGGGCGGGCTTCAGTATTGAGAGTTACTTTGTTGCTCTGGAGTAAGGCGTTTCTTTCGAATATGCAAAATTCGGGATTTTTTTCGAATAGTCTCATTCGGGAATTTTTCCGAACAGAGTCTCATTCGGGTTTACTCAAAGAAGAATAATTCGGTATTTTCTCAAAGCCATAGCCCCCCCCCCCTTAAAGACGTCCCTGGCCTTGGTTAAAAAGTGGGAAAACTATACAAAAAAAAGTAATAGTTCAGGAAATTATGACATTCTTCTATTTGAAAGAATTGTCAGTAATCAATGAAGATTCCGGCAAACTTTTCGTTGTGTGACGGTAAAACTAGGCAACGCCGAAAAAGCAGCAACCTGACTGCGTGGATGTGGTAGCACGATCTTGACATGTTACATGAGCATGTGTAAGTCCTGCTTAATTTGATAACATCTGTCCCGAAAGTCACCTTACAATGAAGACGTCGAGTTTAGCAACATGAACAGCGCTCTTCTTTGCTAAAATCCTTGGCACAAGGCTGAAGGCTTGAAGTGGGGTTTCGTGTAGCTCGCTTGCAGGTCTCGCTATTATAGCAGCCAACTGATCTCAATTGAGGAGGACTTCCTCGAGATTCGTTTCGAACGTAGGAACGACTATCTAGGAAAGAACATGCAATAATGATGCCGAACAGTCTCGCTGAGCCATCATGATTTTAGCCTAATTAACTGCAAGTTCTTTCAGCTTCCCGAAAAGTGTATGCTTGTTTGAGTTGCTGATGTCTGGCTGATGTAACACTGACCACTGACTTCACATTTTTGGTACTACTAAGTACTACACTCCCTAGATATACAACTTAGAACTGTAGAGGACCATACTGCCAATCAGTGAACTGAATTCTTTTTCTGGCGAACTCGACAATCAGAAAAGGAGAAACGGATAAAACTCGAGTGCCGTACCTCTTGGAGTGGTAGAGAAAGGATATCCTTCAAAATCTGTCTAGAAATGGCTTGAGAAACTTAGGGTAGTATATTTCTTACATCCTTGCTCAACAATGTAGTTGCCACTGGGCTCCCTGCACACTATTTCACAACAATCCATTTTCCGACCATTTCATAAGTGGCTATTTCCCCTATTCAGAGTGTTTTTTACCACATTATCTTCAAATTTTTTTTTTCAAATTTAATTTCCTTATTATCACTTGCTTCATGGTAAAATAAGGAATTACTGATTTATTTTAAAGTTTGCTTATAATTTGAAAAATAAAGAAGTTGCTCTTGTACAATTCTCGCTCGTCGCTGCCGATCTCTTATTCTTCTGAACCGCTTCCTCTTTTGCCTTTGGTAAGTTCTCTGCATATCTTCAGCGTCAGATCTGAATTCGTCCGTGTTGTCTGACTCTCGCAGAATATCAATTTGCTCCTCAACCATCCTTGGATCGGATCCCCGATTCTCCAGGTTTCCAGGCTAGAAGACAAATGAAATAAGAGGGGTGTATACTGTCTTCATCCTCGAAAATGCGCATAGGAATTCAAAACCGGATATGCCCGGCTCTGACCTATTCGCAATAGACAGTCTCCTCTCCGTCTGTCAAACTTTTTGCACTTCCATTTCAAGTTGAAAAAATTTCGGCTTTTCCAAATAGGACTGACGAATAGTAGCAAAAGTCTTTTCAACTGCGTATCAGTATTTTCAAGTGTTGGCGCTACTCCCTTATGTTACAATTAAATCGTCGTTAGAAGCCGCAGCACGCTTAAGAATCAAACCTGTGGAAGAAAGAAGAAATCGAAAACATAAACATGTTTGTCGGTCTTACCCGCAAACACCTCTAGTTTATGCATGAACTAGTGAGCCATCGTTTAAAATATTTAATAATGACACTCAATATTACAATTTAAAAATCTTCACGATTTCCAATGACTCCTCGCCAAAGGTCCAGCACAACTCCTTGTGCTGGAAGCCTCCATGCTCCCCCCAGTTCTCGACTTTTGTCCTTTTCATATTTGCATGGTCCGTTCGGACCGCCAGCTTGAAATATGATATGTCTTTGCTTCAGTGTGAGGGCAATATTCCGCAACAATGAAGAAGCTTCTCTAAACCATCTGCACCTTATTCTGCTCTCTCTACCTTCTTCTTCTCTCTCTCTGCCTCTCCTGTTTTGTCCTTTCCATCAAGCTTGTTATGGCTGATGAGGAGTCTTTGAAGGTATTACAAGCATATTCAAATAATGTATACTACGGATACGTCAGCTGTGATACTTCATCAGCGATGAATTGAAAAATAATAAGTGCTGCATATATAAATGTCATTGTGTCGAGAGAATATAGGCCGGAGGCATAAGCTTTAGTACATTCAACATCGTGCCATGAATTGTAAAACGCCTATATGGATGGCAGTGACGCTTCATTGAACTTTTGGTCACTGTCGTAGTGATGATACAGGTAAACTCCCTCCTGGGTGAGCAGATTGTATAGCTCGTTGTTTCCGTGAGATTAGTCAGGAAGAAGATGAAAACTGTCAGAGTCGTCTGTCTTCTAATCTTTAATCAGCTCATACACGGATTTTGGGAGGAAGGTGAAGCTGTCGAGAAGTCTGATCGTGTTCGTCAGCTCTTTACCGTTCTCTGTTACTTTCCATGACAGTTCTATTTCCACTGTGTTTTCTAAAGACTTCGGGATGACGACGATCTGGAAGCTGTCCGTGATCCAAAAGGTAATGTTGACGGTTGATTTGATTGCCGTGATTGCAGGGAGGATGAATTTCAGATCGTAGTTGCTGTTGTGGATGAAAACAGGTTAAAACAGCTGCTGCCTCAGCATAAGATTGCGTTATTACGAGCAGCGCCTCTGAAATTCGATCCTGTTTGCGGATGAATCAAATGATCATGATCGGATACAGCCTCTTTCTTGTTGGTCCAATCCAAAACAGCTTTCCTCCTCTGTTGACTTTTCGATCAATACAATCAAGCTTTGTGGTGTGGTGTAGGTTCGGAAGCCGAAACAAGGCAGTGTTGGCAAGTCAAGTTCATGCATTCATGATCGAATTCCTGATAGTGTACAGCAAGTTTCCATCCACTTATTAAGCCTATGTGCATGCACAAATCCCACAGGGTGCAGAACAAGCTTCTTTACTGTCGAAGTAATCCTTCTGGTAGGATACTGAAACTAAGCGGGCTTAAAGTCCCCATTAACTAAAAGAACCCAACCCAATTCAATAATAAGTTAGTCATTTAGAAGTTACAACCCCCTTGTCGTAGTTGAGATCAGTGATTTCGAGCAAAGGGTTAAAATTACTTTACCAAATTTCGTGGCAGAGGTGACTTTCTCAGGTTCAGCAAAACAGTCAACAACAATTAAAAACAAATATGTAATCTTTCGTCGCCGACGTTTCTCCCGAAGACTTCTTTGTCTTCCGAGGGCTTCATCGACGACGCTAGAATGCGAGGCTCGGTTGCTCTTTCTCCTTAGCTTTAGTCCAACTCCATCACCTGAAAAATGGCAAAGCATAAAACATGTATGGTAGGCCTACAGACCCACCATTTAACTTTATGGCAGAATGCATAATATGTTGGGGCCGAGAACAATGCAAAACTACTTTGGCCTGTCCTGTTTCATCAATCCGTCAAATTGCTCTCAGTAGGAACGGTCCTACCCTCAAACTAAATTTTCACGGTCCGTTCGGATGCTGCCTTGACACAAGGCTATGTACTGTAAACTGTCATTCTGACCCGCATGTTATCTCGGTTCCCAGCACTTTTATGCAAACTATGAAGCGAAAACGGTTAAATATTTAGAATTCAAAATTCCAGTATCTCACTAAATATGATTAAATAAATTGGCCTGTGGCCCTTCGATAATATATTACTTTACTTGTAATATTAGTATATCAACTTACTGGATGATAAACGACGCACCCATGACAAAACATTACGACTTACGACTAACTTGCACAAAATTATCTTTTTCGCTTACGTACTCAAAATTTACACGGCCTGTGGCCCTTCTATATATAATATGTATAACAAAAAATCGATAAGATTGCTTAAAGCTATGTACAACACCACCAGAACTGCAGCTGGCTTTTTTTTTTTTTTTTTTTTTTTTTTTAATATAAAAACAAACATACTCATTTAACCTCTGGTCCGTTATTGTAATGATCCCGGAATAATGAACAAAATCAACAAATAAAAAAAAATAAACATAACTAAAAATAAAATAAATAAACATAAGTTGGTGACTTGGCATGGCATTTGCTTTGGCATTTAGTAGTAACCGTATTACTGTGGGAAATAATCATTTAAATTCATGTTTGCTCTGTCGAATTCTGTCCTTAACAGAGCTAGCATTACTTCCCATCTAATTTGTTCATGCTCAGGCTGCTGTAGTAGACGGACAAATCGCCAACGTTAAAAGTGATTGGCAAAGCCTCTGTTATATAATAGTTCAACGGGGGAATGTAGCTCCCCCTCCGATAATATTGGAAATTGTACGCGTATTCGGGGACTTCGCCTGGTCCCATCTGATTCTGAAAATGAGGCTGGTTCCCGAAGGATTCCTGCCCGAAAGAGTGGAATGAGCCTACCTCATTCTGGTTGGAAAGGTCTAAATACTCATGCATTTCGTCTGACTCCTCCTCCTGCTGAGGTGAGTTGTTATGGCCCCTGTTATGGTCTGCAATAGCCACTCCCTCCATATGGGGCATAGGTGGTGTCCTCGGGCCCAAAGATGGAGTTTCTGGCGTCTCTGGTTGTCTGTCGGCTGAATGTCCGTCCTGACGGATTGATTGTGGTTCTTCTTCTTTTCGTGGTCTCATCATGGAGGCTATTAAACTATTATCTGGAACTATAATTAAGTAAAAATACGACATTGGAGGGTGTAAACTTATTTTAAAGCAAAACCAAAGAAAATAAATAATAGCGCGTTTCCTTAATCTAATATTCTTGCTTCTTGGGCACTTTCAAATTTTGGTCTTGTACTGCCCATATCCACAAGATTTAAGATAGTCGATGGTAGTGCCATCTGGCGTCTGGCCTGCCAGACGTAGTGATAGAGCATCACCACAATGACTGGGATGATCAAGTTTCCAAAAAGAGATGAAATGCCAATGAAATTGACATGTTTCTGAACGTAGCCTACTGCTTCATATGAATTTTGAATAATTGGGTTATTCGATTCTAGCGCTACTTCAAGTTCTTGTAACGATGATGTCTTACGGCTTGCAATATTTGCGACTTTCAGTTTTCTGGTTATCTCTATTTTTGAGAAGAATGTTAGTTTAGGTAAATTATGCGTAAAGCTAGGCACGCTAACCGAAATATTTCCAAAATCAAGTTTTAGAGTTGTTATTCCCGAAAACGACGCAGGAATTGTGAAGGTTTCGGAAAATAGCGAACAGCCTGAAGGCAGATTAAGGAGATTGCTGCCGTTCAGCACGACCCGCTCTTTTAGTTCGTCATTACATGCAATCGAAGCATGAACCAACTTGGCGGAAAACACCCAGAGGTTCTCAGCGACGTGACTAAGAATCGGTACTTCCGGTGTCGGAGGGGGTGAAAACGTAACCAAGCAATTTTTCTCTATTTCTTCAAAGTTTTCTTTATAAATTGCGTAGTTGCACGAGTTCAGAACTTTCTTTTGCACAGCTTTAAACAAAGGGCAAATTTGTACTTCTACTTTTACACAGTTTCTAAAGTCATCTAAATTCAGTTCCACAAAATGTGTACGTTCTTCCTTCTGAATAGCAAAAAAAGGCTGTGTCGGGTAGACAGTGGTTAGATTATTTGGTAAACTACTTTGAAAAGTAGTAAAAGGCATTATTTTATAGAGATCAAACATTTCACTCCGCGACACCAACGGGATTTCAGTGACGATTCTTAATCCAGAAATTGTAAGCAAAGTCGAGGTTTTAGCAGAATGATGATAGTACGGCCAAACATTTTCGATATTTCGCACGGGCAAACGATACTTAGCGGGTAGACTTGTACTGATTTTTGCTAAAATGTCTACTAATCGTTTGGGGCGAAACATGTTTATTGGAAGGCGGTTGGCCGCCAATGAGTTTAGATCGATTTCTACTTCATGAAGCTTTTGACGTACCTCACCTAGAAGCTGTTGTATTTTTAAATAGCCAATATCGGCCCCGAAATGCACACCTTGGTTGGTGTTATGGGTGACGAGTTTCGATATTCTTTGCCAGTGCACCTCGACGCCTTGTAACGTTGATGTTAAATTCCCCAACTTTTCATCTTGTTGTTTTTCAGCAAGAACAAGGTTTCTAATTACCGTTACTTGTTTTGAAATTATATCCTATTGTGCCATACCCGCTATCTTTAGGTTGCCCACAGCTTCTGAAAGTTCTGTTATCTGGGTAACTGTTGCGGTACCAAACAATACTCGAAGTATTTCACCACCCAAATCAATGAGGCCCCTTTTACTTCTAGAATTAGTTCCTAATAGGATTGAAATACTTTCGACCTCATTTTCTAAAGCTGAAATTAGTTCATTCATTTTTTAATTTTCTTTTCTGTAAACTTCATACACTTTCGATTGATTTTGGGCAACATTTTGCTGATCCAAGGCGTCTTGGTGGCTGACAATCAATACAAAATATTTCCTTACAGTACCAGCAATGGCTTTGAAGAAGTCCAGGTTAACTTCACCCACAATCGTCCATTTGGCAGTCGTCAGAGCTATTTGGCCTTCTGGAACCAACACATGTCCCAGGCCCACTTTGATATTTGCTACTGAAAAACTTAAAGTTCCGATTACAAAAAGCAGAACTTTCATTTTACTTGTTGCTTCTTTGCGTCCACAATCAAGACTGAAGATCAGAGCTTGATTGCTGTCCGCTTTATATGAAAAATATACGCTGACTTTCACAGGACGGCACACTAAAACACAACACTAGCTTTAAGCGGAGCGGCTTTTAAAATAGCGATTTTAATGCAGCATTTTAGCGAAAACCAACAAATTCAGCGTACTCTCTCATGAGCCGGACTTCGGTAGGACTTAACGTTAGATTCTGGAGCTCAGAAATTTCCGAGTTCACCCTCCGTTTATTCATACGGACTTTACAGGTTATTACTACAATTGTCACAACCAACGTCAAATATGAAAACCCGAAAACTGCGATTACGATTGTCAAATCTATCAGTAATGCAGTTTCTGTCAAAATTAGTGATTCCGCTCTCTCTTCGTCTGATAAAATTTTTGATCTGAATTTTAGGTCCTCGATTAATTCGGACCATGCGATGGGTTTCTCTCCTTCCCATGTATCAAAAACTTGTTTCTTTGAGACATTTATATTCAATTCAGGAAGAACTGGTTTAGGCTTAATTGATTTTATATGCATGTCATCTAATTCCACGTTACTAGAAAGTTTCCATAACATACCGTTTTGTGACAATTCACAGTTCCTTTTTACGCTCAAAACATTCGCGTGCGCTTCTGGTACCCCTATTTGGTTCAGTCTGGTGCAACTACCCTGTAGCGGCACCATTTTTGAGATGAAAATTTCGCCTTCATTTAATTTTAGGATTTCCGGTATCTTAACGTTTTTTACTGCTTTCCAAGAACAAAACAAATAAGCATTCTTGTCATTAGTAATTAATCTTTCCAAAGATTCCAAATTTGAATTATTTTTCATTTCTTTCAGTTCGCCCTCTTGTTTTCTTAAATCGAAAATACGTTCATTTGTCATTACTTTATGATTTAGTGTCTGTACTGTAAAAATTTGATTTGCTTTTTCCGACAAAGTAAAAGATTTCTCTTTTGTGTCTAGTTTTACCCAAAGCGCCAAGGGTCCCACAGTTGATACTGGCATGATACGAACAAACTGAAATTTGGTATTTTCATAAGAAAGCGGAATTTTCACTGCTACACGTAGATTTTCGTCGACTAACCCAAACGATGACTCCAAAAGCTCAGAATACCAGAAGAACGGGTCGATCGGTTCTGTACTTTCTGTGAGCTCTAGCCGTCCTTGTTGCCGGATGATCCGATCGATCTGATCCAACAGGTTCTTTAATTCTTTTGGAGGAACGAGAATTTTCGGTACCCTGCCAGCTTCTAACACAGAAACAGCCCTTTCAACTTCTAAAAAATAATCGACTAAAACTTGTAAATGAGATCCTGTCTCTAACATACCGGAAGACAGGAATGCCGTTTCTAGTGCTAAAGTCAGATTAACCTGCTTTTCATTTAATTGGATTAGGGTATTTTCCACTTTCTCGATTCCCCCCAAAACTTGAGCAAGGGTCCAATTCAGACTTGACATTCGACTTTCCAAGTTCCAGAGTGATCTCTGCGCTGTCGGATCATGAAATAGCTCCGACATGCGTATTTTATCACGATTACTTTTTGAAATCGTTTCGTTTTCTAGAATAGTTTTTAACTGCAGTTTTAATTTATTTGCCGGGTGAAAATAGTCTGCTGGGTTTTCGGATGTCAAACTTGAAAAGATCTTGCTCCTGTCTTTTACCATGTGCAACACTGACTCCCCGTATCGGTTCATAACGTAAAGCTTTACGAGGATCGAATTTTTGTAATTTGTGACGATCCCTTCGAACAATCCTGCAGAATAGTTTGAACGAGGTTTGAATAGGAACTTAGTTTTTTCCGAAAATTCTGCTACTCGTTCTTGAAGAGTTTTGCACGTTAACTGCAAGTGTCCGAGCTCCACTTCGAAATACACAATCCATTCGGAGGTAATTACCTTAATGTTTTCTACCCTCGTGATTAATGCGCCGTCTATAAGTATGAGGCTCATGCCATTTTCAGTGGCTTGAAACGAAGGTTGCACATTTGACAAAACTGACGAGACAACTAGCAGAAACAGGTAGAAATGCATTTCCGAAAAACCTTCGGTAAAAAAAAATATAATATAAACCACGCTTGTCCTTTAAATGGCGTTCCACACAACACGATTAGGGATTTTAAATTTCGCGAAATACGTACGAAGTCCACTAATTTCGGAGGTATGAATTTTTCCCCCGGGCGTGTACGTTACTTTTATGAGAGGGTCTGTACTTTTTACTACTTCAGCGATTTTCGAACCCACCCTCATAAACCACATGATTCCGCTGTTCCGGATTGAATTCTTTAAGTCTGAACTTTTTGGATGGGACCTGAAATACTTCTCGAGTTCTATCCTCGTGACCTTTACGTTATTCTCCACTACAGATTTCAGAGCGCTTATCAGTTCATTGTCAGGAGTGAAGAAAGGACTACTTAACGTTTCAATAATTAGAGTGAGAACGCACTCTTTAGCAAAGTTTTCTGACACCTTTTCTTGCTTCCCTCCTGCCAAAAACTGCTGAATCGACTTGAAGTCGCTGATAACAACTCCTGCCATATCTCTGAAATACGCAAACAATAAATCTTTTAATTATTGAAAATTTCTTCAGGCAATAAGAATCACAGTTAGATCTTTAAATTTCAACTTCTCAATTTCTTTGGTATCCATTAATTCTTGACGTTACTTCTTGTTGCTCTCATCTGTATTTTGTTTAGCTTTTATTTGTTTAAGGGCCTTGAGAGGACTAATGAGGATTCTATTGATCATTATCGAATACGGTACAAAACGAATTAAGTGAATTCGCCTATGTGAAAAACCCCGAAGTGAAAGCGATTGACGATACGATTAAGATTCTCGATGTCACAATCCAGGTAACGTTTACCGTCGTGAGTAAACGAATTAAACGGGGGACATTGAAGACGTTCACTAGCGTCTCTCGTACAAAATGACTCATCTTTACTACACTGGCACGGCACTGTGCGAATACCTGTACCCTTCTAGTACGCGCCGTTTGTTTTGTTATCTATTCGTCGAAATCGATAACAGTTTTAGTTCGTTCAACATCATCGAGGACAACACCAATTTCAAATTAAAGTTGACCACTGACCACGGGTCAATGCCTGAAACTCAAACCCCATACCTATGCGAGGAGCAACATAATATCTACGCGGACGTCTACCTATAAACTGCATCCATTTGTACACGGAAATCAGATATTATACGGTGATTTTATGTATAGTTATTAGCTATTAGTTATTTTTTTTTTTCTGTCTACAAGCGACCCCTAACGTGCGGACTTGCAACCCATACCTGACCAGAATTCCAAAGTATATTATTATTTTTATCGACCATGTCCAGGTTAATTTCGAGAGGAACGTTACATGTATGTAACACGTTACATTTATGTAACGTCCGGCGCATCCTTCCCTAACTGGTAAATATATGAAAAAAATGTTTTTACTTTAGATGCGTCCCATGACGTTGAAGAGTGTGGCGAGAGAGTGGCTACAAGTGGCTATGACAACAATCTTGAATAATCTTGATACGACCCATCTTATATGTCACAGAACTCTTGAAGCTACATTTTCTGAAATGAAATGATTCTAACTTTAGATTCTACTAATTTACTATACTTGCATTATCTAAACTAGTCTCTAGATGTTCTAAATTATTCTAAATTATTGTATAAATTAACCAATTCTTAGCAATAATTTTCTAGTGTCTAATTAGGTGATGCTACTCTAGTTCTATCTAATTATTAGACTTACTGTAACTAATATAGCTTAAAGGTTAATTAACGAATCAATTATTCCTATCCAACTATGGCCATAGTGGGATTGGGTTAATCAATTCTTAATTAACAAAACTGTAAACGGTAAATAAAAATTCTTCTTTCTCTTCTTCGTAAAGATGGTATAGATGAATTATCTCTTCTGCTGCTCTCGTGGCTCTTCCTTGATAGATATAGATGATTTTAGTTATTTGTGGCTGGCTCCTCTATGGCTTCTTCTCTAGCCATGTCTGGATGTTCCTCTGAAGCGGTTAACAAAACTTTACAATAGAATAATAATTAATTTCAGATTTCTTCTCTTCCTTGATGGTTACAGATGGTTTGGTGTAGCCACTGTTCGGCCTTTTGTGGATCTTCTGCTGAAATGTTTAACAAAACTTTAAACAATACAATAATTAAATTCAGGTTTCTTCTCTTACTTGATGGTTACAGATGATTTGGTGTGGCCACTGTTCGGCCTCTTGTGGATCTTCTGCTGAAATGTTAAACAAAACAGAGTCCTCGATGGTTAGAGATGGTTTTAGCTTGTTTCGATTTGACCCGTTTCTTGATCAAGTTGTATTTTCCTCGGTCTCAAAACGTTACTAGTACCTAAAAAATTTGACGAAAAAAAAAAAAAACTTCGTAAGTAATACTGAAGAATACTAACTGTTTCCGTAGCCCTTTTGTCTTTCCAAGCCACTCCGGGTTGTTGAAATTTAGAACTATTGTGTTGGCTTGGTAAGTCAACCGGACCTACGTTTTGGGATGTACTCTGTCATTACTCACCTCCTAACTTTTTATACGTCCATCTCTGCGGTGGACGTTGTACTCGCCTAGGTCTATCTTGTGATTCTGCCATAGACCCTTCGCCCTGCCCCCTTGGAACGTCACAGGTAGCTAAATCAAATCTGACGCCTTGAAGTGCAGCCCGCCTGGTTGCCTGCGTTCTCAATTTAAACGCTTCTGACCGTGCTGTCGGATGTGACAACACACGGTCACGAATGAGAGGTAATGGTGGACTACCAAAGTCGATTGGTGGTTCCACCCGGGAGTGATCAGACTCCAGCTCCCCTGACGGACCTCTCAGCTCCGGCACACTATAGGAATGGTTGAACCTGACGCTTTCCGTGTCTGTACGGTTTTGAGCTTCAAGTCCTGACATGAGTCCGGACTGACTCGATGGTTCTTCCAGTATGCCCTGACCAAAACCTCCTCCTTGAGGCCTGGTTAATGCGGCTCCCTGTGTCCGCAATGAATCATCTGTCCGAACACTACCCCGAAGTCGAGGCGTCTCAATCACCGTCTGATTGGGTGACTCTACTTCTGGTCGGACAGGAGACAATTCCGGCGACTTGTCGACTCCTGAGCCAAACTGGAGAGGCTTAGTGGCTACAGAGGTCTCGCCGATCCCAGTAGGATCGCTAACAGGATCCTGGTTAACTGGACTATCAAAATGCAAACGATAATCCAGTGCCTCGAGGAAAGGAATGCCCTCGTAAAACTCTCGAGCAGGTGTTATGCCTGGCCTAAATGCCGATGCCTCCCCGAAGGTAGGTGTGGAACACCTAACTCCGTATGTTCCTAAACCGTAGCCGCTCCACTGAGTGGCCTGAAAGGAAGGGCTCTTCCTTTCAGCTCACTTATTGGATCCAGGAGTCTTTCAACTTGGTAGAGTCTAATCGAAGGCTTGGATTTGTTCGTACTGTTCTCGCTAAGTTCAGGTTCAGGACACGTTTATTTCACTCTACTCACTCTTGTGTTGTTCCTTCGAAGCTTCACCACTCTCTGCCTAAATATTACTAAAGAAGTCCCGACTATAACTCCTTCTGACGTCAATCCACCTTGTTCTCCTTTCACTGATCTCCCAGTGGTTCTCCCGTTCTAACCACAAGCTTTTCTCCGGAGTTCTATGCTTTACATTAGATTTGGACATGAGTTTGGAAACCATATTTCCTTTTAAATCTCGGCTAGGTATAAAAGGCTCGTGACAATTTCCTTTTTAATTCTGACTTGGAATTAAAAGGTAAACCAGATAAAGATTGTAAATATAAAGATATGAAAACCCTTCGTAACATGGCGACACTTTAGTTTGGGTGTAGGAGTATGTGGAAGGGCACTCGCACTATCAACCACCAAAGTCTCCGGAACTTCATATTACCGCAATCGGGACGTTGGCGTCCTTTGCAACAATCATATGCTCTCCGCGCCAGAGATGCAAGGGATTGCCAAACAGTAAGGAGTATATAAAGATAGTTTCTTATTGGTTAAAATGGCAAAGTCCACAATTACAACGATAAAATCACCACCCACGAATTTATGGAAAAGACAGCTCCATGTCTCAATCTGTCATCTGCCAAAAAAAGGTAATTTTTTTCAAATTTCTCTGGGTGAAAAGCCATATAGCTTTTTTTGGTTGACCGGTTCATGTCTACCAGTACGACTGCTCCGGAAATTGTCAAGCAGCTCTGAGCCTCGTTTTTGTTGCATGCTGCAGGTCCACTTCTCGGCCGATTCCGGACTGATTCTTTCTACATCCGTTTTTGCACTAAAGCGCTTCCGAGGAAGACGGCAGCGCTTCTCGAGGATCACGGACTTGCTCACCGACCAAGTCCGTGCTTCCCTGCAAGATGCTGCAGCGCAGCTGCTTCAACCAAGAAGAAAGTGAATCCAAAAACGCATATTCTGCAAAGGCAAAGAAGTGCTGCAGCAGCGATGCGGCAGCGCTATTGCAACAAAAACGAGGCTCTGAGCAAATTTGTTTACTTCATTATGAATATTTTAAAGTTACACTATAACCGATTTCGAATTGTCAACAGTATAGGCCAGGCATTTAAGAGCGGTTTAAAATGAATTTGCTACATAAAGTTGCCGGAAGTCGTCGTAAAGCGCGTAACAAGAATTTCAGGTTTATTAATCAATACTAGAATAAGAAAAGATGTTAACCACCAAATGTCACAAGTATCAGAAAAAGGGTTGAATAGGTTTTGAAGGACAGTTTTAGGGGCATTCCTGGACAATGAGGACGAAGGCATAATGTGTATTTGCCCTGACGGACGGTGTAAGTAGGATGTACCACCAAGCTGACCCCCCCCCCCCCCTCAAAAGAAAATTCCACTTACTCAAGCTTCGCCTCGTGACCTTTGAGGATGACAACCCGATAAGTCAACGTTGATAGCTTCGGCTGTTGTCACGCAATCACTGTAGAGGCTTATAGCCCTTTTCCCTCCACCTTGAAGGAGGCTCCTGCTGTAGTATTCACTAGTACAGCGAAAAAGGCGCTCCTTGGCTGCTGGCCGGTGAGACGATAAATGCCTACCAAAGCTCATCAAATTGCAGTTGATGAAGCAAGAGCAATGGGTGCTCGTGAGTTCATTGTTCGGTTAGTTGCTAGTTTTTAACGGGTAGGACTCAGTGAGTTATTTTACGTCCAGACTTTCGGCCAAGTGCCATATAGCGATCGCAATTTCTGTCCGTCCGTCGGTCGGTCTGTCGGTCCTGGTTTTGCTAGTTCGGGTACTTCCACATAAGCTAGGACGATGAAACTTGGCATGCATATCAGGGACCCCAAATGAGTAAGTTGGAAATAGTCACTTTCCCGATCCGAACATCGTGGGGGAGCGGAGGGATGGGGAATCCGGAATATTTTGGAATTTATAATTTTCCAACGGGTGATCGGATCTCAATGAAACTTGATATTTGGAAAGAGCTCGTGCCCCAGACGGTCCGATTAAAATCTGAACCAGATCCAGTGACTCTGGGGGGAGGTGGAGGGGGGGGGGAGGGCGGAAATCTTGGGAAACGCTTGGAGTGGAGGGATTGGGATGAAACTTGTGGGAAGAATGAGCATGAGTCCTAGATAAGTCATTGACTTAACCGGTCCGCATCCGGTCACTATCTGGGATTTGGGGGGGGGGGCGGATTTCTAGTGATCCCCTGAGTTTTGTACTTCCTGATGTGCTAGGACGATGAAACTTGGCAGACGTGTCAGGGACCCAAACAGTATGACTTGAGAATAATCGTTTCTCGATCCTATCATCTCGGAGGGGGGTGGGGGGAGGGGGAGTCCGGAAAAGTGAGATATTTTTAACTTACAAACGGGTGATCGGATTTTAATGAAACATATATAGAAAGATTTCGTGTCTCAGATTCCCCATTTTAAATCCGGACCGGATCCGGTGGCATTGCGAGGAGTTGAAGGGGGGAACCGGAAATCTTGGGAAGGCTTATAGTCCAGTGTTCGAGATGGACCGGACCAGATTAATTTTTTAGAAATAGTCACTTCCCCGATACGACCATCTGGAGGGGGGAGTGGAGGGCGGGGGAATCCGAAAAAAAATAGGAAGTGAGGAATTTTTAACTTACGAATGGGTGATTGGATCTTGATGAGATATACAATGACCTATTGTCTCGCACGTTTCAGTTTCAATTCAGACTGGATCCGGTCACACTGAGGTGAGTTACGTGAGTCCGGGAAAGTAGTCACTAGGCAAAAGGTAGCAATCCCGGTTTTGCTAGTTCGGGCACTTCCAGACAAGCTAGGACGATGAAACTTGGTATATTTTCTGTTTTTTATGGCACTTGCTTTATTTTTTATCCCTGAGGTATGGGAACAATGACGTAGTTTTGCAATTTAGTAAGTTGCATCTTTTAGAATATGGTCCTGAAACGTTTCGGATAGCTTTGTGATAATAAATAGTTCTGTAAGAAAATGTCTCAGGGTTTCATCAGTCCCGATGTCTACGATTGAAAAGGATAAGTTCTACTGTCTGTAAAGCGAATTTAGACCTTACTTCCGATATTCTGTTTTCCTTTAAAACCTGAGGTAGCCTATAGCCATCGATCTTGGAAAACTAATAACAAGGGTAGCAAAAGAAAAGACATGTCCAAGAGTGGTATCGAACTGGGGACCTCTTTGCTCCATGCGAGTCGCTAAGTCACTCGACAATGAAGACTTGTTTGTTGTTTCGCAGATGATGTAATATCCTAGGCGCCTTGTGACATTTCTGATCGTCTTGGAGTTGGAGGTCGCTTGTCTTGGCTCGCTAAAATTGTTGTTGTGCAATTTTAGTCTTGGCCCTCCCATTGCTGAGTAAAGTGAAGTAAGCAGTGTTGACCATTAACGTTGTTGGAAGTAGAAAGTGAACAGTCTTTCATTTATATGTATGATAAAGACAGTGGAGATTCTTGAGATTTCTATATTGTATTGAGAGAAGTTTTGTATCGTAAAAGGTAAGGTTTGTGATTTATAATATCTTTTTACCAGGTGCAGTGAAGTTAAGGTATTTTTCTTGTATTTGTTTCGTTTCGCTTGTGTGTGTAAACTGTACTCTGTTTGAACGTTGTCGCCGTACCTAAACCTAGTAATAACAGGAAAGCTCATCTGTGGACATGTAAAACCCCTAATGGCGAAACATCAAAGGCAAAAATGTATTAACGTTTTTAGTGATTGTATCGGGGAATTAAAATCGCACGAAGAGAATGCGAAAGTAGAGTTATGTAGTCACTGATTTCTTCAGTACTCTTATTGCTTGAAACTCAACATTAAAAGCATATCGATGATCAGTTACGAGTAATAATAAAAAAGAAGTTATTTTTATATCAGAATTTAAAATATTTACACAGATATACACTTTGTTGCTTTTCTAAGCGTCGTTGTTCTCGCCGTCATCTCTCTCGGGTGCTGGCGCTGCATGTATGTCTTCTAAGGTGGTATCTACGTTAATTCCTTGAATGACGAGTCGACTTATTACAACACTGTACGGGCTCTCTCGGAGAACGGCCAGTTCCTGATCAGATAGTTGTTGGATGTCCGCAAACTGTAAAAAAAAAAGATTTTTATTATTTGTTTCCATTTGCCTATTGTCGCTACTCGTGAACGGATTCCTAGTTATGACTTTTCGATGGGATCCCAAACACGAATATTTATTGCACGAATACATTAAAGTTTAACGGGAAAGCTCTTTTTTACGTCGCGTAGTCTAGTGACTTTGGGAATCTCTGCTAGTTGCACGACAAATGAGTTTACGGCAAGCTGCGGAAATTTTGAATGTTTTCAAAAGCGTGCGTTTCAGTGGCCAACGAAGTGAAGAATATGAAATGAACGATTCCAGACTGCGGAATTACATTCGAAGTTAAAAAATATTTCAGAACAAGGGTTGATCGGAGGCCTTTGTTAATTTCTAAAATTGTTCGGTAAATTTTTTCTTGATCTACGTTTTGGCTTAGCTGGTTGAAAAATATTCCAGAACAAGGGTTGATTGGAGACGTTTGTTAATTCGGTACTGAAATAAAGATAGATGTAAAAATTGAGCAAATATCATAGCTTGGAAACACTATTTCGTATCTGGATTGGGTTTCTGAAGGCAATGTTAACGAAAGTAATACAGATAGGGATGATGCTTGCTACTATTCATTTAAGGTGTCCTCGAAGGGAATTGCTTGACGTCGATTCCTGTGGCTTTTAGATCTGAATGGTAATAATGTTGGAAACCAAGCAAAGAAAAACAATAGAAAGCGCTATACTTCAGCTGATTTATCCGTTTTGTACTATCAAACATGATTCGTCATCAGCTTGGCCTCAAGGAACGTTCATCATGTTCGGGTATGTCGTATTCGGGTAATCGGGTATGTCGCCGAAAATATTTGAGAAACCGAAACTTGTGAAAAGCCAAATATGCCTATTTACCAAAAACAAATGTGTAGCTCATTTATTAAACAAGTTATTTTCTATTAAACTTCCGCGTGAACTGCTTACGGTCGGATGACTAAATAGATAAAGTTGCAATCTGAATGTAAAGAAAAGCTCAAACTAACTTGGTGGTGACTAAGATGTTAAGATTAATCCGTGTCGCTAGATTTGGCCTCATCATAGGGTTAGTAGAGGTACTAGAAGTTACCTGATTTGGAAAATTCGTTTTTAAAAATAATATTAATACTTACATTGGGATTGACCGTCACGAGCTCTCCGTTGACGTAGATACCTTCCTCTTCGCGGACTATTGTCGGGTTCTCCAGTGTTTCAACTCGACGTTGAGGAAGGGCTGGGTGAACTCCCAGGTTGACGAATCTCGTCGGGACTATGAGTGAAGGGACCAGATTTGTGTTGTTGCGGAAAACATTAATGTTAGCGTTCACGATTGCATATCGCTGGAGAACTGCTACGTCATGTCTGTCCCCCCAGAGCCTCATTTCTGCCACCGTCGCTAGGTCGTCGCTGACCAATGTGAGTTTTGTCGACGGTCGATTGCTCGCTATAGGTTGCAGTTTAACCAGAATACGAACCCGAATATGAACTCGAATACGAACTGGAATACAAATTCTAATACCAACTCGAATTTGTTTTGAAAAACCGCCAAAACGCTCCTCTGAGAAATTTGGAAATGCTCATTCTGTTTCTTGCTATGCGAATTCAGTTTTTAACCTTTTGATTGCATCAGAAATTTTCCAAAAAATGTGTTGCATTTTGGAATCGAAGCAAAAAGTCTGATATCAGCTTTACGTCAAACTAGTTGCGACTCCAGGTTGACGAAAAGATTCAAAGACAGAAATAAAGACAAGCTGACAGAATAGAAATAAAAATAATAAAAGAATAAAAGAATAAGATTAAAAATTTAATTGTTGTTATTGTTGTTAGATCTGAAGTAGCGTGCACACATAGTCCGAATTCGCAGTCTGGTGCGGCTCCGGAATTTTGACGCATCGCATGCGGATTCCATCCGATAATTTCGTTCCGTAGTAGAAAATATTTGTCTTTTTCCGGAGCGAATTTTTAACGCATGCGAAATATTACCGAACTGTGTGTGCACGTAGCTTAAGTATAGGTTCCAACGAAATACGAAAGAGCTGCAAAACCCTGCTCATTGTGTTCACAAATTTGAACGTTCACGCATGTGCACGTTAGTAACAAGTGCCATATGAGCTCGTAGCTCTTGTTAGATATATTTTGTGGAACCCCACAAGGCACGAAGTTGGGGCCTTTAATCTTTTCGATCGTTTTAACCGGGTTTTGACCCATGTTTTAAATCGTTTTAAGTTTGCTGACGACCTATCGACATTATCCCTACGGACGTTTCCTATGACCCCGACTGAGGTTTCCCTATCTTCTCTTTTCGAACTTTTGAAAAAGGATTTGGATTAAGTCAAGTTGTCCGTTAGTATACCGAAAAGCATGGTAATGAGGGTCTCTTTCTTAAAACGGGAATTGCCGGCTGTTGAAGAAATTGGTCTGGAAATAAAATCCTCTGTTAAACTACTTGGGGTGAAAATATATAATGACTTGAAGTGGAGAACACATGTTGATTCCATCATTGCAAGATCAGCCCCACTGTTAAAGTATTTTGCCGTTCTTCGCCGATTTGCAATCCCTCCTCGAGCTTTAAAAACAATCTACTGTACATACATTCGTCCTTGCGTGGAATATGCGTGTCCTGTATGGCATTCCGGACTGACAGTAGAACAGACAGAAAGACTCGAGTCTATCCAGAAGAGGTTGTGCAAAGTGATGCTTGGTCCGGATTATGTTTCCTATGAGGATGCTCTGGTCAAGCTTCAGTTGCCGACCCTTGCGGATAGGAGGCATCAATTGACGATGAACTTTGGAAAAAAATGTTTAACTTCTGACCACCACCGGACTATTTTCCCAGACTTTGAAACTCCAGACCAAACCAGACCGAACACAAGGTGAAGACTAGCTAACACTGACAAGACACGGCTCTTCAACCCCCCCAATCGAAAGGTGTTTATCTTCGTTTGTGCCTTACTTTATTCGTAATCACGACTTCAGTCGTGATTCGTAATATGTTATGTTGACGATCCGCAGCTAGCAGTTGTAAATGCTATTAAGGAAATAAATGAGTTATTATTATTATAAGATGAAACAGCCTCAACCGGAGATCCGTAGCTAAGTTTTTCGCCAAACGCGAAAACCGCGTTTTCTGCCAACCTCGCATTGTAGAAAACGACAAAAGGCTGCACTCCTTCGACCAAAACATTTTCGCTTCGAAAAGCATCACCTAAAAAAAACGACTTTGCTATATAGAAGGCTCCGCCACCTAACCTCGTATCTCATTTACACAAAATTGTTCAGGAGAGCAAAAAAACTTCTTATTTTCGTAAATTTTGTGTTCTAAAATTGTCAACAAATAACAAAGATGTTATTTTAAATTCCGCATCGACTCGTCTGATTTCCATTCTTCCCTTTCTTTCTTTCTAATAGAAATTTAAGATACGCGGGGAAGTCAGATCACTTGCTTGAGATACGAGGGTAGTCCTGAAGATACGAGGTGGTAGTATTTTTCAAATCAAAGACATGAATCTCGTATCTTTAACTATATGAAGCAGCTAGTAGAAAGAATCTTTGTTAGGAGTCAGTCTCGTATATTTTCATAACGTCCCTACATACAAATTTGAAGAAAAAAAATACTATTGGTGAGGAAGAGAGTCGTAAAATGCATGATAGTCGATTGGCATGACCACTTTCATCGATTGGAAGTCAAGGAATTTTTCCTTTTTTATTGGTAGTCTTTCGCAGTGAAGCTTTGGTAGTCCTGAAAGCGCAACAAGATCACGCTTTGCTTTTTCTTGTTTTGTTCGGCGGCAATTCCTCCCAGTCGTCAGCATGCGTCAGTTTATAGAAAACCTTCCCACCCGGAGTGTACTTATAGGCTCTGACATCATTTATAGTTGGTTCTCCTTTTTTCGTTCCGGGCCTAAACGTTGTTCCTTCTGCAACGGACTGGAAGTTGGTGAAAAAGGTATAGTCGAGGTACTTGACGCCATAGGACTCTCCCTCTTTACTGGCTGTTGATATTAAAGAAACGTACTCCTATGGAACAAAAATATCTCGTTTCCCTATATTTCGCTCAGTAGCAGCGTTAAGCGAGTCACATTCCATTTGCGTGTGACCTTTCTCGAAATACTTTTGGTAAACTGTGATTCCAGATTCTGTAAAGTACCGTTGCAAGCTGCTGCTTAGGACGGCGTTGCGGTTTTGATAGCCACAACCGTCACTCCAAAGGATAACGGTCTTCACGGTTTCCGGAAGGCATCTGATCCAGTCCAGTATGCAGCTTGTGAATTCGGAGGCTGAAAGACCTCCTTCGGTTTCATTCCAAACGTAGTTGAGTAGTTTTTACTGGCCAAGCAGAAAAAAGTAAAAATATGTGTAATAAGACGAGTTTTGTAGAAAAGAGCAGATGCTTGGAGCTTCGGTGTCAGTTTCACAGCCATGACATCGTGAGTAGAAACTTGTCTTTCATTTTATTCCTTTCTTTTTTTTTTTTTTCCTTCTTCCTTCGGTGGGTGTTATACTCGTTTCTCGTTAATGCGGCTTTCACACTGAGCACGCAAGACGCTTGCGTTGCGCTTGCGTAGAGTCAGCGTTGCGTCTGTCTTGCGTCGGACCTTTCATTCCGGGAAGGGTTGTGCGTTGCGTTTTCAGAAAATGGCTAGCTCTGATGAAGACTTAAAATGATGCCTGGACAGAACATGGAGCTTATAGGCAAATTCAGACAGTTTGTAGAATGTTTATAGGTAATTTTTTATTATTACTATTTGCTACTTGAAAGAGACAAGGTCCAATTAAATGTAATGTGATACAAAGTAGTGTCAACTTACCAAACATGCTCTTGCTAAACTCCTTGTTGATGATTTCACAAATTAATAACCATGTACTATTAATGAAAGGCTTGTTGTGGTAGTCAGGGACCTTTTTATCATATTGTCCAGGTCTCTTTTGAACTAGTTTTTCTTCAGAAACTACCATTTCAATGAAAAACAGATTGAAAAATCTGGGGCGTCCCGATACCTTCCTGGTCGGGTGGTGCAGTCTCAGAATTTTACCGGAATTTTTAGAGCTTTTACCGGAATTTTTCGAGCTTTTATCGGAATTATTTGAGCTTTTACCGAAAATTCTCGTAGTGACAATCTCTGCAGAAAGTCTAGAATACTGTCGTGTTCTGACTTCGATTACGTATTGTAAACAATAGTAAACAAAAAAAGGCTCGTTAACACTTACAACAAAACAAAAATCTGACATTCAACACACCCGACACATTTATTCGACGCATTTTAACCATTTTCCATTTATCCTCAACACATCCAATTTCACACTCATCAACTAGATCTGTTTCACATGCTATTAATAGCAGACTTTCAAGACGCTGGTCAGCCATTGTTGAACGCAAGGTGGTGTTAACCAGCTTCATCTTGCTAAAATTCGTTTCCCTTTTGCTGAGGTAACAGGGACTGTCTTAGCCAGCTTGAACGCTTTCCATACTAGTGGTAAGACGTCTTTCAGTTGACGAGAGACCTCGAATATATCTTCAAACTTTTTGTTTGTTTAGAGGCTCTACCAGCGACTTTCTACATCACGTCAAAACAAGGCTAATTCGTTTTTATCTGGCTCAAGTGCCATATACCGTCGCAATTCCGTCTGTCGGTCGGTCCGGTTTGTTTGTCACACTTTTTCGAGTTAGGGTTCTTCCAGATGTGCTAGGACAATGAAACTTAGCAGGCATATCAGGGACCCGACCCAACTAACCTTGAATAATCAGTTACCCGATCCAGTCATCTGCAGGGGAGTGGAGGGCGTGGAAATCTGGGAAATTTAGGGCAGCTGGTCACACTTTTTCGGGTTAGGGCACTTCCAGATGTGCTAGGACGATGAAACTTGGCAGGCATACCAAGGTCCCGAATAAACTAACTTGGAAATAATCAGTTTTTTGATCCGATCATCTGGGGGGGGGGGTGAAGGCCGGGGAATCTGGAAAATCGAGTAGTGTGTAACCTTTGAACTGGTGATCGGATTGGACTGAAACTTGATAGCTTAATCAAGGACATATCTTTGATGTCCTGTTTGGAGTCCGGACCGGATTTGGTAGCTATGGGGGAGTTGGGGGGAGACCGGAAATCTCGAGAAACGGTTAGAATGGAGGGATCGGAGTGAAACTTGCTGGAACAAGCATCTGCCCCAAATAAATCGTTTACACAGTTGGACTGGATCTGGACCCTTTGGGGGGGGGGGGGGTAGAGCGGAGTTTCACTGAATTTCGGTGATGTCAGTTTTATACTGGAGAGATCGGGATGGAACTTCGTGGGAATAACAAACAGATGCTCTGGATAATTCTTTTTCAGAACTGGATTGTCTCCGGCGACTGTGGGGGGAGTTTGAGGGGGGGGGGCGGAATTCCGGTGATCATGAGTTAACGCACTTCCACATGTGCTAGGACGAAGCAACTTGGCTGCAATATTAGACTTCCGAAAAAAATTGGCTTAGAAATCGCCACTTTCCAAAACCGACTTCCGTAAAGTGCCAATCTTGACCGCAAAGTAAGAAAAATACTTTTAAGCGAAATCTGCATTTTCATGATCTCCATGAGCTCATTGTCATTTTTGCCTCAAGGGATTTGCTTACAAATGAAGCTCCAGCTGACTCTTCTTGGTTCACCGGTATCCCCGGAAAGGAGTCGAGAAAGCTGTCGGCGATTTTGGATTCACATTCAGCCGAATTCCGGTAGATTCTGTGGGGTAAATTCCGGTAGATTCCCTGAGCCGAATTCTGGTAGATTACGTGGGGTAAATTTCGGTAGACTCCCTCTGACAAGTCACGGTTGATTCCTTGCGAAAGATTTAGCGTAGATTCAATGAGCAAAATCCGTTACTTCCCTGAGCTGAATTCTGGTAGATTTCGTGTGGTGAATTCCGTTAGATTCCCTGAGACAAGTTCCGATAGATTCCTTGTGAAAGATATCGCACAAATTCTAGTAGATTCCATGAGCTGAATTCTGGTAGATTCCGTGGGGTAAATTCAGGTAGAACCCCTCAGACAAATTCCGGTAGATTCCTTGTGAAAGATTTAGCGTAGATTCCATGAGCAAAATCCGGTAGCTTCCCTGAGCCGAATTCTGGTAGATTTCGTGGGGTGAATTCCGGTAGATTCCCTGAGACAAGTTCCGGTAGATTCCTTGTGAAAGATGTCGCAGAAATTCCGGTAGATTCCCTGTGCCGAATTTTGTGGATTCCGAGGGGTAAATTCCGGTAGATTCCCGGAGACAAGTTCCGGTACATTCCTTCTGAAAGATTTCGCACAAATTCCGGTAGATTCCCTGAGCCGAATTTCGTAGATTCCGAGGGGTAAATTCCAGTTGATTCCGTGAGAAAAAGTTCCGGTAGATTCCTTGTGAAAGATTTAGCGTAGATTCCATGAGCAAAATCCGGTAGGTTCCCTGAGCAATAATCCGGTAGATTCCCTAAAAATCATCAAGTTCAGGTGAATTTGACAAATTTTAACTGGCGCGGCTTCGGGGGGGGGGGGGGGTGCACCCCACCCCTCCCCCTCGGGACGCCCCTGCGTACGCGTCGGACGCAACGTAAAAATAGAGCTCAGTTCTATTCTTGCGTTGCGTCAGTTTTTTAAGCACCAGCTCCGCGTTGCGTCGTCGCAAGGGCAACGCAAGGCTTGCGTAGCTCAGTGTGAAAGACAAACGTGTCAATGTGAAAGCAGCTTTAAGTTGTCGTTGAAAAAGCGCAGCAGGTGTCAGACTGATCCTTGCAGGGCTTAAATATTGAAACATTCATATCCTTCAGCATTTCAGTAATAGGGTCTTCGATAAGAGCTCTTGGTTTTCTTCTTTCTGGGCAGCAACGTAGACTTGGTAAATTTCTACAAAAGTTTGGACCGGATGCTCGAAGTACAGCCTTGTTGTCTCAGCTCTGCAGTAGTGAGACGGTAGTTTAGGCAACCTGTTCAAGGAGTCGCTACACGTTGACTTCAGTTCTGTCATTCTTCTTTTTCCAGGTGTGTCCGCTTGCGTTTTCTCAGAGCTTTCCTGTGAAACCATGCTATGGTTCATCGCCGCTTTCATACCCAGTCTCTGACAGACCATTCGCCAATAGAAAAGGTGGCGAGGAAGAATTGTTTGCAGACGTGGATGGTTGATGGAGGCTTTTGGACGTCTCTATTAATCTCTACTAAGTGGTTGTACGACGGCTGTTTGTTATAGTTACTATATTAGTTATTTCGAGAAGGTTGGAACGCTGACCGTTCCAACCTTGTCGAAATAACTAATATAGTAACTATTTGCTTACCATGCTCGGGAGCGTAGTAAGCGTGGTAACCACGCATCTCTGTAACGTGATGGGTCGGATTAGCCCGTGGCATGATATTCTGCTGGAAAATAGAAAAATCGTTCCAGCCATGATGGCAAAATGCCAGAAATCGTGACGTCATGCGTAGTAGCCACGGTAAGTAGGGCGGAACACGCTCAAAATCGACCATCAGTTGTTTGTCGGATTGGAGCCGCAAAGCGAGCCACAAAATCTTGTCGGTCGCGGAAACACGCTTGTAAGTAAGTAAGTAAGTAATTTATTTACGACCCGCCATTTTGAAAAGGCGGAGTAAATGACGAAAATAAAGAAAACAAACAAAACACATATATACACACAGAAAAAGACATTTAATTTTTAATCTTCGGTCAGGAAGCAGTGGACGACATCGTGTGCTGGTTGGGCTTTGTTGTCCATGAGTTTGGAAAGTGATGACGAAACATCCAAAAGGGTAACACTGAATGTGGGCCGCACAAAAGTGCGCCACACATTTCGAGCCACAAAATACTCACAAACTGTTTGTGGGAGCACGGAAAACGCCTCTAGACTTGAACACCCTTGTCGGCCTTTATCAGCATCACTCGGGCATGATGAGAAAATCGGGAAAATTTGAATAACCGGTCAAACCTGTGTACGTGACTAGTAAGCAATATGCGAGATCCTGGCTCGTCTACATTGTCGAAAATTCCATAACAGATTTCACAAGGATTTCGATTTTGATTGCAAACCGAAATAGCAGTGGACTCTGCAATTACGCTTGCCCTTTTCTGTTTAAATATATTGATGTGTATTTATATGTTGACGTTGGAATCAGTTAGTCGGCACGCGCCATGAGTTAGATTCTTAAAGCACACCTCGCACTATTTACTGTTTATATTCCAGTTTTCAAAGCTATCTGAATACTGTAGAGCTATGCTCTACTTGTAAAACAGTATCAATGGCCATTGCCTGTTTTAAGCCTTTTCCCAGGCCCACCGACTTCTGGCAAGATCTCGGCAAAATTCAGAAAACTGGTTTTACGCAACAATAGCATGATGCGCGAACACTCGTCTTGAGCGTAATGCGCATGGAAACTAGCGAATCGCGGCAAATGCAAAGGTTAGTGAGGTTCGCGGGTTCAGAATGTAACATAGGAAACTCGGATCTCCGGGTTTAAGAACTAATGAATGATGTTACGGAAGTAGGTTGCATTGAAATTGAAAGGTACGACAGGTCCTTTAATGAATAACGATTTTATTTGATTTGAAGGATGTGCAATTTTAACAGACAAGACTTGGGATGCAATCTGTAGTGATTTTGAAAACGTCATGCATTAAAAATTATACAGAACGTTTGTTTTTGTCGTCATGACACCGGAAAAGTCAGCAAAAGTCAACGCTTAACATGTAAATATTTGATGACAGTTTAAATATTTGATGAGTCAGAACAGATTACATCCCAAGCGTTGTCTGTTGAAACTGCGCATCCTAATGTTATCTGATATGAAACTTCTAACAGTCCCGATGAAAAATTTGTAGCCTGCGTAGTAGTATGGTAGTAGTACGAAAACGTTGCATGTAATACTATGTAATAGCAAAGAATACTATCATTTAATGTGCCTCAGACTGATCCAATCTTATGTAGTAGTATCCAGTAGCATCCTGTCTTGCCATAGTAACATCCAGTCTTGCTAATAGTACCATATAGTAGTATGCAGTAACACGGTAGCCTTGAGGTAGAAGCATGTTGTAGCATCGTTAGTACTGCATGCAACTTTTTCGTACTACTTCATAGTACTATTTTGAGATAAATTTTTCATCGGGGTGTTGACAGGGGCCAACCATGACAAATGCAAAAATTCGCGTAGATAGATAGATATAGACAGATATTTGTATTGATCTAACTCGTAGCGCCGACATGACACTAAAAACGTCGACCATTAAATTTAGCGTGTTAAAATACTTGAATAAATACAATTATTACATTAAAGAAAATAAATCACTTGGAATTCACTTGTTTTTGTTAATTTTCTCAGTAAAATATGGTACAAAGGAATTCGAATACCGATTAGTGCGACATTTAACTGGCACCAAGAGATTTTGGTGCCGCGTCCGTCCTTGTCGTAGTCGTAGCTCCATTACTGTAAATACATGTGAAATACGAAGTTCAAAATCTGTGAAAAGAGAATAGATGGATAGTTTAGGGATGTAGCAGAGATGTAGACGGAATCAATTCAGCAAGGGTCCTCTTAAAGCACCCGTCTTACCTATAATACCAATGCAAACTACTTCAGTGACTAAATTCACTAAATTGACTGATTTAGTCACTGAAAGACACAAATATCATATGTAACATTCTGAAGCCGTTAACGACACCTCAATAACTTTTTCTCTTGTCATGATTCATGGTGGGTTTACACATTGCGAAAATCCGAGCGTATTTTACGCACGTATTTGAGCTTGAAAAGATTTCTAGCAATACGGACTTTAGATACAAAACGGACCGATTTCTCAAATACGTCCATACTGCTAGAGATCTTTTCAACCCAAAATATGTACGTAGAACACGCTCGGATTTCAAATACGCACGGATTTTACGCAGTGTGCAAATGCACCATCACTAGTTTCCATGCGCATTACACCCGTCGATTGTTCGAGTAAGCTATCACCCTGTTCATGCCCAAAAATGAATTTCTGAAATGCCGAGCTTAGCTAGCTTGAAGACAGATCCGTGGATACTATGTTCAAACCAGAGAATTTTTACAGAATTCAAATAGCGTTGAGTACAGCGCCAATGAAAGTTTTCAGTTTAAATGCATCGTATTCAAATCTTTCAATTTAACTCATCACTTTCAAAAATCATGGACAACAGGGCCCAACCAGCGTACGACGTTAGCCACTGCTTCCTGGCCGAGATTGAAAATTAAGTGTTTTTTTCTGTGTGTTTCTGTGTTTTATTTATTTTCGTTTACTCCGCTTTTTCAGAGTGGCGGGTTATAAATAAATTACTTACTTACTTTGGGGCTGGAACGAAAATAGTAACTAGAACAGACACAGTAAATAGTATAAAATGCTTTATGGTTGAAAACCAACCTGCGAGAAAAGAAGTAATATTCTAGCAAATTATCTATTTCATACTGGCAAATCTGTTTCGTAGATTTCATGCTGGATGTGACTTCCGTTTGTGATGCTTAATTTGAGTACTGTATTTATTTATTTATTATTACTAAAGCCAACAAAGGGCCATACGTCAGCGTTCATTCTCGCACCTAACTAACAAAATTGACCGTCAATATTAATTAGGAAAGATACTAATTTTCAAAATTACATTAAATTTGTCTTTTCATTAGTTTGTCTGTCTAATTGGTCTTTGTATAGATTGAAGAATTTCATGTTAATAGAGGCCTCCTCTGCTTTTCCGGTGGCATTTATTTTCCATTTTCGCTAAGCCTGCCATCTAGTCAGTTCTGTTTATCCCGAAATCTCATTGCGTACTTTCTAGATGGCGTTTAAGCTAGGACTTATTGATTGGCTGAAAGGCGTAGCTGTAAATTTCAAGAGAGAGTACCGTAGCATATAGCTAATTTTAGGTTTCATAAAAAAAAATAAAAATGAATGATCAAAACAAATCAGTTAACAAACAGTTAAACAAACACATTGTCTTTGATGGCGCTAAACTAGTGATTCAGATGAGGTTTTTTTCAGTAGTTTTTAAGTTTAATTTAATTAATTTAGTTGAGTTGAAAACCTTCGAAATCGTAGTTCTAGGCGCTGGGCTAGGCTGGAACTCGGTGCTGGGGAATAAGCACCGCGGCCCAACGCCTTCTAAAAGTATCTTCCTGATGTGAAAGAACAAAAGCATGTTCCACCCACTAACCGTAGTTACTACGCATGACGTCACGAATTTTGGCTTCTTTTCCTCAAGGCTGGTACGCATTTTCCTGTTTCCAGCAAAATATCATGTCACGGTTTAACCCGGCCAATCACATTACAAACATTCGTAGTTACCACGCTTACTACACTGTAAAAAGTTTTTCCGGATAAAGATTAAAGTTAACTGCAGTATTTGCTAGTCAGATTACTCTTGTCTCTACGCAGACAAGATTAATAATAAATAGAGATAAGATGAATCTGAGTAGTAAATACTGCAGTTAACTTTTAATCTTTTTACGGAGGACTTTTTACAGTGTACACTCCCGAGCGTGGTCAACCAAATAGCTATAAGTACTATAACTTACTCTCTCGATAATGTTGGAAAGGTCAGCGTTGTAGCTTTTCCGTATAAAGATTAAAGTTAACTGCAGTATTTGCTAGTCGGATTACTCTTGTCTCTACGCAAACAAGATTAATAATAAATAGAGATAAGATGAATCTGAGTAGTAAATACTGCAGTTAACTTTTAATCTTTTTACGGAGGACTTTTTACAGTGTACACTCCCGAGCGTGGTCAAGCAAATAGCTATAAGTACTATAACTTACTCTCTCGATAAGGTTGGAAAGGTCAGCGTTGTAGCTTTGGGGCTGGCACGAAAATAGGAACTAATAATTATTATTGTTAGAACACTCTCCAAATGCTTCCTTTTCAGTGACTGCTTGAACCAGTGCCGAAGATATGAAGACACCCTGATGAACGAGCATTCCCCCTTCCTCATTTCGGAACTACACTGTCGGAAGTTTCATAACAGATAACACTAGGATGCGCGGTTTCAACAAACAATGCGTAACAGATAAAACTTGGGATATTATCTGTTGTGTTTGAAATGTTATCCGTCCTTCCCAGTGAATCGGCCTTTTCTGATAGTTCGCATATGTAATCCCCTGAATCGAGAAATTAAAATAATAATAACGAAAAGACATTTCTAAAGCCGGCTTCACACTGACTTAAGACCCCTTTCACACTGGAGTACTTAGGCCTCTTTAAGTGTACTTTATGCATCTAAAAGTTGCACTTAACGTAAGAAATCTCAATTAACTTTAGTATTTTTCAAAGTTGAAAATTTTTCAACTTTCTACACTCAAAGTTAAGTGCACTTAAGGCTGACTTAAGGAAGAGAAGAGAATATTCGCTGATGATGAAAGGATGAAAATCTAGGAAGAAATGAAGAAAATTTACTTAGCTTCAGCTCCTTGGTGTGAAAGGCCTAAGTACAGTGTGAAAGGCTTACTTAACTTAACGTAACTTTTGCTACTTAACTTTAGTTCTTAAGTGGCAGTGTGAAGCCGCCTTAAATATTCGACTGTGCAAAACAGATACGTCAGTCGAAATTTATTAGAGCTATATTTCGGTCCTTCTTGACAAGGGTCTTCTTCAGGCCCATGTTACATGATGTACGGGAACCCCCCTCCCCACTGCAACCGTCCTGCCCTGCAGTGACTCGGCCTTTTCGGTCTGTTTTTATTTGGTCGAAACCAATGTACTCACATAGCGTAGAAGACGCTCGAGAAAATAACATTGTATCGCTTTTATTTCTCCTCTAATTGTTTGACTAGTAACAACCTTGCTTAGAACTGAGACGGGGAACTTTATTCGCTTGAAACAAACACGCAACTCGGTTTGTTATAGGTACTTTAGGAAAAACAGAAAACAGCTGTTTTTTTCAACAAAAAAGCTGTTTTCTATTTTTAAAGATAAACAGAACAGAAACAGAACAGGTCAACTGTTTTCTACGACACCTGTTTCTGTTCTGTTCTGTTCTCAAAATGCCCTGTTTTCTGTTCTTCTGTTTTTCGAAAAAAACAGAACAGTGCCCACCCATGCTTACTCCGGATCCAGTTGCGAGCGAACTGTTTGCCAGTACACGGGAAAAGTAAGTTTGACAAGTAAAAAGTGTTTCCCCCAGTACGAACAGCTCCTGCTCACTCTGCGGTGAAGGCGATGCTGATGACCTAGCCCATTTGGTTGCATTGTGCCGCGAACTCTCGTTTTTAAGGGAATCTTGCTGGGGGGTAAGGAAGATACTGTTTCCTGATATATTGAAGAGCACATCTCAAGGAGCAATTAGTGCATAATGTAGATTTGTGTTGCAAATAGGGGTCGGCACCGTTTCTGTTTTTGGCTCAAACAGAAACGGTAAAAAATGGCAAATAAAAAACGGAACAGAAACAGAAACGGTGATAAAAAAAACGGAAAACCGTTTCTGTTTTACCGTTTTCTTCCGGAAAAACAGAAACTGACCGTTTTTACAAAAAAACGGCCGTTTTCACAGGTAATTCTGTTTTTATCCTACTTCTTTAGGTTTATAAGTTCAGTTCAGTTCAGGTAAGTTTATTTCTTACGACCAAAATACATTTAACTATGATGCCAGTACCCGCCCCAAGAATGGTACAAAAAAGCACTTGCAATTGGGCGGGTACATAAAACTCATTTCCTAACTAATGCTTAACTAAAAACAAAACATAACAGAAAAGAGCACTAAAATAAGAAATAATAACAAATCTCTCATCAACTCATTTAATAATAATAATGAGAGAAAAGAAAATAATAAGAAAAACAGGAAAAATAGAAAAAAAACTATGAACCTTGGCCTAAAAAATACTTTTTAATTTATTTTTAAATAGCCCCAGGTGCTGAGCCGCCCGAATGCTCTCCGGAACAGAGTTCCACACATTAGGCCCTGAATATCTAGTAGGGAAGCCGGCCCTGGTTCCACTTCTATGCGGGACGGATAACATGCGGATAAGATAACAGTAAGGCGACCATTTGGAACGGTAAGGCGGCTGTGAGTAGCGTGAGTAAAGTGAATAGCGTGAGGAGGGGAGTCAAGGAAGGTCTGACAGGAGAAGGTTGTGAGAGAAGGTCGAGTATATTTGTGTAAGGTGAAAAAAAAATTGACTCTGCACAGGTTTAGTAAACTAAGCCCTTTTTTATATCATGGTCAAATGCTGGGGTATGCTGGCAAGGGTGAGTACGGAAGTCATACGTATGTGTACCCCTTATTCCCCAGAAGGGTACCAGTACTCTTTAAAAGCAAAACATTTCAAGGTAAAAAATTAAATACCAAATTGTTCTAGTTCCCAAAGTACTGTATACTGATACCCCTATGCGGAAGAAGGGGTACAACGATGTGTGAGAATCATGGTCACCCCTGTCAACATGCCCCAGCGTTTGAGCATGGGCTTCACTCAAGTGCCATATACCGATCACTTTTCGGTCGGTCCACTATTCTCGAGTAAGGGTACTTCTAGATATGCTAGGACGATGAAACTTGGCAGGCATATAAGGGATCTGACAAAACTAACTTGGAAATAGTCACTTCGACAATCCGACCACCGTGGGGGGAGTGGAGTGAGAGGGAATCCGAAATATTGACAAATGTATATGTAAAACTTTGGAAAAGGTGATTGGATCCTAATGAAATTTGATATTTCGAACGTTCCATTTCAAGTCCGGTTCGGATCCGATGAATGTGGGTAGGGGGGAGTCGGGAGGGGGACCGGAAATCTTGTGACACGCTTTAAAGTTGAGCGACCAGAACTAAACTTGGTGGGAAGAACAAGCACAAGCCCTTGGTACATCATAGACAGAACTGGACCGGATTTGGGCACAGTGTGGGAAGTTGGAGGGGGTTCCCGAATTCCGGTGATCCGGAGTTAAGGTACTCCCAGGTGGGCTAGGACGATTAAACATTGCAGGCATATCAGAGACCCGACTAAATTAACTTAGAAATAGTCAGTTCCCCAATCCGATCATCGTGGGCGAGTGGAGGGGGAGCAGGAACCCGGAATCTTGAGGTATATATAACTTTCGAACAGGTGATCGAATCTTAATGGACCTTGGTATTTGGATAGACCACGTTTCTGGGATGTCCCATTTCAAGTCCGGACCGGATCCGATGAATGTGTGTGGGGGGGGGGAGGGGAGTACTGGAAATCTTGTGTCACAGTCACGCTTAGAATGGACTAATCGGGAAGAAACTTGGTGGGAAGAAAAAGCACATGAACTACGTACACCCGTGACAGAACAGACCGGATTCGTGCACTGTGGGGGGAGTTGGGGGGGGGGGTCCGGAGATCGCGAGTTAAGGTACTCCAGATGTGCTAGAACGATGAGACTTGGCTGGAACATTAGAAACTCGACAAGATTGTCTCACAAATTGTCATTTTCCAGATCCGACCATCTCTTAAGTACAGAAATGAACTGCCAGCTCCCTTGAAGTGCGCACCTTAACCGCAAAGTGAAAAATTACTTTTGACCAAACTATACTTTTCATGATCCCCCGAAGGTCCATGATCATTTGCGCCACAATGGTTTTGCTTAAAAATGAAATCCTACCACCCTTACAGTGCGCATCTTTACCGAAAAGTGATTTTTTTTTGAACACTGGAAAAGTTCGCTGGCTCTTTTTTAGTTATATAATTACAGAAATGGGAGCTTGAAGGCTTCAAACTTTCAGTACAAAACGATTCGTGCTTCCTATTGGTTGGATTTAAAAAAAGGCGTCTTAACCGACCAATGGGATGCGAGACTCCGTTTCGCAAAAGTGTTATTATACCAACAAAAAATAGCCAGATTAACTTTTCCAGCTATTCACTGGCTCAGAATGGTTATCAGAGGCCGATAATTTAGTCATTAAGTCGAAAGTTCTCTACCTCCTAATGTTAATTTTGTTGTTATGCTTCCTCTATGGATGGTGTAAAAATATCCGTTTCGTGGGGTAGGGTGCATTCTCTCTACTCCGACTCACAAATCTTTCCTTCCGAAAAGCGGAAAATATCGGCAGATGACATAATCCGCCGAGAATAAAAACCGCTAGATTACGCCGGGACGCCACGCGTCTATACGTATATACGCCACACGTCGTAACAAAAAACTGAAACTTGGAAAAAACAGGTAAAATAAAAATCGAAATGGCTAAAACGGTCAAATAAAAAACTGAACAGAAACGGCATTAAAAAAACGGCTACCTGTTTTCTGTTTTTCTGTTATTAAAAAAAGACCAGAACAGAAAACGGTAGTAAAAAAAACAGAAACAGAAACGGTGCCGACCCCTAGTTGCAAAGTATTAGAGTAAAAGTTGACCGGGCGAGTGCAGTTTAGTTTATGTAGTGCATTATTAGAAGTAATTATGAAGTTTTCTGTTTTGTTGGTTGTATATGGCCCTACGGCTTTAAATACAATATTATATGTTATAGGGGTTCCCAAAGTCATTGCACGTGTCGCGGTGGACGGCCGCGAATTTTTTTTTTCGAATTAGTAAATTTTTTTAGAATCTAGAAAAAAGAATCTCGGAGTCTAGTAAACTTAATTTTGGTCCGATGTCAACACTGTTTCGAGGTCTTCGAGGGATGCAGCACAAAATAAACACTAACTAAGAAGTTCGGAAGTGTTGCGAGAACTACCTTTTCGGGAGTTCCTTCGTCCATACCGGAAATTATGGTCAATTGGGCCAAGCCAGCACATGTTCTTCTACACTGGCTTCTAGTCGAAAACTGAAAAATTTTACTTTTTGAGATGTCTTACTTGGCTTACCGGCGAAACTTCCCCATGACAAAACGTCCCTGGCGAAAAGTTCCCACGACAAAACATCCCCATGCATAGATTAAGTCTTTGATTCATATGGGCTGACGAGGTGGGAGACACCATCATGTTTCAATGGGGCTGATTTTTCCGAAGACACTGTTAATTTTGCTTTCTTGAATTACGGAAATTTTGTGATTTGAAGCACATTAAGGCTCGTGTTTTTATGGCACTTGCCTTCCGGCCAAGTGCCATATACCGGTCACTTTTCTGTCGGTCAATCCGGTGATCGCGAGCTAGGGTACTTCCAGATGTGCTAGGACGATGAAACTTGGCAGGCATATTAGGGACCTGACCGAACTAACATGGAAATAGTCACTTCCCCGATCAGACCACCGTGGGGGGAGTGGAGGGAGGGGGAATCCGGAATATTGACGTATGTGTAAATTTTGAACGGGGAACAGGATCTTAATGAAGCTTGATATTTAGAAAGACCTCGTGTCTCAGATGTCACACGTCAAGTCCGGAACGGAACCGGTGACTTTGGGGGGAGCTGGAGGGGGGAACCGGAAATCGTGTCACATGTTCAGAGTGGACGGATCGGGATGAAACTTGGAAGGAAGAACAAAGACAAGCCCTGGATACATAGTTGACAATACCCGACAGGATCCGAGCACTGTGGGGGTGTTGGAGGGTGGGTTCCGAAATTACAATGATCCAGAGTCAAGGCGCTTCCAGATGTGCTAGGACTATGAAACTTGGCAGGCACATCAGGGGCTCAATCATTTAACTTAAGAACAGCCGTTTCTCCGATTCGACCATCGTGGGGGGGGGGGGATTCCGGAATCTTGAACCACAAGCCCTAGATACATCAGTGACAGAACCGGACTGGATTTGGGCACTCTGGGGGGAGTTGGAGGGGGGGGCGAATTCTGGCGATCGCAATTAAAGTACTTCCCGATGTGCTAGGAAGATGAAACTTGGCTTGAAAATTAGACTTGACAAGATTGGCTTGGAAATTGTCACTTCACAGATCCGACCATCCCTTGAAGTACTCATCGTAACCGCAAAGTATGAAAAATACTTTTATGCAAAATGTACATTTTTATGATCCCCATGAGCCCATAACCCGATGAAAAATTTATCTCGAAATAGTACTGTGAAGTAGTACGAAAAAGTTGCATGTAGTACTAACGATGCTACTACATGCTTCTACTTCAAGGCTACCGTGTTACTGCATACTACTATATGGTACTATTAACAAGACTGGATATTACTATGGTAAGACAGGATGCTACTAGGTACTACTAGATAAGATTTGATCAGTCTGAGGCACATTAAATGATAGTATTCTTTGTTATTACATAGTATAACATGCAATGTTTTCGTACTACTACCATACTACTACGCAGGGTACAAATTTTTCATCGGGAATACTTTTAGTGCAAAAACAAAATACGTTTTACCAAACGAAAATTCTCATGATTTCCAAGGATCCATGATCATTCTTATCTCAAGGGTTTTGCTTACAAAAGATCACAACAAACCCACGAATTGGCAAATCCTTACTTTCATCCCCATGCCCAGCCCTAGAGGAATCGTTGACAAAACCAGAACGGATCCGGGCACTGCGGGGGAGTTGTAGGGAGGGGGTTTCGGAATTCCGGTGATCCAATTTAAGGTACTTCCAGAAGCTTGTCAGGCATACGAGGTACTCGATGCAACGATTGTGGGGGGGGGGGGGGAGGCAGCGGAAATCACTCGATCTTCGGAAGCATCTTGTCTTACCACCTATCAAGTCTGGGTCGAATCTGAGCATTTTTAGGGGAAGTTCCAGCACCCCTTCCCCCAACATGGTCGGATCCGGTTCGGGCCCTAAAATATATCATCTTGGGCATGTGATCTCCCTACATTCCATGTTTCATTCAAATCGCTTCAGTCGTTTCAGCCGCATTTTTGTTTATTTTACTCACTTCAATACATCGCTCCCAAGTTACATTGCACTAATTTTGTTTTAGTGCACTCACAAAAATAAGCATCTCCACACGGGAGTTTTCCGTATGCGACAAGTTATTTTACTCTGCTTTATCTTTCTGTTCATGTACTGTAAATTTCCGTTTGTCAACAGGAATATTTCTGTTCAAGCCAAAATTTCCATTTAGATACGTTTCATAAGTTTTCTGTACGCGAGCCGTGAAGTTCAGTGAGATTTTCACACTGCTGTACGGAAAATTTCTGTTTTGCAAGAGAAAGTTTTCTGTTTTGTTTCAGACATTTTTACGCCGGTACACAGACATTTTAGTTTAAGAAGAACCGGTAATTTTTCTGTTGAGGTTCAGGAAATCTACGCTACTGGACAGGATTATTCAGTTCTGAAAGGAAAATAAGATGTGGGTTCTCCCCGCGCCGTTCAGCTACAGGAAACTTCAGTACCTGAACTAGTTGTATTTATTTTTATGCTGGGATACGGATTTTTTTTTTTAGCGAGAAGCGTGAAGATTTTTTTTGAGCTTTAAAGACTTACGCTACTGTACAGGATTATTCCGTTGGGAAAGAAAAACAACATTTGACATCTCTAATCGCCGTTCACCCATATGAAACTTCAGTACCTGAACAATTTTATATTTATTTTTGTGCTGGTACACAGTACTTTTCTTTTTAGCAAGAAATTTTCTTTACTTTTCTTTAGAGCAACATAAAATTTACGCTACAGGACATAATTATTCCGTTCTGAAAGAACAAGACCAAAGGTTTCGATGGGATCCCAATATACCTCTATACCTCTATAAGCCATATCTATCTTGACGATACTGACCGAAACTTACTGCTTTACTTCTGCCAAATTTCCGGTTTCGGCCGAATTCCGAGCGGACTAATTGTCCAGCAAAAAAAGAAAATTCAGAAACGAATACAGCGTATATCTTTATCTCTACCAGGAACATCTAATCGACGTCAAATAAAACTTTAACTTATGCTTTTAACAATTTCTCCGGTACTGGCCGGATTCCGGGCGAAGTAGTTGTCCGGGAAGAAATACTTTTCATATGTTCAGCATGTCTTTTTACCCCTAAATCGGACATTTTATCAACTTCAAATGAAACTTTTACTTTTAACCAACTTTCTTTTTGCCGGATTCCGGACGAACTACTTGTCCGGTGAGAAAATGGTTTTCACCATCGTGTTCAGCATGTTTTTTTAACCCCTTAATCGACTATCACATTAGCTGTTTACAAATATTTTGTTTGCCCCTTAATCCGAAACCCCTACCCCACCCCTAAATGTAGGGCTACAATGCCCATGTGCGAACTTGACCTTGCCCTTGACCCAAAGAACCCTCACACCAAGTTTGATCAAAATATCACATTTTCTTCGAGAGTTATCGTGCTAACAGACGGACAACTTTTTTGATGTCATAGGTAGGCTACCCTTTCACTTACGTTTTGGGATCCCAAAAACTAGATCTACGTTGCCTAGACATCGTGAAGTGTTGTGGCAACCTTTGTTCGGATTCGCCGACCTAAACACTTTGGACCTGTTTCTTCGCTTTCGGTTAAATGCTGAAGTTGTCAACCCATCAAAGCTTTCAAAACGGTATGCTCCAAGAAAAATACAATCAGTAATCACATCATCAATGGTTAGCAAGAGGATATCGGAAGAAGGGACTAAACTGAAATCGCAGTCTTTATCCGTTTCAATCGTAAACATCGTGACGGATGAAAACTTGGAACATTACCTTACCTAACCTAGTAGATATTATAAAGCTATCCGTAACTTTTGAGGATCAAAATGCCATAGATGACCTTCTTTCAACTGTTGCGAAAGTAAGTCATTAGTTGCGTTTTTGCAAATACCATGGTATCTGATACCACGGTCTAAAGTCGTTTCCGCAGTTAGCGTGGTATCTGATACCACGGTCAAAAGGCGTTTTTGCAGTTATCACGGTATCTTGATATTCAGATACCACGGTCAGACCGTGACCGTGCTAACTGATCGTGGTATCTAAAGGTGCTCTCACTTTCATCAAATTTTGTTAAATTGGCGAGAAAGAAGTTTAGCACTTAGTGATGTAACTGGATATCAGTTTTTCTTTCGGGATGACTTTGAAAAGCGCAATTTCGGCAATTGTCGTTTTTGCAGAGCAACAATATCTCAGATACCACGGTAACTGCAAAAACGACTGATTGCAGATTGAGTTACCTTGGTAACAGATACCATGGTATCTGCAAAATGCAACTATCGTTTTGGATTATAATTTGTGCGGGCGTAAACACTTAATTCTAGGTTTCAGTGATAGACCATGGAGACGAATTTTCTAACCCTCAGAGTTATTGAGATTAAATTAAATGTGCACCAATTTGCACAAATTCCTAGCACCTCATGAACCCCCTCTAGCAACAGATTCTTATTTACAAGTCCCTCTCCCCGTGATAGACATCGAATACATCGGAAACAAATAACGGTACATCAACTAGCAAAGTTACAAACCACTCATCGCCGAAGATGATTATAGCCTAACAGCCGATTGTTACTTACAAGTATCCTACATGTTTCACAATTGAAAACCAAATCGTTCTTACCATCAAATATACCGGAAACAAATAACAGGTACACCAACAAGCAAAAAACGTAAACCCCTCATCGCCAAAGATGGTTATGGTCTAACAGCCTATTGTTGCTCACAAGACCCCTGCACGTCTCACAATTGGGATCGGCCTATTTTTGGTTTCAGTGTTTACCTTACTACTGAAGTTGTCAACCCCTCTAAACTTTCAAACTGTTGTATCTCATGAACGATTTTTTTTTTACCAAAAAACGGATGACACATTCCTTGATCAGATCGACAAGGTCTATTGATTGGCGTTGAAAAAAAAACCTACCTATAATAGTTAAAAAGTTGTCTTTTTTGCCGTAGGTCAACTTTCTAATATGACAACTTAGAAAGGAACAAAGGATAAGGTTTAGTTTCTTTAACACTGAGAGAAGTTTTAAAGTTGCCGAGACATGTCTGATACCAGTTCTCTACCGCTAAGTGAAAAAAATGGAATGATAAACTCAGCTGAAATCACGAACAGAAATGTGTAAAAACCATAGATTGCATTTTCATGAATCCAAAAGGCCCATAATCGTATGTGCCTCAAAACAGCGCAAATCTTAGCGATACCTTAGCTACTACGTATGCTTGCAAGTGCAATATGAGCATACAGCTCTTGTTATGTTAAGAAGTTAAATTCAGCCAGACAAAGGCAGATTAAAAACAATTTCGCCTACGGCGCTTGCTTTAAATTGTCATGGGCACAGGCGTTGGATTTGAAGCTTTCGTCTTTAGCGAAAGCTGAAATGAAAAGCTGTGGTTGTCAATTTATGTGTATACACATTCTGATTACAATAATAATTCAAAACGATGCATTGCAGTCAGTTTTACACCGGTTCTATTATTTGTTGGGGGGGGGGGGGGCGAAGCGGCAACGGTTCATTTTTGTGGTCACATGCGAGTCGTACATTGTGATCCAGAAGTCTTTAAAAATGAGGGATATCATCCCCCCCCCCCCCGGCCTGAGTGCTTTGCGCCACCCCTGACCACAAGCTCACAAGTGCAACTTTTCACCTGTCTGTACTCTTAGGGCCTCCACAATACGATATTTCTCGCCAAATCTCTTGTCACATAAATCACACGAGTATGGCTTTTCTCCTGTGCGAACTCTCATGTGTCGGGTCAACTCGCTTCTATTGACGAACTTCTTATCACACAGTTGACAGCAAAAACAGGTTTTTCTCCTGTGTGGATTCTCATATGTCTCTTTCTCTGGTTGCTATGGGTGAATTTTTTAGGACACATTTGACAGCAAAAAGGTTTTCAAACTTTTTATCACAGATGTCACAAGAGAATGGCTTTTCTCCGGTATGGATTCTCACATGTCTCTTCTTGTGGGTTCTACTGGCGAGCATTTTATTACAGACTTGACAGCAAAAAGGTTTTTCTCCTGTGTGTGCTCTCATGTGCGTTGTCTTTGCACTGCTAGTACCAAATTTATTATCACAGATGCCACAGGAAAATGGCTTTTCTCTTGTATGAATTCTCATGTGACACATCTTTTGCCCGTTTCTGGCGAACTTTTTATCACAGACTTGACAGCAAAAACGTTTTTCTCTTGTGTGTACCCTCATGTGCGTTGTCTTTTCATTGCTAGTACCAAACTTTTTATCGCAGAGGTCACAAGAAAATTGCTCTTCTCCTCTCTGAATTCTCATATGACTCGTCTTTTCGCTGCTACTTGCGAACTTCTTATTACACACTTGGCAGCAAAAAAGTTTTTCACCTGTGTGAAGCCTCTTGTGTCTCTCTTTACTTCTATGATGAGAGAAATTTTTATCACACACCTCACAAGAATAGGGCTTTTCTCCTGTATGAACTCTCATGTGTCTCGTCTTTTCGCTGCTACTTACGAACTTCTTATTACACACTTAGCAGCAAAAAAGTTTTTCACCTGTGTGAAGCCTCTTGTGTGTCTCTTTACTTCTATGATGAGAGAAATTTTTATCACACACCTCACAAGAATAGGGCTTTTCTCCTGTATGAACTCTCATGTGTCTCGTCTTTTCGCTGCTACTTACGAACTTCTTATTACACACTTCGCAGCAAAAAGATAGTTCACGTGTGTGAAGCCTCTTGTGTCTCTCTTTACTTCTATGATGAGAGAATTTTTTATCACACACCTCACAAGAATAGGGCTTTTCTCCTTTATGTACTCTCATGTGTCTCGTCTTTTCGCTGCTACTTACGAACTTCTTATTACACACTTCGCAGCAAAAAGATAGTTCACGTGTGTGAAGCCTCTTGTGTCTCTCTTTACTTCTACGATGAGAGAAATTTTTATCACACACCTCACAAGAATAGGGCTTTTCTCCTGTATGAACTCTCATGTGTCTCGTCTTTTCGCTGCTACTTACGAACTTCTTATTACACACTTGGCAGCAAAAAAGTTTTTCACCTGTGTGAAGCCTCTTGTGTGTCTCTTTACTTCTATGATGAGAGAAATTTTTATCACACACCTCACAAGAATAGGGCTTTTCTCCTGTATGAACTCTCATGTGTCTCGTCTTTTCGCTGCTACTTACGAACTTCTTATTACACACTTCGCAGCAAAAAGATAGTTCACGTGTGTGAAGCCTCTTGTGTCTCTCTTTACTTCTATGATGAGAGAATTTTTTATCACACACCTCACAAGAATAGGGCTTGTCTCCTGTGTGAACTCGCATGTGACTGATCCAGTGTAAACTCTTTACAAAGCTTTTATCACAAAAGTCCCATGGATAAGGCCTGTATTCCTTTCCCTGCTTATCCCTGGAGCTCAAAAGGGCTCTGCAGGTTATCATGTGGGACCTATGGCCACTAATACTCGGGAACATATCTTTGCAAAACTCACAATTCACTGGGCCTGGCCCAAAGCTTTCCCGTTTCTTTAGTATCTGTGACCTATTGGTGCAGTCTGTGCAGCAAATATAATTATCAGCTGAATTTGTGAGAACACTACAGTCCATACCCCGGATAAGACAACATACATCACCACAAACCAAGCAACTGGGAGGTCGTTTCTTAAAGTGCAACCTCTCCAGGTGATAGTTTAAGCTCCAAAAGTAAGAAAAGTGCTTGGAGCACTCCGGGCATTTGTATAACTTCTCAGGGTTATGAGTCTCTAAATGAGACAACAAATCAGAGGACTTGCGGAAAGAAGTTTCACATTCGTTACAGTTGTACAGTTTTTCCCACAGTGGCTCATTTCTGTCACTTACATCCTCAGGGAGCACCTCACTGTCTTCTAACAAAGATAGGCTGTCCTTGCAGTCTATGATTAATATCTTCAGGTCCTGCTCCAACTTCCATTCTTCTTTCACCTCCTGTGGTCTTCCATGCAGGCTTTCATCTGTGAGAGGATAAATTAGTTACCTTTTGAAATTTTCTTCTGATAGCATGACAATGGAAAAGAGGGGCTACATGGCTCTATGCCTGGGAACCGCTGTTCAAAGACTGATGCTTCATCCTTCTGTGAAGCCGTCGGAAATAAGATTGTGCAGCCTTTGCTTAATAAACATGTACTGGCTGAGAGTCAAGGACGGAAATTTTTAGATTATGTGTTTTTTACAATCAATCAATCATATTTATTTTTCCAAATAGCATAAAGCTATAAGAGGAATATCAAAAAATATGTATAACATGTACAGAAACGAAACTAATTAACTAATACACTTACAGGACTTGACCAGTAGTAAATGACGGAATGAAACTATGTAAAAACTGGCCAGAAGAATTAGCAGGATATGGAGAAAGTTGATTGCCGGTGTTCCTCTCGGACCGACGCACGGACGAAGGGAGGGGAGGGGAGAATAGACAGACAGTTGTAGACAACACATTATCTTTGCTCCAATATTTTTTGAAAGGGAATTTCCATGGTCAGTTAATTTAGGAACGTCCAATTTAATGAGAGCCTCTTCAGATCAAATATTATGATAGCGGTGTCTATCGTTCCTGGACCTGGAACTGATACCTCAAATGCTATAAGTACTCGACCGGTCGAGTATGTTGCATTACAGGAGCTAATAGTACTCGACCGACGACCAGCCGAGTAACAATGGTTATTGGAGCTATTAGTACACGACCAGCCGAGGAATCGAGCCTCCAGTCGCTATCCATACTAGACTGGTCGAGCTCTCGTATCTTAAGAAGCTAAAAGTACTTGACTATATGGAACTTGGAGTAAAAAAGGAACAGGTCGAGTAATTACTACCATAGGAGCTATTCCTCGATCATGCAATGGAAATCCGTAAAGTTGTAAGATCGAGTAACCAACCCCCCAGGGAATAAATGTACTCGAACGTGTAAATGGTTAAATAGGTTGAGTATTCACAGCAATGGTAGCTATTAGTACTTGATCTAAAAAGAAGGATAGATGGGTCGAGTGTTTGACGTTGCAGGTGCTAATCGTACTCGACCTAACATTACTAATAAGAGGTCAAATATTCAGGGCGGTGACGGCTACAAAATACTCGACCTGGTGAAAGAGGATTTGGTAGGTCGAGTAACATGACGCCCTGGCCGCTATTCATACTCGACCTCGTCTAGAAACCGCTAAAAATAGGTCTTCAAAACGTCAAAACGGTGTGTCCGTAGTGGGGCCCGGGCATTAGACATTCTTCGTTCATAAAATCTGGGGATGGAATCTCTCCCGTTTTCATTTTATTACGAACAATCAATGAGAAAGGAGCGTCATAAACGTCTTAAAAACCGTCCTTAAAACGCCTAAAACAAAATTACGAACTGGTGTGTCTGTAGTTGGGCCCGAACATACGTGATCTTTCAAACTCTTAAAGGACCCATTTTGCTTATTCTGCCTTTTATAATATACATGGGTAACTTGTCGAATTATAAGCTTCTATAATCCCCACCTTTCTCCATTGTTTCGTTTTGTGCCTACGAATTTTTAGCGCTTTTACCGCCTTACCGAGTTTTGCCCATCACACAAAGCAAAGTTTGCCGGAGTCTTCAATGTCCGCTGATATGTCTTTCAAGCATAACGATTGTCCGCTGATATGTCTTTCAAGCATAACGATATGAGAATCTTCTGTTTTTTACTTCTTTAATTTGCTTAGTTTTCCACTTTTTAACCACGGCGCGTTTCAGTTTTCAAAAGTTTTTGCTCCCAGCCGCCGCGTCGGAGAGCAGGAAGGCTGGATTGTCTCGACAAGCGCTAACAAGAAAATCGCTAATTTCAGGTGGAAAGTAGTGGTATTTATAGAAAACTTCTTTTCTGATCCCTCTCATAGGCAAAAGATCATTTGTAGTAAGAGTCGTGCTTTAAAGCACCCCTCGCACTGTTTTAAAATACTTCAAAACTAAAGCTGTGGAACAAACTATCCACAGCTTTTGGGTGTTTTAAGTCTTTTTTCCATCCATAAAGTTCTAGCAAGAAGAAAATTAAGGCAAAACTTAGATAACCCGTTTTGACACATCATACCATGAGGCGAGAAGACTGGACGGGAGCATGGAAAATAGTGAAACGTGGCTAGTGCAATGATATGTCATGTGTCGTTGGCGGGATATGATGTGGCAACATCAAATTCGGTTGTCTGTGTTTAAGATTTGAAGGATCCATTTACGGAAGTAGGCTGTATTGGCATTATAAGTATGACGGGTCCTTTAGAGTTGACAAAGGTTTAAGTGTAAAGTACAAAATGTGTAAAAGTGTAAAAACTTTGTTTTTGCTGTTTTAATACCCTAATTATCTTTTCATAATCTGATAATACTAAATCTATCAAAACTTACGTTAAACTGTTCACAGACATAGGTCAAAAGACTCGAAACCCATTGTAAATTGTCGACGATATTTAAAATTTAACCGGAAAGAGCTGAGATAGTAAAAATTTACTTGCCGATCACTTATTCACTTAAAGAGGCTTGAAGACCCGATACAAATGCGTTACTTTGTTGCTCCGCCATTCACGAATAATCGATTTTCATATAGTGGAATTTCCGTATTGTTGCTATGTACGTGCGATGTTTGCTTGACGAAGTCGATTATGAAAAATAAAGTGTTCGTAGCAGGGAAATTTCTCCGCAAGATAATCACTAGCAACTGAATGGCCGCGTTTACATTGTAATTAATTTTTTCCACGTCAAAGTAGAATTTGGCGTTTTAAAGACGGCTGTGGATATTCTGAACGTCATACTAGAACAAATAGTGAGAAACTGAAAAATCAAGTAACACAATCCAAATAACGCATTGTATACAGTTAAATGATACAAAATAAGTTGGCTTTTCAGTTAAAAATTAAATATTTCAATTGGTTTGCGTGCCGTTCATTTCATAGCTGTCGTAAAAAAGGGCGAGAATGGATCGTGAAGTTTGGCTTATGTAAGTAGTCCGCCTTTATCATTAAATGTACCGCTTACTGCTTAGACTTAAAGTACCTCTCTTGCCTATTCTGCGTTTTAGTTTATCCCTGGCTCCCTCACGTAGCCGAGTTTTGTTAGGCATGCACGCAAACTTGACAGAAAGCTTCAAGGTCCGCTGATAACTCTTTCACACATAATGACAGGAGAAGCTTCAAAGTGTTACTTTTCATTTTGGAAGACATTATAAGCCATCTGGTCTATATTTTGTCGTGGCCTTCCTTTGTTCTCCTTGATTTTACCAATTTTTAGCAGGAAGTCTGCACAGAGTCGACAAGCGCTAACAAGAAAATCGCTAATCCCAAGAGGAAAGTATTGCTGTTAAAAAAAAAGATATTGCTTATCTATTTCATCACGGAAAGATCATTTCTAGTAAGAGTTGTGCTTCAAGAAAAACAGTAGCCTCCTTACCATGGTTTATCACATTTCCTGAAACTTCCGTGAAATTTTCGCAGTCTGGAATCAAAGAGCGAGCCTCCTCACATTCAAGTAATGGTATTTCCATCTTTGGTTGAAATGAAGCCCTCTGGTCATCGGCACTACTTTCATCGCCCGGGAATTCCACTTTGAGTCCCAAAGGGTCATCTGGAAAGAGAAGCTGAATGTGAAGGCTTTGCCCGGGGTTAAAGCCATGATTCACCTCTAGATCTTTCTAACGGAATTCAGACGTCCGTTTTCGTCGAGGCGGATCTGGAAGGTGAAGCTATGGTAGCGTTCCAGTGAAGTTATTACAAGTTACGATGATAAGAGGAGGGTAGAGCGCCGTAACAACGTAACAACCATTAACAACGCAATTATACGTCATCACTCTTACGGGAGTTCCTGCAGAACCGTTAGTTATTATCACTATGATGCTTGCTACCATCATAAGTAAATTGTAAGGATCGTATCAGTCGTGGAACGAAAATAATAAGCGGTAGGAGCCAATTTACTTATTGCGGCGGGGTCTGGAACGGCAATAATAACAAGAATAGTAACGATCGTAACTAATAATCTCTATCATCTCTAGCGGTCAAAACTGACACTAGTCTTCAAAACTTGCTTGTGTTAATTAATTACAAATACGGTGGAAATAGTGAAGGCGAAGGAGGAACTAAATAAAAATATTATCAAAGGTATTGCCTTGGACAGTTTTAAAGCAACCATTTCACAACTGTGATCGACATTTTCGAGTATTTCGTGAATTCATTTCCAGAAATCGCTAGTGCCATCTAGTTTGACTAAGCGAACACTTCCTGAATGTTCCTGATTCATTTTCCGGTAATTGCCAGTGCCATCTAGCTTGAGTAAGCGAACACTTCCTGAACGTTTACAGGAGATTACGTTATCGACCACTAGACTGTGCAACAGTCAATCCCGGAATGTCCGGTCCAAATAAAAGGCAACGAGAATCTCCAAAAAAAGGTGTGGACAAATGTAAAGCATGCGATTTAAGTTTGGAGGATGATGATCCAGCAATCCAGTGCGATTGGTGTCGATCGTGGCTTTGCATTAGTTGCTTAGACATTACCGAGCCACAGTATGAGCTCTGGACTAAAATGACACGCAGATTTGATTCGCAATGGTTTTGCGTTACTTGAAAGCTCCAGCAACAACAGCCCAGCTCTGAGACACATGGCCCCTCTAGAGAAGTTATAAAGTCTTCTATGCGGGAAGTGTTGCAGGAGTTCAAGGAGGAGCTCAAGGACGAGTTACGCACCGAATTTGCCACCATGATTTCTCCCATTCAAGAGCGATTGAAGATACTGGAGGAATCTGTCATAACTAAATGTTCCGTTGACGAGGTTCAGAAGTGTATTAGTGATCAACTCTCCGGAGAAATAGGCAGAATTGACGCTCGTCTGACACAAATAAGTGCAAATGCCCCAGGACACGGTTCTCAGCAACCATGTTCATCGGTGGACCTAGTTACCGATCTAGCGAATAAGCAGAAAAACTTGATGATTTATGGCCTTCCAAAAAATCCGTCTTGCAAAACCAAGGCTGAACAGAACAGTTTCGACCTGAAGTTCGTGAACCAAACTCTTTTGTCTGCTGCACCCGTGCAAACCTCCTTCACTGTCAGAGTTGGTAAACACTCTGTTGGTCGCACACGGCCAATCAAAGTTATGTTCCGTGAGGCTTGAACGCGACATAGCAGCTGTGTACTTAGCAACTGAACGATCCAAAATTGTTGCACAATTCAATAATTTCAACTTTAGCCACGACAAAACGGAAGCTGAGCGCATAGACAAGAAAAAGTATGACCAGCTCAAGCAGGAATTAGCTGAAAAGTTCAAGGCGGGAGATGACAGTTGGCGAATTCGCAGGGGACGTAGTGGTTATGAAATTGTGAAGAAAAAGGAGTTTCGTGTCCAGGGAAATTCCTCAGAGTCCTCGCAAATGGAACAATAATCTCCTGGTCATGTACACGAACACTGATTCTCTCTCGAACAAATATGAAGAATTGGAATCTGTAGTTGTAGTGAAGCAACCATCTATTATTGTAGTAACTGAAGCTCTACCAAAAAATTGTTTAAATCCAAGTTCTTATCTTCATCAGCTCAAAGGGTATACTTTATTATCTAATGAGAAATTTAGAAGAGGTATTGTGATTTATGTTAGTCAGGACTTAAAATTCAGTGAGGTAACCAATCAAATCGGTTCAAATATTGTTGAAAGCCTGTGTGTGGACGTCCAGCTACCTCGATCAAGTGTTCCACTGCGGATCGTAGCCATTTATCGAAGCCCTACAAAAGATAGCAGTTCTGAAGCAAATGACCAGTTAATTTTGCAGTATTTGAGAGAGTTGTCAGTTATTAATAACAAGATTTTGGTCGTTGGTGACTTCAATTTACCTCGTATTGATTGGTTGACGGGAACACCAACCGTTGGTTCTGAGTCATACGAGTCACAGTTTCTTGACACGTTACACCAGTCTTTTTTATTTCAACATGTGAAAGGCCCTACTCGCGGCCGTGGTGGGAATCACCCCTCTGTTCTTGACCTTGTTATTTCTAAAAATGAAACGGACCTGTCCTCTTTCGAATTTGGTTCACCGTTGGGAAAAAGTGATCATTCAGTTTTGTTTATGAAATTTAATGCTGAAGCCCCGACTATGCCCACCACTAATGTACAACACGATTATCACAAAGTTGATTATGATTCTTTTAAGGAATATGTTGCTTCAGTTGATTTAGTTACTAAATTCTGTGAGGAGGGGAAAGGACCAGATGAGATGTTTGAGCTTTTAAGACGTGTTCTTACGGAAGGTAGAGATAAGTTTGTACCAAGAAAAGTATTGCCTCGGGGAAGAAAAAAAAGGCGGACTTTGCCAAAGTTTATTCTGGAAGCGATTGAAGAGAAGAATAGTAGATGGAGGAGGTACATGGAAGGTAAAACTAATGAAGACTGGGATTCATACAAAAAAGCACGAAACAAAGCAACCAACCTTCTTAAAATAAACCGTGAAAATGTTGAAACTTCAGTAATTGCATCTATGAAAAAGTTCCCAAAAAGATACTGGAAGTACGTTAATAAAAATATTGAAACAGTATCTACTTCTTCAATTTCATTTATGAATGATGTTGGTGGTGAAATACATGACGATCAAGAAAAATCGGAAGCATTCAATAACATGTTTTCGTCTGTTTTCGTATCTCCGTCCCCAACAGCTTCTCTTGTTTCCACCCCAGATTTCCAACCGGAAGTAACTTTGATGATGGAGATGTTTCAAATGAGACGGTACTCGGTATACTCAACAAATTAAATTGTAACAAAGCTCATGATATACATTGTTTTTCAAACGTCATGATTTCTCGCCTTGCGTCAGTCCTTTCTGCTCCTTTAACTGTTTTGTATAATAAGTGTTTAGCGACTGGAAGATGCCCTGCTGCATGGAAAGAAGCGATAGTAAAGCCACTGCATAAAAAAGGTTCAAAGTCGAAATTAAGTAATTATCGGCCAATATCCAACACTTCCATATTTTGTCGCATTTTTGAAAAAATAATAGTGTCTCGTATTCAGGATTATTTTGAGAAGAATGGGCTATGGCACCCTTCACAGCATGGTTTCAGAAAGAAAAGATCATGCAACACGCAGCTTCTAGAAGTGGTATCAGATTTTCAGAAAATGGGTGATCTTGGTGTGTTGTTCGACTGCGTCTATTTTGACTATTCCAAAGCGTTCGATAAAATTTCAACACGACTTCTTCTACAAAAATGTTCTAATTATAAATTAGGTAGAAGGTCGGTAGCATGGATTGAGGATTATTTAACAAATAGGAGTCAACGAGTGCTAGTAGGTAGTGCATTGTCATCTTTAGCGAAAGTGTTGAGTGGTGTACCACAAGGTAGCTGCATTGGACCAGTACTGTTCTGTCTTTTCATCAATGATTTGCCTCTCGTGATTAAAAATTCTACAGTAAAATTATTTGCCGACGATGTCAAGTTATACCGGAAGGTTGAAAATCAGTCCGATTGTAAACTGCTGCAAGATGATATTGATTCGCTTCATGAATGGTCAAACCGCAACTCCATGTTCGTAAATGTAGATAAGACTACTGTAGTTCATTATTTGTCAAGTAGTGGAACGGAATTTCAGTACAGTATTGGTTCATCCAGCATTTGCACTACAGAAGTGGTTCGTGACTTAGGTGTTTACTTCGACAAGCATTTGAAATTTGATAAACATGTAGCTACCACAAGTAACAATGCAAACTTTCGTGTCCATACTATTAGACGTACGTTCAGAAAATTCAACCTACGAAGCTTCAAAACGTTAAATACATCGCTGGTAAGGCCTTTGGTGGAGTACAGTTCTTCGGTTTGGTACCCTATGAATAAAACGGATAGATTACGCATTGAGAAAGTTCAAAGACGCGCAACAAAGCTTGTACCTTATTTGAGAAATCTGTCGTATCCGCGTAGAATGAAAAGTTTAGAGTTGCCTAGCCTAGATTTCAGGCGTAAACGTGCTGATTTGTTGAATGTATATAGGATAGTGCGAGGAGTTGACAATGTTAACCCTGAAGATTTATTTACTTTTTCAAATTACCCGTCAACACGTCAGCACAGATTTAAACTTTATCAGCCAAAGCCAAACCGACGTGTTGGCATTTATAGTTTTCAAAATAGGGTTTGTAAAGATTGGAACGCACTACCAGATGAAACTGTTATGTCGGAAAACGTAGATATTTTCAAACGATCGATTGTTTCGTCCACATTTTATTCGAGTGCTTATGCAGACCCATTTTTGCCAACTTAAGTTTAATTCAGTTTATTTTTCATTGTATAGATTTATTTGTATTACTAGTGCCTTATGTTCACATTGTATGTAGTGACAAGTCTTTATGACTTACCACTTTTGGTGATAATAAATAAATAATATGTCGCTGGGACGCTACCTATGCTACCTATGACGGATCCGTACGAGACTATTATAATCAGAGAGATCTCACGAGTTGGAGGTGTCCCGGAATCGCCCAAAATCGTGAGATCGACCGAGCTAGCAGTAAGCGCTCCTGACATCTCAAGGACTACAAAAATGGTCTCACCCGAAGTCTCGAAGTCAACCACAGAAACCAACACGGAGACCCACCTTAATCCTCTGTATCTCTCTGAAACTGGAAACACTGAAAGAAAACATGCATTTTTTTTTATTAGAAAGGCCACTGCCGCAACTTAGGCAAGTGCAAATTTTTCCACAGCTCAGATCGTGCGCCAGTCTGTGGAGAACATAAGACGGCCAGTGACTGTGGAAATATTTAGTCGGGTTGCCAGAAGCTACACCCACTGAAGTGTCAAAACTCTGTTAGTGGTTCTTGCAAACGGGGACCCAGCTGAAATTTTTTCCACGTAGACCAAGTGAAGATAACTGTAGAAGAGAAGGATCAAGCAAGCTACCCGAGGCCGACCAGTAAAATGTGGCGCCCCTGGGAGGAAGCGACAAAAGAAATAATAAAGGAGTGCCGTTACTACCAAAGAGGTCACTGTCGATTCGGAGAAAACTGCTTCTTTCTCCATCCAAAAAACCGACGGCGCCCATCCCCAACCCAACAACCCCCATCGAAGCCGAAAAAACAAGCACTGTCCGCTCAGAAAACACGACTGTTCTACAGCTCTGGCTCCAGGCACATCGCGACATCCCACCCTCCACCCCGAAGAACGCATCAGCACATGTCCGAACCCCAAATCACAAAAACCAGCTCCCAACAATCCCATCACCGGCATCTGCAGACATGCGCAGTATTTCTACCGACGCAAAACCGGTTTCTAATGCTCCAACAAGAGACAAACTATATAATGAATATATACCCCCTTCTCACAACAACCTTCAGAAAAACCAGACTACTGGACCAGCAAATCAGACACCACTAACACTACGTGAAGAATCTACCGTAAACCCATCATATCTGGCCAAAAATAAAATACAAATAAAAGAAATTTCGAGAGGAGATTTTGGGAACCGAAGTGTAGGCAGTTGTGGCTATAACCAAACCAAGAGGACGATTAATGTTGACGCTGTCTGGGCAAAGGCACACAAAAGTACGTCGCCACCCTTTCAAGATCATACAAAGAGAACAACTGGGAAAAAACTCAAAACTGTCCTCCCTCGATTTCTGTTGTCAAATGTAAGGTCTATAGCTAACAAAACCGAAGAACTAAACGTGATATTTCTTGATAAACACGTTGACATCGCTTGTCTGACGGAAACATGGGTGAGCAGTGCCAACGCTCCATCCTTCGATGGATATGACTGTTACATCTTGCCGCGAAAGGATGCCAACAACAGCGACGTGAGCCATGGTGGTGGCGTAGGATTTTTCTGTCGCAGCTCCATTCCAAACCGGATCATAGAGCCACCAATACCTAGAGAACGAGAAATTGAAGTATTATGGTTGTGGCTTAGACCTAAATATTTTCCGAAAAATATTTCTTCCCTAGTCATCGGAGTGACGTACTACCCGCCAAAAGGACCGCACAGGAAGAAGCTCATTTCATACCTGCAAGCTTGTACTGATCATTTCCGAAGCACATATCCCCTGGCTGGAATCACTATCTGTGGGGGCTTTAACGACATCAAACCAAAATGGGTGGAGCAGTCTCTTTCTCTCCGACAGATTCTGAAAGTCCCCACGAGAGGTAGTAATACACTTGACCTCATTTTTACAAGCCTGGAAGACCATTACATGGAACCTACAACTACAGTTCAGGTTGGGATGAGCGACCATGCGACCGTAATATGGCAGCCCAAGTCAGAACAACAAGAAGTCCAGAGAAAGAAAGTATCTTTCAGATCCTTCGATGATGATGCTATTAACGCTTTTAAACAAGACCTCGGAAAACACGACTGGAGAGAGCTTTACCATGCGAAAGATGCAGAATCAATGACAGAACTATTCTGTAATCATGTGAACAAACAGTTTGAAGTTTATTTCCCGATAAAAAAAATTTGGTAAAACCAAATCTCAAACCGTGGATCACCGCCGAGATTAAAATGCTTATATCTGAAAGAGAAATGTACTACCTGAATGGCGAAAAAGACCGAGCAAGAAAAATAAGAAACCTTATTGTTCGAAAAATCAAGTCGAGTCGAAAGTCACAAGGCGCAGCTACAGAAAGAAAACTGGCCAAGTCTGACCCAAAAAAGTTTCACTCTATTGTAAAAAAAAATGATGGGCAGGGAGAAACGGAAAGTTGAACTCAGAGATGATTATAGGTTTTATCAGCTGGAGAAATCAACCGACACTTCGCAACGATTTGTAGAAAGCACCCCGGCCTTAAAGAGCTTCCCGAACTCCCACCATCGACCAGGCTGCAGTACTGTACACTATCTTGTTAGGTTCATCCACGATATGCTCAATCATCTAGAAAATTATGGCGCCTTCGTCGATTGCCTCATAGCCGATTTCATCAAGGCTTTCGACTACCTTGAACACGCCACAGTCATTGAAGAATCAACAACTATGGGAGCACGCGCTATTGTGCTGGATGCTGGATGCTGGCAAGCTTCCTCTCGGAACGGTTGCAATGCGTCGAACTCCAAAACGGAGAAGTTTCAGAGCTCTTAAAAATAACTTGTGGAGCACCTCAAGGAACGAGGCTCGGTCCTTTGGCCTTTACGGTTGTGGCCAACTGGTTACTTAAAGAGCTCAGGAACAGGTACAAATTCGCAGATGACCTATCTTTGTCTGTTTTTCGTCTTCTGTCTGACTCAGACACCATCGACCCTGTACTTAGAGTACTAACGCAGTTGAAATCAGAAGCGGAAGCACTCAAACTAGGCATAAGCGAAGAAAAAAGCATACTGTTCCGAGTCAGCTTCCTGAAAAGGAACATCCCCGAACTGCCAGCATGCGAACTCTCTTTCTCGCAAAGCATCAAGATCCTTGGTCTACACATTGACAACAATCTCCGATGGCGTACTCACGTAAATCACCTTGTAGCAAAGGCAGCTGGTCAACTAAAATCTTTCGCCTGTTTACGAAGGTTTGGCTTCAGCAGAAAGGCCCTCCTAAACTGCTATAAATCATATGTTCGACCATTAACGGAATATGCATGCGCGGTGTGGCACAGTTCTATTTCTGATGACCAAACTCAAAGGATAGAACAAATCCAAAACGTGCATGCAAAATAATCCTTGGGACTGACTACAAAGACTATGAGAAGAGTCTAGAAACGCTGGACATAACGACGCTATGCCAGCGGAGGCACGAGCTAGTCATGAGCTTTGGCAGAAAGATACTGGCATCTGATCTACATAGGGACAACCTTCCAGAATATCCCAGCAACATCGACCGGCGAAACACAAGGCTAAATTTATTTCAAACGGGGAAAAAACTACTGAAGTCCCCGTCTCATGCCCATTCATCGGAACGATTTCTCAATTCTTTCGTGCTATATTTTACCGAACATTCTAACGCTCTTTAAAAGTTGCTGTCGTCTATTTCTTTTCAGCCCGTTTCTTTGTTTTTGTTGTGACATAAATAGTTTGAACATTGCATCTTTTTATCTCAATCACATGAGTTTAAATTCTAGAACAGTAGTGACACTTATGATGAATTATTTTTGTACTTGTCATTTTAATTCACGTCCGTATTTTCATGAAATGTATTTTAAACCGTGAATTATATAAATAGTAGTGACACTTATGACGAATTATTTTTGTATTTGTCACTGTAATTCGCGTTCGTATTCTGATGAATTGTATTTTTAAAGCGTGAATTGTATATATAAATCATAGGTTACCATTGTAAATAAATCCCTTGGTTAATCTTTTTATTTGTAATGACACGTCCAGCACTATTTTTTGTCTGTAAAAGATATCTATGGATAAATAAACAGAAAAACGTCCGGAAGTCCGGGGTGTTTAGCAACCCAGATAGCCTGCCAGAATACTCTTGTTGACTAACTGTTCGTGCCGACAAAGAATCGCCGTGTGCCTACCCAATGAAAAATTTGTAGCCTGTGTAGTTGTATGACTGTTGTTCGAAACAGTTGCAAGTATTGACACGTAATGGTAAAGAATACAATCATTTAATGTGGCCTCAGACCGGGCCAATCTTAAGCAGTAGTATCCAGTAGCATTCTGTCTTGCTATAGTAGTCTCCAGTCTTGGTAATAGTAGCATGCAGTAGAATGCAGTAACACGGTAGCCTTAAAGTAGAAGCATGTAGTAGCATCAGTTAGTACTGCATGCTACTTTTTCGTACAGCTTCATACTACGATTCTGGATAAATTTTTCATCGGGTAGCCAAGAGCAGGAAACGTCAACATAGCTGTCCCAAACAAACGCAGTTGATTCGATGACCTGGGATTTGAATCATCGCTCGGGCGACGTTTCTTGTTCTTCCCGACGTTCACTGGCGGGTTTTGGACTTGGTCATACAGAATGCACTCTATATGGTCAAGACTAAGTCGAAGAGAGAAGATCACCACTGGTTCAGTTTACTTACTGTTAAAGTTTAATTAATATTAGACAACTTCGATACATATAATTTAATAAAGATCCGATGAACATTTGTGTTATTACAAGCAGCAAAAAAACTGCCAAACGGGGGACATAGCAAAATTCGAGACTAAAAATCGATCTTCGTATAGTGGACTTTCTCTGTCGGATTTGTGGTTACTTCATGCGCTTGTACGCTTGCACCTCTGTTGTAGGCTTGACGAGAACGATTTACGAAAAATATGTGTTCACGCAGTGAGCAGTCTCCAGCAAGCTCACCACTGGCCACTGAAAAGGCGGAATTCTATTGAGTCAAATTTTCTGCGTCGCCGGAGAACTTAACGACGATCTTAGACGTTCTAAAATTCATACTAAAGCATACATCGAAAAATCATAAAATAAATCTGTTAAGAAAATCCAAATAATTCAGTCCATCCAAAAAAAACTGCAAAAAAAAGTTTTTTACTTTTCAGTTAAACTTTAAATCTTCAATCAAAGACTATTTTATAACCAACTTTTTACATTCCTTTTCACATTACCTGTTTCCTGGACTGGTTTATCCAAGACTGGATGAAGCTCTTGCTTCATGCGTACAAGGCGACAGTTGATCTGGTGGCGCAGAAGGCTCCTTTCAAGTGAAAACTTTTCTGAGCAGAATCCACACTTAGAAACCATTGTAGCTCTTCAAGTAGTAGCTGCAAATATCTGAAATTAATCTTCTACTCTAGAAAGGACCGCCCACCAGAAATGCATGATTTTGGAGCCAAACTCCAACAGTTAGAGAAGGGAGAAGTGTCTCTCCCAGCAAGAAGAAGTCGCAGAAGGTAATGGATCCTGCGGATTGTAACCAGTAGAAGAAGACCAGAGGCGTATTCTCGCCGTTCCCCGAGGACTCCACTTGAGGAGTCCCCGCGTTTTTGTTTGTCCCGGGGACTCACTCCCCGTATTCTCGCGAGTCCCCACGGACGGGGAATGCTCAGATTATCATCACCATCATCAAAAAGGACTCCCTTTCAAATTCGGTGGGGAATCAATGTTTGCTGTTGTAGGTACTATGTAAAATTAATTAAAAAGAATCAGAATATAGAAAACCAAAAATAAAGTGGATCTAGACTAATTTTTTCAGCTGCATATTCATTTTTCGAACAAAATCCATTTTAGAAGCATTCACCGTATTCTCGCTGTTTCTGTCCGCGGAGTCCGCCTGGAGTGACTCCCTCTATTCTCGCCGTTCCCTTCGATTCCCCGAGGAGTCCTCGGGGAACGGCGAGAATACGCCTCAGGCCACAGACCAAACATATTTCAAAATTTTAAACCTTGAACCATTAAAGTTTAACTGAATAAGTCTACGTGCTTGTCTTCTATCCTTGAAGAGCAAATGTGAGCCATAGCCGAAAGATAACAATTTATTTCATTTCATCACTTTCCTATTGGAAATGCAAGCTTTTATCTGAGTTCAAATTCACATTCCTTCAGACCAAGCTGACTGCTAATCATGTTTGACAGAGTAAAATGTATACGTCAGCTGAATTTCATTAGAGCTATATTTTGGCCCTTCTTGGCAAGGCTCCTCTTCAGGCTCAAAGCCGCTTAAGGTGGAAAAACGAAAAACCGCAAGTTCGTTTTACCAACTTGAGGAGTTCAAATTTTCTGCGTTATGATGAATTTTGAGTTGTCTTGCAAGCAGCACACTCTTAATGTTATTACTAGAGCCCAGGATTTTTTTTTTTTTCCAGACCCTCTTAGACGAGTCAAAATTATTCAGTGTATTCAAATATCAGCTCTCTTTTCAGTTAAACTTTAAAAATAATTTGAAAGATTGTTTTGTAAAAGAACTAAACTATTACACAGGATTTTCCCTAGCACTTGGTCTTCGCTGACTACTGCTTGATATAAGCTATCTAATTAAAAGCGTCTGTGGAGATTTAAAAGGGCTTACTTTTGTGGATCCTGAATCAGTCATTTGAGTTTTAGCCCAACAAAATACTACATCAGTAGCCTAACAATCAGTTGCAGTTCCCCACTCAGGCCCCAGTATGCAAAATTGGCAAATGGGTGCTACCTCTACTGGAGATTTTCTATGGCTACCATAAACAAACCACAGGAGCAACGCATCAAAACCCATACTGTTCAGTCTAGTACAGTAGAGGTATGCTTATTTGACTGGTTGTTGACTTAGAACAGAGCCATTTTCATGCACTTGCTGTGACTAAAGTCAACTACCAGTTGGGGAATGTAGCTGATTAAGGGCCCCTTACAACCACTAAGCAGGTGTTTTGAATTTTCATTCTACCATTAACCCAAAACTCCACTGTTCAAAGTCAAATAAGCATACCTCTTCTGTACACTAAGCCCTTTTCGATGCCTATTCAGAAACGGGATGACATGCCCCCAAGGGTGAGAAGGGTACTCATATGTACGCGTACCCCTTATTCTCCAGAGGTATACCAGTCTACTACACATTCTAAATCAAAATTAATTACCACTTATGGACTGCTTCATCTGGTCTAAGGATTGTACCAGTAACTAGACTAATAATGGGATAATGGGATGATATTTATAAGGCAGAAGATACTCATTCAAAAGCAAGTGTTCTCCAAGAAAATCTACAGAGCGCATATAAGTCTTGTTTTCCCGAAAAAACATCAAAATATTATTCTGCGGATCGTGCTTACATCACTAAGACTATAAAGAGGTTCATTTTAGAAGAAAGGCGGCTTTTCCGCGAAGGTAAACGTGAACAAGCAAATAAACTAAAAAACAAAATTCGGAAGATGACAAGAAGTGCGGCCCATGAACATACCGAGAGAAAGGTGAATCATTTGTTAAGTTTGAAGCACAGCCAGTGGTACAGAGAAATAAAAAATATAGTTGGAAAAAAAGAGAAAGGAGTGGATTTTAATTTAGATGAAAAAGAATTTGAAACTGCAAATAAGCTGAATGCCCACCTTGTAAATATTGTCCAGTCAATCCCTCCTCTGCCAAAAGACGAAATACCAAGTCCTCCTCTTAATTTTAATGATTTTCCTATTATTTTGCCAAAGGAGGTAAAACGAAAGCTAAGTGTTTTGAAAAGAACTAGTGTAACACCGGTTGATATCCCTGTGGAATTAATTAAAGCATTCCCTGATAGAATTATGTTTCCCCTTGGCCCATATTTTTTAATCAAGTAACTAAAACCGGTGATTACCCATCTATTTGGAAAAAAGGATACATTACACCAATCCCCCAAAAAGATGCGCCATATGATTTTTCTGGAGTTAGACCGATTACAATGACCCCTGTGTTTAGCAAATGTATGAAAGTTTCCTGGCTGCTTGGTTAAAGAAACAGGTAATAGAGCTTATTGATCCTAGACAGTTTGGAAACATGCCCAAAACGTCTACTGCCCATTATCTGGTAAGTATGCTGGATAAAATCCTCAAACATCTGGACGAGCCTGAACGTTGGGTAAACCTAATAGCTATTGACCTTAAAAAGGCTTTTGACCTAATTTGCCATAGTACACCGTTAAAGAAACTTCTTTCCAAGTTTAATGTCCACCCTTTTCTGGCACGAATCGTAGCTAATTTCCTTTCAAACAGAACACAGCGTACTAAGTACAAGTCAACTTTTTCTGATGAATTGCCTATTTTTTGTGGTGTGCCTCAGTGTACAATACTTGGGCCACTACTTTTTCTAATTATGATAAACGAGCTGGCAATAAGCATGCCAGATCGCTGGAAATATGTTGATGATTTGTCTCTTGCAGAACTGTGCTACAAAAACATCCAAAGCAGTGCAGCTACAATCATGGCTGATATATCAGACGATGTTGCTGCAGATAAGATGACTGTCAATGTCCAAAAGTCTGTTGTACTGACCTTTTCTTTCCTCAAAAGTACCCCCCAGTTTCATCCCCCCCCTTCCTGCTTCCAGCCGTGTAGCTGAACTTAAACTCCTTGGGGTGTATCTTACTGCTGATCTAAAGTGGGAGAAACAGACGGAAATGATACTTCGGAGAGCTAATGCAGGTATTAGCTCTCTGAAGCTGCTGTCTCGGCACGGAATACCTTCAGATCACCTTTTGCGAGTTTATGCATCTTTTATACGGTCCTGTTTAGAATACTGTTCTCCCGTTTGGCATTATGGCCTGACGCAGGAGCAGTCAGACATGATCGAGAGAGTTCAATTTCGGGCATTGTTGATAATTTCAAAAGCGCCAAAAATCCCATACTGTGCCCTCCTTGAACAGTTTGGCCTAGATTCCCTTGCTAGCCGTCGACAAAAGCTGTCGCTTGATTTTGGTACAGGGTTGCTGAACAGTACATCCCATCGATCCATACTGCCCCCTGATTTCAAGCCACATCCAGAAAGACCCGCAAGAGCAGTGGCAGAAGCTGTACCTCTCATACAGCCTATTCAGGTGTCTCAGAACCGATATCTGAAAAGCTTTGTTCCCTCCTTTGTCAAGTTTTTTAACGCCAGTGCTAGTAAGTAATTGTGTACCTGAGCTTAACTCTTTTTATTAAATTTATTGGACGATTACTTTTACTTTAAATTAATTCGTAAGTGTTGACTGTAAATTGTATATATATGTTTATTGACAACCAAACGAATATTCGGCTTGTCCGCTTCCCGTTTCAGAAATAAATTTAAATTAAAATTTAATTAATAGTGTCTACTACAGTATTTCCATACAACTGCTGTGACAAAAGTTTACTGAAAATCAGGCCACACCTGAGCCAGACTAGCTAATGAACAATGGCTTACTGTGAAGATACAGTTACAATCAAATAATATTCACTAGCTTTTAAACATACTTCTCTTTACATCAAATTCTAACAACCTTTACCCCTGTTACAGTCAGACAGAAAAATCTTTTTGTCTATCCATCTGACTAATTTAATGGATATAGTTAGGCAGCTATAATAGCAAAGAAACAGGACAAACCAAACCAGGATGAAGAGCATAACATAATAGGTAGGGATATACAAAGGGAATACTAGATTCAAGGTTGTATTTCCTCTCTGTATACTCTGACTACCCTGTCAAGTATCCTTCCTACAATGAGACAGGAGAACAAAGTTTGGGCATGATCCAGGTACTGAAGCTTTCCAGCCTCTCATATCGACGTAAACATTGCGACATCCTGATGGTAAAAAAGCTGTTAAGACTCCAACATTATCCCTGGGTCATTCGAGAGCTCCCCAATCAAAGTCGACAAGAGGCCATTCCAAGAAGCTCTAACTGACCAGCTGTGACTGATGCGAGCAGCACATTTTTTTCTCTGTACAGTGTGTACCACTTTTGAACAGCCTTTCCAAAAAAAAACTATCAACACTGCTACCCTGGATGGCTTCAAAAAAGGCTGCACTGGGCTGCCAGTGAGCCGATGTGACAACAAAATCTACCAACCAAGGAAGTGTTGGCTACATTGAAGTGCCAGTGTACCAGCAGTGTACCTGACGATTTAACGTCTCATCAGCCAAAGAAGGTAATCAAGGGCCTATGAAAACACCTGAATATGTATTTTGGACCTTCATTCAGGGGAGTCATGTATGGGGGGAGGGGGATGCCCTTCCCCAATAATGTTGACCAGTCAGTAAAAATAGCCAATTCAGCTCAAAGCACCGCAATTTTTGGTAAAAGCAGTTCGATTTTTTCTTGGAAACAGTCTAGTTTTCTTCAAAACAGTAGAGGTTCCATCCAAACGGTCGGTTTTTCATAAAAACAATCAGTTTTTTATAAAAATAGTTGATTTTCTTTTAGAAAAAGTTGTATTTTTCCTAAAATAAGTTTTTTTTTTCAAAAGTCAATTTTTCCTAAAAATAGTCATTTTTCTGCAAAAACAGTCAGTAAATCCAGTCTATCGGTTAGCACCTTTCACCTCCCCCACATTTTGGCTAGTAACTTCTCTGCCTTCCTTCTTCCTTCAGCCCAAAACTGCACTGTTTAACTGTTTAAATAAGAGCAACCTCTACCTCTACCGTAAATGAAAAGAGGCTTTCCCTTGGTTAATGGTTTCACCGTCATAAACTACGGAAATGAAGATTTGGCTAGAGGATGGCGATGAAGAAATGCTCTCTCAAATCTTCAAGCTTAGAACAATTCCGAATTTGGGCAAGCACGGTCTAATAGGTTTGAACATGTAGCTCGTATGTTCTCCACTATCTTCTCTAAAATCCGAACTACCAGTAAAAGTTAATTTTTCTGTTTTCATCAAAATAACAGTGAATTACACTAGATTCATTATTTTACTTACAAGGTCCTTTTGCTATTTTTTTTGTTCTTCTATCATGCTTCCTGCTTACTTTACTATCACATGGGTAGCATCCGGAAAGTCAGCAAGGATTTACGCAAATCCGAGGATGGAAAGAAGAAACAAGTCGCGAAAATTTCAAACTTCAGCGAAATACACTGTAGAGCGAAGTGGAACTAGTTGGAGATATCTATCTGTTTGGAAGAAGGGTCTTCCGAAAAGAGTATAGACCCAAAGCGATTCAGTGCCAAAGTTGCCATGCCTATGGCCACCCAACTGGCAAATGCAAGAAAAGTCTCCCAACATGCAGCAGATGACCATAAAGAATCAACATGCAGTGCAGACTACATGTTTTGCAGAAATTGCAAAAATATGGTCACTCAGCTCTCGAAGAAAATGTGTGTGCAGTGCGCAGTAAAAGAGCTGAGATCCTCACGAACTCCCAAGACCTGAATGCCCCTTTTGCGATAGCAGCAGCTCGACTACAAACGGAACATCAGGCAAATTCCCAATCAGCCAACCAGCAAAACCAGCCAACACCTTCCCAGAACGATCGAGTCAACACACCAAAATCCCAACTAGCCATGGGAAACTTGCGGAATGCCAAACAGTCAGGCTGGGCAGGTCAACCCAGCTATGCAGAAGCAGAAACCATTAGAGAAGAAAGGGGAACAATAGAACTATCGCTCAACACCAAAAAAGCCCAGCAAGCTGTGCTCCAAGGACCCACCACCCAAATACTCCAGCACACACCTCAAACCGAGCCCAACAAAATGAACACTCAAATGAATGGAAAAGTATAGCCCTGTTCCTGACCATATGATACAGGATCAATACAGGAAAGCTACCAGAAACCACAAAAGCCATCCTCTTACGAAGAGCACTAACAAGTAACAACAATTCTAGGACAGGATATCTGGAAAGAGGCCCAGGCACAGCTACAAAAACTCTCATCTGAGATAAAGCTCCCTCCACCACCAACAACACAATGAAAAACAAAAAAACTAATGCCCCATCACTCTCAGCATCAAGACAAAGAAACATGGAAAAACGAGAGAGGAAGATCAGAAGAAGGAGAAACCAGTTATGGGACAGGAAGTTCCAGAGAAAGTACACTCTCCAGTCCGTTAGGAATTGATACGGAGTATCCAACCCATTGCACCGGAGGCGCGTCTTAACGCGTCATTCCGCCATTCATTTCATTTCGTCAGTGTTCATTTAGCCTCTTTTGTTAGTCAGTCAAGTCAGTAATAAACTAGTCTTCGACTCAGCAAGATCAGATCCTTTCACATTGGTGATCAGCGGTGTGGATAATTTTTGCGATTGCATTACACTGTGAGTACTTTTCCTTTGTTTTCCGAAAGTGGCTGATGAGGGCGATTTGCGTATCGTAACTCGGTCGAAGGTGAAAGGTTCGGATTTTCGTCATCACGAGTTAGTTCCGACTCGCGGAATCTGTCAAAAGCTAATTACCTGTACTATTCCGGCAACGAATAGTGAGGATAAAATGAGTCAATCTCAGAAGAAATACGAGGGGTTAGGGGCGGAATTCGGAACCAAGGAAACCGGAAGCGAACGCAAACAAAACGAAAACGATACGAACACTGCTGGGAGCGAAGCAGGCTTAGTACCGACATTACTCAAAAAGTTCGATGCGGTTCTAGAGTCTACGGTGATCAAGCATAGCGAACAAGTTGATCGTCTAGAAGCCGAAAAGCGAATTATGATGGATAAACTGACACAACCTCGCGAACCGAACCTACAGAAGCTTTTTGAAAACGACGATATTGATTCGTTCTTAGCCGTGTTTGAAAACACGGCTCGATTGTGCTCATGGTCAAACCAAACGAAGGTTTTAAAGCTCATGCCTTTGCTGTCTGGTAAAGCCCTTGAGCACCCCCATGGGGATGTGAACTGGTTAGATGAATTTGCCTTCGGGCGGGATCATGTTCCTATGGCCGGCTTCTACCAGACTATTGTAGTGGTTTGCGAACTCTGTTCACAAGCCCCTCGGTAGCTCAGTGGTAGAGTGACTGCCTTGTAAGCAGAGGGTCCTGGGTTCAAATCGCGGCTGAGGAGCATTTTTGTCCATCAATTCACTACTTATAAAAGCCCTTGAGGCAATTTCAAACCTTTCCACCGCGCAACTGAACGACTTTTCCGTGGTCAAAACGAGTGTATTGCGTAAGTATAATGTGACTCCCGAAACGTACTGCAATAGGTTTAGAGAATTGCGTAAATCCGATGGCATGTGATTCGAGGAATTCGGCGACAAAATTGAACTATATTTGCGTAAATGGCTCGACATTTCGGAATCTGAAACCGACAGATCGAATGCAAATTGTCGAAAAATGCGGGGAATTTTGAATAAGATTTCTCCTAGAGCAGTTTTTGGCGAGCGCAGATTCTCCGGGTTTGCAAACGCATCTGCGGGAGATGAGGCCAAAAAATATGGAAGTAGCAGTAGCTATGGCGGGAAATTATGCGGACGCCCACAGAAAGAATTTTGTGAGCCGGAAACCCAGTCATGAAGGGGTGGGAGGTTTACGAGGGAAGCCTGACCGAGGGAACGAATGTTTTTTCTGTCACAAAATTGGGCATTTCAAGCGTGACTGTCCCGAGCTTCGTGGGAACCAAAGGCCGGCCGCAAATTGTAAAAGGAAAGACCGGAATTCCGCGAATTCGGCAACGCTTAAACGGAAGCCTTAAAAAAGCCTTAAAACGGAAGATGGCATCTCTATAGGGAAGGCTTGCGAAAAAACTTTGAATCCGAACTCGAGTACGATTAAAGGGTCAGGCGGAACATTCAGTTTTTGGCTGATAGTGGAAGCGACATTTCTTTCGTTAGGTCTGAGTTCATAGACCCAGCGCTAGTCAACAAAAATGCTTGTTTCAATGTTGGATGTGTTCATTCGGACGTTAAATCGTATCCTTCGGCGGAAGTTGAGTTACGTTTCCGATGGCGTAACGGAAACGAAATTTGCAGGAAGGTAATTGTTGCCGTTTCGGAAACGTTGCAGCATGAATCGATTGTGGGTAGGGATCTTCCTGAATTTTGTTCAATCTCAGGTACTATGGATCAGGACCCACTAGCATTTCTTTGGTATAGTGAGGTGGACTCGAGCGATCAGTTAATGTCACCGGAGTCACCCGAGCTGGTGATTTTCGAAACGGAGGATCCGCTTGAAGAGTTACCGGCCGAAGGGATCATTACGGAACTCGAATCCGAGTCAGCGGGTTCGGTGCGCCATCCACTTGAGGACTTAGCAGCCGAGTAAATCATCGCGGAACTCGAATCCGAATCAGCGAATTCGGCGCGTCACGCTCCAGTGAAATCTGTCTCGGAACTTCGTGCCGACAAAAGGCGATACAGTGTTGCGATGGCAGAAGCGACAAGGGTGACGAACATTTCTTCGGTGGAAACGCAAACGGAGCCTCTCGAGGTGCAGCAAAAGCGCGACCCGACCCTACAGGCTCTTTTTCGCAAAGTTAGCGAAATTGCGGACGAAAATGCTAAGGTACGTTACACGCTTCGTAATAATCAGTTGTTCAGGGTTGAGCGTGAAAAATCAACTGCTGCCACGATACCAACTGATTTTGCCTGTTCAGAGACGCCAGCTAGCTTTAGAGATAGCGCACAATTCCAGAGAAGGGGGGGGGGGCATTTAGGTCGGGAGAAGACAATTCAAAAACTCTTATCCCAATTCTTTTGGCCCCGTATTTACTTGGACGTAGCAAAACACTGCTTGCGATGTTCGGATTGCCAGAAAGTCGCGCGAATCACGAAACGAGACCATGCTCCAGTCCAGCCTTTCGATATTCCTAGCAAACCATTTGAGCGCATTGAAATTGACTTTGTGGGGCCTCTTATCGTAGTTCGCGCCAAAATACATGGCTACTGGTGATAGTCGATCATTTTTCGAAGTGGCCCGAGGCCTTTCCTCTAAGGGCTTGCACAACGAACAAGGTCATCGAATCTTTAGTGCAAGTTTTCAGCAGATACGGCTATGTAAACGAAGTTGTACACGATCAAGGTTCTTGTTTTGATAATAAGCGCTTCAAAGATTGGCTGAAATCTCATGGTATAAAATCCTCAAGAACAAGTCCGTATCATCCGCAAGCGAACGGAATGACAGAGCGACTGAATGGAACGCTAGTTCAAATGCTAAGAAAATTCATCGGGGATTAGCCGAGAAACGATTTTGTATGCTTATCGCGGGGCGAAGCATAGCTCAACAGGGTGTTCTCCTTTTGAGATCGTTCACGGCTCAAACCCTCGGGGGCCATTAATGGTGTTATGCGAGCAAATTTCGGGTTCAAGCGAATCAGCGGATTCTGACCATTCTTTCCCACAGTTGCACGAGAAGATTGCCACTATCTACGAGTTCGTAAAGCAAAACCTCGAGAAATCGGCTGAAGTGATAGCTGAAAAGGACGCAGGCCACTCAAAGTCTCCCCAAATAAACGCTGGAGACAGGGTACTGGCCCTTCAATCAGTTGGGAATGCAAAGCTGGAACGACAGTGGGAAGGCCCATTGAATGTTGTCCGTCAGTTGGGTGAGTGCAATTTCGAAGTTTCTGGGTTCAGGGGTAGGAAGAAGAAGAAAGTCTTGCACGCGAACCTATTTCGTAAATACCATGAACCTCAGCCGTGCTACGTAGCAAGCGTTATTCCGGACTCGGACGAAAGTGGTGATGCAGAACCATGGATCGTTACATTTGAAACGAAGCCATGCGGGCTAGACGAAATCGACATAAATCCGGACTTATCGAGTCAGCAAAGAATGGAACTGATTTCTTTACTCCATGAGTTTAAAAACACGTTTAGCAATATTCCTGGTCGTACAGATCTAGCAAAGCATCATATCGACACAGGCGATTTGAAACCAATTCGGAAAATGGCGTATCGAATTCCGTATAGCAGGCGAGAAGCTGTCGATTTGGAAATTCAGTCCATGCTCGAATCGGGTGTCATACGTGAATCCCAAAGTCCGTACGCTTTTCCGGCGGTTGTCATTCCAAAAAAGGACGGATCGATTCGTCTTTGCGCGGATTATAGAGAACTAAACGAAGTCAATCTAAATCCAGATCCATACACCATGCCCCGCATTGACGATATTACTGCAAAAGTAGGGGGCGCACGTTTTTTCAGCATTCTTGATTTAACAAAGGGGTATTTTCAAGTCCCATTAACAGAAGAAAGCGTCCCGAAAACGGCATTCCTTACGCACTCGGGTTATTACGAATTTGTGGTCCTTCCTTTCGGGCTTCGCGATGCATGCGCCACCTTTGCTGCTTTGGGGCAGAAACTGTTGGGGAGGGAGTGTGACCCGAACGCGAAGAGAAAAGGGAAGGGACCGAAAGATTATGCCGAAGCGTATTTCGATGATTTGATTACCTTTACGTTTTCGACTTGGGACTTGCACCTATTGCATTTACGTGACATTCTCGAGCGATTGAAGTCAAACAACTTGACAGTTAATCCCAAGAAATGTAAGTTAGGGTACAGCGAAGTCGAATACTTGGGACACCGGATAGGAAATGGCGTTGTCAGGCTCTCTGAGGGAAAAATACGTGCCGTATTGGAGTACGCAAGGCCGTTGACAAAAAAGGACGTAAAAGCATTCCTAGGTTTGATTTCTTATTACCACTCATTCATTCACAACCGCGCTAAAGTCACGAAACCGCTTGTCGATCTTACGGGGAAATCGAAACCGAACATTGTAGTATGGGACGATGGATGCGGACGTGCTTTTCCGAGCTTAAAGCGTTGGTTATGCAGCGAAGCCGTATTGCGCTGTTACGATAGTTTTAGAGCGCTCATAATACAATGTGACGCTTCAGATACCGGTCTGGGCGCCGTAGCTTTGCAAGTCTACGACGACGGGGAGCGCCCATTCACGTATTTAAGCCGAACATTGACACCAGCAGAAAAGAATTTTGCAGTTATAGAAAAAGAGCTCTTAGCAATTAAGTGGGCTGTTTCAAAGCTGTACCACTTTCTATCCTTTTGTCGTACAAACAGACCACGCACCGTTACGATGGTTAGAGCAAATGAAAAACACAAATCCGCGCCTTTCTCGCTGGGCTTTGAGCTTGCAAGGTCTACAAATGCGTATCGTTGCGAAACCGGGCAGAGAAAACGGAAACGCGGACAGCCTGAGTAGATCGTTTTCTCAGTAGTAAGGGTATTTACTTACTGGACTACGTGTACATAGCTGTATATATCTTTTTTTTTCAGAGCGCGAAGCTTTCGAGCGGTTGAGACAATTTGCGCGAATCATTAAAAAAGCCAGAGCGCTGCTGCTATTGAACTCCTCCCAGAACAGGAGATGGATTTGTTCTTAAGACCATTATTAAGAGGCTCTAGTCGGGATCCTTTAGTTCGAATTGAGAAAATTCACAATGTGTATTTCCGTGTCTGGCGAGACCGCCACATACAGCTATTGTTACCTGCGACCTACCGGACCTTGGCATTCCGCAAATTCCATGGAGAGGGGCACACGGTCCCACACTCTACAGTTTGCGATACTCTGGGCCAGATCCGGGCCCGATTCTTTTGGCCATCCATAGCTACCATGGTTGAGGACCTCTGTCGAAGCTGCCAGATATGCTCAAGGAGTCAAGGAGGGGCGAGTGATACGGAGTATCCAACCCATTGCACCGGAGGCGCGTCTTAACGCTCCGCCATTCATTTTATTTCGTCAGTGTTCATTTAGCCAGTTTTGTTAGTCAGTCAAGTCAGTAATAAACTAGTCTTCGACTCAGCAGGATCAGATCCTTTCACAGGAATTTGACCGATCCTGCCCAGATGATGGCATGGAAGATGTTCATATAACCAGGGACCCATAAATTTCCTGTAATGACTCGCCATTCAGGGGGCTTGTCATTTCCTATGCTTCTATGTTGCTATGTTGCCCGAGCCTCACCTAGTTTCCAAAAGCTTGGGTCGAATCAGCGTTCTTGCTCAGATAGACAAAATTTGTTGGGACTATCCAGCATGCCACCAGTTACCTAAGCTAGGACAAAAGATCCAGGATACTCTTCCAATACAGAGAAATATTCCTAGTTTAGCACAACAGCTGCGAAAAATTTTGTCTATCTGGATGGTCGGATATTTTATCCCCGTGGGCATTTCTCGAACTATCTGACGCTCGGTCAAGAGTGCATCAGAAATCTCTTATTGACAAGCCCCCTGAATGGCGAGTCATTACAGGAAATTTATGGGTCCCTGATATAACATAGCCGAAAGATGGTCCCCAAAAGTGAAACTGAATGTACAGACTAAAGGGGAAAAAGGGGACAATATGAAATAAAAAGTTTGCAGTGGAATACGGTCTCCCTTAGCAAAGTGAGACTGAAAGAACTATGCAGAAAAAATGCAGAAAAATGCAGACAATTTTTAAATGCAGAAAAAAACCTTTCCTGTCGTCGCCCCAATCGTGCAGTAAAAACAGAAGCCGTGTCAAAAGTTAAACGTCAGCACTAGTTTTTCCGTGCAATGATTATTAAAAGTAATAGATACAGGCGAGTATTCCCTAATAGAAACGTGGAGCGAGGTTATTCATGGAATCAAATGTAAGCCTTCAGTCCCTTATTAATAACAAAACCGAAGTTGATCAAAATACAGAAGAAAAAAAATTTCCTGTCATCGTTCCAATCGTGCATCAAAAACAACGGCCGTGTCAAAAATTAAATCTCAGGACTAGTTTTCCATGCAGTGGTATTTGAAAGTTTGCCCGAATAAGATATTTGTAGTCGATAGAAGCTTCAGTTATTTATTACAGGTTTGATTCCTTCCCCGACGTTGGACCTGAAGATTGACAGCCTGACGAGGATCCTTGCCAAGAAGGGCCAAAAATCGCTGACGAAGCATCGTAGCTGACGTATCCTTTGTATACATTATTTGAATAAATGCTTCAAAGTCAGCTTGGGCTCAAGGAATAATTGAAATTATATGCCTTAGAACAATTTCTGGCAACCATGCGTTTAGAAAAAAAGAAATACTACATGAACATATGTGCAGCAGTCTTCCTCGTACTAAAGACGTATTCTCGCCGTTTCCCGAGGACTTCTCGGGGACTCGGAGGGAACGGCGAGAATAGAGGGAGTTACTCCACGTGGACTCCGCGTACAGAAACAGCGAGAGCACGGGGAATACTTCCAAAATGGATTTTTTTCGAAAAACAATTGTGCACTTGGGCGAAATTAGTCTGGATCCACTTTATTTGTGGTTTTGTTTATTCTGATTTGTTTTTATTAATTTTACATTGCACCAACACCAGCAAAAATTGATTCTCCTCCGGATTTGAAAGGGAGTCCATTTTGATGATGGTGATGACAATCGGAGCATTTCCCGTCCGTGGGGACTCGCTAGAATACGGGGACCCCACGGACTAACACAAAACTAGGGGTTCTTCAAGTGGAGTTCGCGGGGAACGGCGGAATATGTCTGAACATGAAGTAAGCAGTCGGAAGAACAAAACAGATTTTTTCGAAGAAAAATGTTACTCCAACTTCCTCAAAGTGAACTTTTGCGCTCCCTGAGGTAACCATGGCGAAACTGCTCATTACTCGGCCCGTCGACGGAGCCCAACCAAGTGATCTGATTGACTCTGCATAGACAAACTCGAGCTGCAGGTTCTACTCCGTGTACCTGTCTAGCGAAAGAGCCAGAAGCGTCACCACAGCTATTCCCAACGAACGCCGTTTTTTGGTTGGGACACACGATTTGAGTCACCGTTCAGACGAGGCAGCTCTTTCTGAGCAATTAGTATTTATTTTTTTTGCGAATATTAGTTCTTCTCACAATAGTAAACTGAAAGTTTTGTTTATTTTATTCTTGATGTTCAGGAAGGATTTGTTTTGTTTTTTTACTATTCTGGCGAAAAAAAAAAACTAAGATGGATATATATGTCATTCAAAAATTGTAATAACGAGATCCGTTTCCGTATCAGCGAGACAAATCGGTAGTTGGAAGCGCAACTCCGGTGAAAACAAGAAATATACATGTTTTTTCGTTGACAGACTTTCGTCGGCGCCAGACTATCAACAGAATTTTGCGGCCCGACCTCCCGACAACGCTGAGCGGAAAAGTGGCAAATATTTTAAAATCCTCAGACGTGTTCTCTCAAACCTTTTTGAAATGAATCTTAAATGTACATACTGCTTAGAATCATTTCTATACGAAGAAAATTTATTAAGACACCAGACCCACTGCCATATTGTTATGATAAAGCAAGAACCAGCTGATGTTGCTGCTGTCCCATTCCAAGGCACAGGCAATTCCCGTGTTTTTATCAAGCAAGATCCATTGTCCATCCATTGTCCATTGATGGATACAGCTGCTTCAGGGGAGACTGCTGTTTTCATCAAGCAAGAGCCAGCTGACACACCCATCCAGAAAACAGGCAAGTACATAGTTACAGGAGGGGTATCCACCCTCAGACAAGATTTCAAATTTCCAGAGAAGTCTTTCCTTCAGAATAATCTGTCTGGCTTAAGAAGGAACCACCAGATATGTAGTGCTGGGCGATAATCGGATAGAGTTATGATAATTGGTAGAGTTACCAAAGTTAACAGCCAGAAAATCCTTTTTCAAAGCAGCTTCAAAACAAAGAAAAGGCACAGAATTTGAATATTTTTCGACAAATGACTGTTGAAATAAGTCATATTTTGCCTCTTGACTATCAGGACCGCATGCACATTTGATTTTAACATTTTCGTGGCAACAATCGAGGTAGTGTAAAAATGAGGTCCGATACCTCTCCTGTATTTATTGATAGAAAGGATAACTTACTAAGTATAAAGCTCAGGTTAGCTGCTTCATTCATCCTTTCTATCAATAAATACAGAAGGGTTACCAGACCTCATTTTTACACTACCTCGATTGTTGCTACGAAAATGTCGATTCAAATGTATCGATTCAGTGTGGTCCTAAATGCCATCCGGAAGTTAGAGGAAAAGTACTCACGAGGTAATGACGAGACATGCGTGACTTTCTTAGGAATGACAAGTGATCTGCTAACAGAGGGAAAGCTTTACCCAGTTTTGAAAAGGGAAACCTCCAGATTCTTGTAGTTCATATCGCCCAATTACAGTCTCAAATGTATTGTGCAAGCTCTTTGAGCTTGTCACATTTCCCGAAATTTACTCGAAATGCTATGTGCCCCTTGTCAATTCGGTTTTCAGAAGGGACTGGGATCTTCCCACGTCCTTAGTGCTGTTTTTTAGTTATGTTACATTCAGAGTCTTGTAAGGAATCTTTAGTGCTTGCAAGCCACGACGTAGCAGGGCTTTTCGACTCAGCAGATTGTTTGTGCTGCTTGTGAGCGAGGAGTATACCCATCTATAATCCGTGCTTACCAGGACTTCCACTGTAATCTAGTCGTCGTTATTCAAATCCTTGGTTTTGCGGATACTCATGTTGTTCTGCTTGTAAAATAAAGAGTAAGGCTGGGATCTGTAAACTCGCTGCAACTTATCCATGATGCTATGTGGAAGAACCTCAAAGCAATGTAAAGCCGGGCTTGGATTATTCATAGAAATGACGTTAGCCTTGTTTGTTACGTAGATGACATTCATTTCCACAGCCTTTTATGTGAAAAATCCTAGTTTTTTGCCTGAGTTTCTCCGACTACAGGCTAACTTCCCTTGCAAGTACCTCGTGAGCTTTCAGCTCTTGCTGTATATGATTTGCAGTGAGCTTTTAAATTAAATTAATTGGAATTATATTTACAACCCGTCTAGGTAAATACTGAGTATGGTTAAAAAAGATAAAAGAAAGAAACAACACAACAAAACAAACAACCGAATATTAAAAATCACCAAACCGGAACATCGTGGAGCTTCATGGGTGGTTACAATTTTTCTTCATTTTTTCTTATGGATCTCAGGACAGCCGCAAGCAGATCAGCTATATACTTTTCAGTGCGATTTTGTCTGAAAGCATTTTTACACAAGGTAATGAAATACGTAAAAGTTTAAATCTCTCTCATAGTAGGCCTGATTTTTTTTTTCTCTCTACAGGGGAAGTTCTGCAAGGAACAGACCAGAAGCCAAGTTTGGAAGAACTGATCCTGGAATGCAAGAAAAGTTTAAGTCCTGTACCTGCTGAAACACAAGGAATGTCTTACTCCTGTAATATCTCTGATAAGAAGTTTGCCCCTTCGGTTAATGTTACATCCCATATTCAGACTCATAGCGATGAGGAATCCCGCGACTGTGACATGTCTAAAAAAAGATTCGTTTCGCCGAATGACCTCACAGCTCTCCAGATAACACACTCAAGAGAAAAGCCTTATGATTGTGGGGTAAGCAAGCAAATTTTTCCCCACACAAAAGCCAAAAAGCGACGTACGAGGACGAACACAGGGGAAAAGGCTTACGCCCCTAACGTCTGCGAGGAGAAGTTGGATTTTTCAGGAAGTCTCTCAGATGATGTGAAGGTATACAGGCGTAAGAAGTCTCACGCCTGTGACTTTTGTGAGAAAAAGTTTACCTCGCCTAGTAACGCAGCATCTCATAGGAGAACACATACAGGAGAAAAGCCGTTTACCTGCGAGGTTTGCGAGCTAAAGTTTAGACATTGCAGTACAATGATTCTTCACATGAGAAGACACACTGGAGAAAAGCCTTATTCTTGTGAAGTATGCATGCAAAGCTTTAGCAGTAGCGCTAAAAAGACGAAGCACATGAGGAAACACACAGGTGAAAAACCTTACTCTTGTACCGTCTGTGAAGAGAAGTTCGCCGTTCCTAGTGTTCTTGCAATCCATATGAAGGTACACACAGGAGAAAAACCTCACTCTGGTGACGTTTGTGAAAAGAAGTTGGCTTCGGCTGCTACTCTTCGAGCTCATATGAATGGACACACGGGAGAAAAACCTTATACTTGTCAAGTATGCAAGCAAAATTTTGCTCACGTGGCTGCCAGAGACCGACATATGAGGACACATACGGGTGAGAAACTATATTGTTATTTTGCCTAGCAACAGTACTCCAAAACTCCAAAAACGGCTAACTGCAGATCCAGATACCATGGTATCTGCCATGGCATCAAATCCAAATGCTCAGTATGAGTGAATGAGCTAGGACTTTGCCTGAATAGTGCTTTGAAATGATCACTTTTACCATCTTAGCACCAAATGCTTTAATACCCATTCATCGTACACAAATCATCAGATTTTGGGCATGTTTGCCCCACTATCTGTGGGCAAAATCTGCTTTTCAGACAGATTTTCATTCACTTGCTGTAGGGCAAGGTCCTACCACATTTGAGCGCCTGAATTAAAAAAAAAATCCTAGTTTCTCGCAAGTACCTAGTGAGCTTTCAGCTCTTGCTGTATATGATTTGCAGTCAGCTTTTATATTAAATTAATTGGAATTCTATTTACAACCCGTCTAGGTAAAGACTCAGTATGGTAGAAAATGATAAAAGACAGAAACAAAACAACAAAACAAACAACCGAATATTAAAAATCATTGAAATGAAATGAAATGATGATTTAATCTGTAATATCTTTAAATACATAAAAATAGCTTTGGATATGTCAATACAAATAAAGACACTTCAAGCACTATCAATCAACTCGACAGGTCAATATTACTTATCTGATAACATTAAAATTTCATAAATAAAATATATCAATAACGAAAGACAGGTCAAAATTACATAACGTATCTCGTATAAAATTTCTAAATAAAACAGTTAAGTTCGTAAATACAATCGTCTACATCAGTAAACAAAAACAAGTCAAAATTGCATACCGCAGCTAGGATTAAACCGGAACATCATGGAGCTCCATGGGTGGTTACAATTTTCTTAATTTTTTTTTGTGGATCTCAGGATAGCCGCAAGAAGATCAGCTATATACTTTTCAGTGCGATTTTGTCTGAAAGCATTTTTACACAAGGTAAAATGAAATATGTAAAAGTTTTACTCTCTCAAAGCAGGCCTGATTTTTTTTTTCTCTACAGGGGAAGTTCTGCAAGGAACAGACCAGAAGCCAAGTTTGGAAGAACTGATCCTGGAATGCAAGAAAAGTTTAAGTCCTGTACAAACACAAGGAATGTCTTATTCCTGTAACATCTCTGATAAGAAGTTTGCCCCTTCGGTTAATGTTACATCCCATATTCAGACTCATAGCGGTGAGGAATCCCGCGACTGTGACATGTCTAAAAAAAGATTCATTTCCCCGAATGACCTCACAGCTCCCCAGGGAACACACTCAAGAGAAAAGCCGTATGATTGTGGGGTAAGCAAGCAAATTTTTCCCCACACAAAAGCCAAAAAGCGACACACGAAGACGAACACAGGAGAAAAGGCTTACGCCCCTAACGTCTGCGAGGCGAAGTTGGATTTTTCAGGCAATCTCTCAGATGATGTGAAGGTATACAGGCGTAAGAAATCTCACGCCTGTGACTTTTGTGAGAAAAAGTTTACCTCGCCTAGTAACGCAGCATCTCATAGGAGAATACATACAGGAGAAAAGCCGTTTACCTGCGAGGTTTGCGAGCTAAAGTTTAGACATTGCAGTACGATGATTCTTCACATGAGAAGACACACTGGAGAAAAGCCTTATTCTTGCGAAGTATGCATGCAAAGCTTTAGCAGTAGCGCTAAAAAGACGAAGCACATGAGGAAACACACAGGTGAAAAACCTTACTCCTGTACCGTCTGTGAAGAGAAGTTCGCCGTTCCTAGTGTTCTTGCAATCCATATGAAGGTACACACAGGAGAATAATCTCACTCTTGTGACATTTGTGAAAAGAAGTTGGCTTCGGCTGCTACTCTTCGAGCTCATATGAATGACACACGTGAGAAAAACCTTATACTTGTCAAGTATGCAAGCGAAATTTTGCTGACGTGGCTGCCAGAGACCGACATATGAGGACACATACGGGTGAGAAACCATATTCTTGTAACATTTGTGAAAGAAAGTTCGCCTGTTCTTATACTGTTACAAAACAATTGAAGGTGCAAACAGGGGACAGATCGCATGTCTGTGAGTTCTGTGAAAAAAAAAGTTTGCATCCGCCAGGGCGGCTGTAATTCACAAGAGAATACATACAGGAAAAAAGCCCTTTGCTTGCGAGTTATGCAACGAAAGGTTTCTCCACAGAAGTACCAAGAGGCTCCACATGACGAGGACACATTCGGAAGAAGAGAAGTAGCCTCTGTATACCTGGACTTGTATCCGTGAAAAAGAAGTTCACCTGTTTACTTTAGTTTAGCATTTCCGTCCTCTGTAAAGAGTAACTATTAACTTTCAAAATCGAGGTTGATATTGGAATAACATCTACTGTTACAATAGCATCTCTATTTACCGACTGTTTTTGCAGAAACCGTTTCCAAGACAACGACAATTTGAGTCGTTGTCACAACGACAACGACATATGAGGACACATACGGGTGAGAAAACATATTCTTGTAACATTTGTGAAAGAAAGTTCGCCTGATCTTATACTGTTACAAAACAATTGAAGGTGCACACAGGGGACAGATCGCATGTCTGTGAGTTCTGTGAAAAAAAAAGTTTGCATCCGCCAGGGCGGCTGTAATTCACAAGAGAATACATACAGGAAAAAAGCCCTTTGCTTGCGAGTTATGCAACGAAAGGTTTCTCCACAGAAGTACCAAGAGGCTCCACATGACGAGGACACATTCGGAAGAAGAGAATAGCCTCTGTATACCTGGACTTGTACCCGTGAAAAAGAAGTTCACCTGTTTACTTTAGTTTAGCATTTCTGTCCTCTGTAAAGAGTAACAATTAACTTTCAAAATCGAGGTTGATATTGGAATAACATCTCTATTTACCGACTGTTTTTGCAGAAACCGTTTCCAAGACACAACGACAATTCCGACGAAAAATCGACCGATTTTCAGTAAAACTTACTGTTTTTAGCAATACAAGAGCTACGAGCTCATATGGCACTTCTTACGAGTAGGTGTTGCAAGAAAGTAGATGAGAACGTCACAGAATACCCTCTTCAACCTCCTAAGATCGGACCTAGAAATAGGATATCTAGTTTCACTCGAGTCCGAGCATTCCCGGTATCGCGTCGAATAATCTAGAGCAAATGTCAGGGCACAATTTTTTCGGTATTCATCCCCGTCAAACTCCCCCTACCACGACCGAATCGAGTCCAGACAAACAAACTGATCATCTAAAGTATCTTCTCTTACCGGCTATCAAGTCTCGCTTGAGTCTGAGAATCTTTCGCGAAACTACTGTACATCCCCCCCACCCCCACACCACCATGTTCAGATCCGGTCCGGACCCCAAACTATGTCATCTAGGGAACATCTACACTCTTCAAGTTTCGTTCAAATTCCTCCACTCGTTTGACCCCTATTCGAGTCACACAATTTTCGGGACTCCAACTCCCCACACTGTGACCAAATATCTCTGACATCTCAAGCCGGGCCAAGTTCCATCGTCCTATCTATGCGGAAGTGCTCGAACTAGCAAAACCTGGACAGACTGACCGACGGACGGACAGAAATTGCGATCGCTATATAGCACTTGGACGAAGGGCAAGTGCCATAAAAACTTACAGTTTTGATGAAAAATTCTTAATACTTAATCAACAAAAATCATTAAAGGACCCCTCTTGCCTATTCTGCCTTTTATAATATACTTAGCTCCCATATGGAATTATAAGCTTCTTAAATCCCCACCTTTCTCCATTGTTTCGTTTCGTAACTACGAATTCTTGGCGCTTTCTTGGCCTTGCCGGAGTTTTCCCGTCACCCAACGAAAAGTTTGCCGGAATCATCAATGTTCGCTGACAACTCTTTCACACATAAGGATGTGATAATCTTCTATTTATTATTTCTTTTATTTGCTTAGTTTCCCCACTTTTTAACCAAGTCACGATCAGTTTTCAAATGTTTTGCGCCCAGCCGCGTCGGAGAGCAGGAAGGCTGGACACAGCCGACAAGCGCTAACAAGAGAATCGCTAGTTTCAGGTGGAAAGTAATGGTATTTTTGAAAACATTTTTTCTGATCTCGTTTGTAGGGAAAAGATCATTTCTAGTAAGAGTTGTGCTTTAAGGGTTTGTAACAACAGTGATCCCCAGAGGCGTTACTAGCTATGATTTTTTAAGGGGAAAGGTATGTACCGACTGGCTGGTTATTTTTTACCGATAATTTTGACGAAAAATCGACCTTTCAGTAAAACCTACTGTTTTGATGAAAAATAGACTGATTTTCAGAAAAAAGTAATATCGATGTCGTTATTCCGATTTCAACTGGGATGGAGGTCTATCAACTGTTATAACTTTTTCGAACATTGTACTTCATACATCATAGCTACCTCAAACTTTTGTGTGAAGATACTCTTGATGATTAACTCTCCTTGCCGATGCAAAATCGCCGGGTACCTAGCGGAAGAGCCAGAAGCGGTATCACCTCAGGTATCACAGCAGCTCCCGAAGATCGCCATGATTGTTTGACACAGGATTTGAGTTGTTGAGTTTGAATCGTTAGTGAGACGTTTCCTCGTTCTTCCTGAGGATCACTGGCGTGCTTTGGACTTCGTCATATAGAGTATTATCATAACATAACTGACTGTAGAACCGAGATGGAGCTATGTTAACTATTATAACCTTTTCGAACAGAATATTTTAATAGGTAGGTCTTATTCTTCTCTTGTTGTACTTTTTCGCTAATGGAGTAGGGAATTTTATTTTAGTAAAGTAGCAACCCAAGCCAACTGTAGACCTAATAAAATGACTACTGTTGGGACTCAAGCACTTCAGTTTCTGCCAATATAGTCTTTTACTTTTTTAGCGGTTCAAATGCCATATAGCGGTCAAAACCTACTATAGATCTATTAAAATGACTGCTCTAGGGTTCGTTGAAGTAAAAAGTAAACAATAACAAATCAACGTGAAGGCTTCTGAGAAACAAGAACAATGACAGTGATTAATGCCGAATAACTAGCCTTTGTAAAGCAAGGGATAGTAGGATGCTGTTTCAGTTGACAAGCTGTATTTTCAGTGGAAATCTGATTGTGTCAAAGGCACGACGAAGGGCAAAGGCGGTTGTCTATAAGTAAGATGTTTTGTCATTTTTTCAGTGCTGAATAACTAGCTTTTGGAAAGCAAGGGATAGTAGGATGTTGTCTTAGTTGACAAACTGTATTTTGAGTGGTAATCTGACTGTGAAAAGCTATGACCTAGGGCACAGACTGATTGTCGAAGTGAGAAAAATGTTCTGTCATTTTTCAACCTTTAACTTAATCTATTTCTTTATTTTATTTTTTAAATATTTTTGTACGTATTTCTTTTTTATTTTACTGAAATAATTTTTTTCTAATTATTTTTTTTGTGAAAAGTCAGCTTCTAGTTTTCAGTATTTGAGAAAAAGTGCTCGGTGAATTCAGTATTTGAGCAAAGTGCTCGATGAACTTCTGCAGAGGATGATACGACCATCGTATCAGCCTCTCTGGAGGATGATACGATGGTCGTAGCATCCTCCACAAAAGTAATTGTCATAAAATAACTTCCTGTCGGACATAGGAAGATATGCATTGCATATCTGTTCGAGAAAAGTATTAGTTAACATTCTCGTTCCAGCTTCGTGAAAAGTTATTCAGCGGACTGTTCCAGCCTTCTCAAAATAGAAGCTAATAGTAATATATATATATATATATATATATATATTTCATTTGTAACCCGCCAAATACACAAGGTGAGTAAAGAGAAAGCAAAGTAACTGTTTGCTTACCACGCTATGGAGCGTCGTACGTTTAGGGCGTGGTAGGATTTTTGTCGGCGAAAGTAGAAAAGGTCGTTCCATCCTTAGTTGCATTTTTGCTGATACCATTGTATCTGTTACCACGGAAACTGGATCTGCAATTAGTCGTTTTTGCAGTTATCGTGGTATCTGATGCACGGTGCTCTGCAAAAACGACTATTGCCGAAATTGCACTTTTCGAAGTCATCCCAAAAGAAAAACAGATATCCAGTTACATGCTAAACTTCTTTCTCACCTATCTGACAAAATTTGATGAAAGTGAGATGACTTTTCAGATACCACGACTAATTACCACGGTCGGACCGTAGTATCTGAATATCTGATACCACCAGAGGCGTTACTAGCATTGATCAGCATTGGGGGGGGGGGCGCCCCCCCCCCAGTCGTGACGCCCCTGGCTACCACGATAACTGACCAGATACACGATAACTGCAAAAACGCCTTTTGACCGTGGTATCAGATACCACGATAACTGCAAAAACGACTTTAGACCGTGGTATCAGATACCATGGTATCTGCGAAATCGCAACTCTTGACACCAAGAAGCCGGAGGTCGTGACGTCATGCGCAGTTACTGCAGCAGGGACCCATAAATATCCTGAAATTTATGGGTCCCTGGTCATATGGAGTATTGTCAATGTATTTTGTTTTTGTCACTAGTTCACGGAGGACTTAAAATTCACTTGATCTGAAAAATGTCCAAATGTGTCATGCAATTTCGACCTAAAGTGACTATTTTACGTTTTTTCATGAAAAGAAAATTAAGATGTGTAATTCTTTCATCAGTGAATCCAACCGAAAGTGGCTATCTGGCTATCATTTTTTCATGAAGATTAAATTTCACTCCCAGTCCACTCTCTGTTTTCGAATAAAAGTCACTCCCTAAATTTGTTCGATGCGGCAACCTTGGCCGTCTAATAGAATTGACTACCACGTACGAACTAGTCGCAAAAACACCAATTAAGCAAACGGTGGACTTCGACGGCGTTTGAAAACGGAAATTAAGCAAACGGCTACGCTAACGGCGAACAAAACTTCGATCAAAAACGCAACTACTGTTTCCTGCATTGTTCCCAGAGATCTACCAAATACCACCTTAAAACTTTGCCCATCGCGATAGAAAATTGAAAGTAGAGCCTAAACCGGATACGGTCAGGAGTAAAAAGGCTTTGGAATCACTCGTTCTTCTCTTGCAAGACTGCCGCTGGCGATATTGACATATGGTTCACACGCTGAACTAGAGATCTACCAAATACCACCTTAAAACTTGCCCATCGCGAGAGAAAATTGAAAGTAGAGCCTAAACCGGATACGATCGGGAGTAAAAAGGCTTCGGAATCACTCGGTCTTCTCTTGCAAGACTGCCGCTGGCGATATTGACATATGGTTCACACGTTGAACTCACAAGCGAAGGGTCGCTGGTTCAAGTCTTGTTGGATTGAGCATTAGCTGCGTTTTTATCTCAGTCTCCATTTCGCGTTTTATGACTATTGAGATGAAACCAATTCTCCATTTTTGCGTTTTTGTCAGAATCGAGATCGGGAAAGCTCACGATTCTGCAGAATCGAGATCGGGAAAGCTTCACGATTCTGCAGAATCGAGAATTTGCTTCAAAAGCCTGACGAGGACCCTTGCTAAGAGGACCTAAATATCGCTGGTACAGCATCGTATAGCTGACATATCCGTTGTTTAAATATATGTTTCCCAGTCAGCTTGGCCTCAAGGAGCAGGGACTTTAGTACCAGCATTTCGAGATCGGGTGATTTAAAGTGTTTATTGGTTACCGTTCTTTATCGAATTTTGTAATTTATCCAACTTTTGTTCAGTCCTCGTCGATTTCACCGCATTCTGTACGTCCCTACTTAAATTTGGTGATTCAACGTATTTATTTGGTCTCATTCTTTAGCGAATTCGGTCGTTCACCGGAATTTTGTTTTCCGCATCTGATTCATTTGGTTCTGATGCCTGTTTTGTAAAATCTTGTGTACCCACATTCCCAAATTCGGTGATTTAACGTGTTTATTGGTTCCCATTCTTTGTCTTATTTGATAATTTACCCATCTTCTGTTCAGTCCGCGTCGAATTCACCGCATTCGGTACGTCCCTACGTAAATTTGGTGATTTAACGTATTTATTTGGTCTCATTCGTTAGCAAATTCGGTTGTTCACCGGACTTTTCTCAAGTCCGTATCTGTTCTATCGCATTCGGTCAGTCCAATTCATAGTTCGGTGGTCAATCAGATTCATTTGGTTCTAATTCGTTACCGAATTCGGTAATTCACCTGATGTTTGTTTGGTCCGCATCTGTTACCAGACTTGCCACATTCGCTTGTTTAAGGTGGTTCTACCAAGAGTTTTATTCCATTCCGAAATTCGGTCGTTATACCGCTCCCGATCTGCTCCATATTTTTTTAGTTAGTTTTTCGGTAGTACGTATTCATTATTTGGTTCACCCCAGTTACTGAGCTTGGTATTTAAGTGGCATTTATTTAGCGTTTGTTCTTTACCATTTAACTGTAGCTTCAGCTGGTTTCCGTTCGTTACTCAACTTTTATTTCTAATGATTGCAGAATTTCAGCAACCACGTTTCTTGACGTGAAAACTAGCCTATTTTTGTTTGCTGCAAATTCAGAATAAATGTGCTTTACATCTACTTTACCCTGGATGGCCCTTTTTTTCGCCAGTCAGCTGTGGTTTATTAGCTGAAGCGACCTTTTTGTTAAATGACGTTCATCTTAAGTTTCATGTCATCATGCGGTGCTGTGTTTCTTGGCTATTGTTTCAGACTGGTATGACTCTTAAGAGTCTTAAGCCTTGTCGTACATCTGTCGTACATTTTGAGGTAGTCGCCTCTCACGCCCAGTCCCTTCAAACCGCCCCTGAGCTCGTAGATAAGACCAGGCTTCTTCCGTCTTCAACGCTTGCAGGCATCATATGTTTTATTACTACATTATTATGCGACGAAAAGCTAAAATGGGTGGCAGGACGCCGCCGCCCTGCCACCCCCCCTCGAGTTTAGGTTAGCGACGCCCCTGCCAGAAAGCGCCCCTGCCAGAGAGCGCCCGAACACGCAAGTGCAGCTAAACGGGCGCTCAGCCAGGAGAGCCCAATGGGGGGCTGGCAGTGCGCCCGAAAAAGTCAGTAAGGCTAGTTCACGGTTACCAAGAAACTGAGTTGACATCCACCTTGGACCTAGGACGTTCTGGGTTCTCGAGCGTTTGAGACTTCAGGAATAGGATTCTCAGCTACATGTTTCGAGCTTGCCAGATTGGCAATTTTAACACGATCTGTTATGTACCAATATCTCTAATTCATGTAAAAATAAGGCCGGTTTTGCTTGTGGCGTAGAAGTTTCTAGTTAGTTAGTTAGTTTAAAAATAAATTGGCTTCGTGAGTAATAAGTGACGGGCCTGTTTGTTGCAACTGGAAACTCAGAACAAGTCTACTCTGTTTCACGTTTTTTTCTGGATGATCAGTACTTCTTTTTCGGAAAGGGTCAAACTGAAGCACATTACCAACTACCAGCTAAAAGTCTCACATGTTTTGGATTCGTCGTGGACAAAGACAGACGGTCAGATCCGTACTAAGTGGCCCTTAATTCCATTTTGGATCCGAAAAAATGTATTTTGATCATATAGGATTTCACACAAAAAATTCCCGGTTGCGCCTTTTGTAGTAGGCTTTATTTACTGGAAGCTCGCGTCATTTCGTTCTTGTTTTAGACTTGGGATTTCGGGGCTTGTGTCACCTTACAATCTAGATTTTATTGGCGGAAGTAATGTTTTGCCCAAAAGAGGTCATAGCCTACTCGAAAAAATTTGCCTGCTGCGCTCATTTTCATACTGTCTGATTCATTAGGAACTGCTGTGGGCGGGCTGTTGCGTTAGCAAATTTTGTTACTATACAAATGACGTTCACCTTAAGTTTCTGTAATTTCGCATAATTCCGAGTATGCCTTTCTGTGTTTCTTGGCTATTGTTTCCAACTGGTCTGGTATGGCTCTTGAGCCTTGCTGGAAAGCTGTCGTATATTTTGAGGTAGTCACTTCCCACGCCCAAGCCCTTCAAACCGTCCCTGAGCTCGGAAAAACGACTAGGCTTCTTCAGACTTCAACGCTTGCTCATATCAAGAAATTTGTGCATTTCTTGTTTTGCACAGTTTTGCGTCTATTTATCTTTCGCTGTTCTTGTGTATATTGTGTTAATGCCGCTTTGTATTTCTAGCTAAGCGTTTATTTGCCTTTTTTCTTTATGTTCTGTCCAATTGCCTTATTACTAGGCTGCACCTAATAAATTCATTAATTCGTTTAATCTTAAGTTTTATGAAGGGCGCCACGGTGTCTTGTCGGATTCTGTGGTGAAATGGCAACGCTGCTTCGGGGCAGCGCCGATGGTTCGAATTGAAAGACCAATGTGGTAGTTGGTAAGGTTGTTTGGTATCCAGGAAGATCCAATAGAAGATTGACATGGTTGTTAAATGTGCTGATTGCTGGTGCGCCTTTCTGAACAAAGAATGCCTTTTAACACATCTGGAGTTCTGTGGAGCACCTTTGACGATAGGTAATATTTTTCAAGAATGAAGACAATTTTTTTTTCTCTGTGTGTTAGCCTAATGTGTTTTGCTCTTTTTGGTTAGACCACAAAACTAACAGGACTGACAGATTACTGTCAGTAAAGAAGAAGAAGAAAAGTCTACCACAAATCCCTGATTTTGGGAAAGCCTATGCTAAATGCTGGGTACAGTATACCTGGAGGCGTCCCGAGGGTGTGTGTGGGGGGGGGGTGCAGCACCCCCCCCAGAAGGTCTGGGGGAAAAAATTCCGGTAAATTTTGAATTTTTCAAATTCAGCTGAAGTTGATGATTTTTATGGAGTCTACCAGATCATTGCTCAGGGCATCTACCGGAATATTGCTCAAGGAATCTAACAGAACTTGCCTCAGGGAATTTACTGGTGGATGTGGATCAGGGGATCTACCAGACTTCGCCTCACCGAATCTACTAGAATTTTGGAATCTACCAGGATTTTGCTTAGGGAATCTACCGGAATTTTCCTCAGAGAATCTACCGGAATTTTGCTCAGGGAATCCACCGGAATTTTGCTTTGGGAATCTTCCGGAATTTTGCTCAGGGAATCTGCCGGAACTTGTCTCAGGGAATTTACTGGAGGATGGATTCGGGGATCTACCGGATTTCGCCCAACAGAATCTATTAGAATTTTGGAATCTATCGGAATTTTGCTCAGGGCATCTACCGAAATCTTGCTCAAGGAAACTACCGGAACTTGTCTCAGGGAGTTTACTGGAGGATGGATTAGGGTATCTACCGGATTTCGCCCGACGGAATCTACTAGAATTTTGGAATCTGCCGGGAATTTGCTCGGGGAATCTACCGGAATTTTGCTCAGGGAATCTACCGAAATTTTGCTCAGGGAATCCACCGGAATTTTGCCTCAGGGAATCTACCGGAATTTTGTCAGGGCATCCACCGAAATCTTGCTCAAGGAATCTACCGGAACTTTTCTCAGGGAATTCTACTGGAGGATGGATTAGGGGATCTACCGGATTTTGCACAACGGAATCTACTAGAATTTTGGAATATAGCAGGATTTTGCTCAGGGAATCTACCAGAATTTTGCTCAGGAAAATACTGAAGTCTTTCTCAAGGAATCTATCCGAACTTGTCTCCATAGAATCAACCAGAATTTGGCTCAGGGAATCCACTGGAATTTTGTAGCTTACCGGATAAGTAGAGATTCACAGCTTACCAGGATGAACCCGGCACATAACTTACCAGAGTAATTCTTGGAGACAGACAACATTGCGTGACGAGTGACGAGTACATTTATCGAGCGATTCCGGTTATCTCCTAAGTTTCTGTAGCTTTCAAGAATTAGGCAACCTTCTGAAATCCATCATTTCCAACTACAAATACTGTTCCAGGAATAATATCACGGTACCGCCTACTTCAGTTTCGAAAGCTTTCTCGACTCCCTTCCGGTGAAAAGCCGAGAAGAATTCAACGACGAGTTGGCCTTGTTCCGACATGATCTCAAATGTCGTAAGGAGAGCCTCGAACCAAACAAAAAGAAAATGTTCGAAGTTTTTCGTGAACTGAAAGATGTTTTACCACTAGTATCGAAAGCGTTCAAGCTGGCCAAGACAATCCATGTTATCTCAGAAAAAGGGGAAAGACTTTTTATTAAGCGTAGCGTTGTTCACCACTTTGCGTTCAACATTGGCTGACCGGCGTCTGTTACTAATCGCATGTGAAACCGAACTAGTTGTCGAATGTGAAATTGGATGTGTTGTGAACAAATGGAAAACGCGACGAATAAATGTGTAGGGTGGGTTGAAGGTCGAAGACTTTTTAATATTAAGTGACAATCTTAAAGTTTAACCGAATAGGCGTGAGGTCCAGCACGTCTAGTAACATCTCACCTATTCACTTAAATACTTCTGAAAACCTGATAAAAATGCGTTTCTTTCATTTCTCCTTTATCCAGGGATAGTCGATTTCATAGAATGAACTTCTTCTTTCGGATTTGTCATACCTCTATGTACTGTCCCTCTACGCTTGAAATATTTACCAACTAGAAATATAAGCCGTTGCCGAAAAATAAAATAAAAATATGAGATTCATTGCAAGACATATCCTACAATCATTTTCCTACTTTTCTACACGCGTAATTTCTCCGGTGTCGCATCTATCGTCCTGGAAATGCAGGTTTTTTTAAAGTTTAAAATCTCAGCGTCTGAATGAGTTTGGTTTGTCATGCAAGCAGCGAACGCTCTGAACGCTTTAACGAAAAATACAAAATCTCTCAGATGTGTCAAAATATTTCAGTATTCAAATATCAGACTGAAAAATAAGCTGAATCTTAAGTAAAACTTCACCGAACCTATTTTTTGTTGTTTGTATAACATAATAGAACTCAGAAAACAACAGTAGGCCTATGCTAGAGTTTCTGCAGAGATGTTCATTACGGAGACATTTTGGCTAAAACCTGGAAAGATTCCGGTAAAACTTCGAAAAATTCCGGTAAAATTCTGAAGCCGCACCCCCCCTATCAGGAAGGTGTCGGGACGCCCCTGACCCTGGGTACAGCCTGGGTATACCCAGGGCATACCCAGGGTATACCTTATGCCAGCCTGATGCCAGCCCTATGCCTAATGCTGGATACAGCTGGATACTCCACCACTACAGGAGAAGTATCCAGCCTTGAACTTATACAACCTTGGACTTGGCCTACAAATATTACAAGGAAACTTTGCTAACTCCAAAACAGGTCATTCAGGCACCCTATACAGTTAGTATTTTTTTATGTATTCTGTTGGGTAGGCCAGTCATACAACGTCTGGGCATGCCCCAGTGTATGGAGCATGGGCATGGTACCCCTGTGAAATTTGGTTTTGTTAATTTGTTATCTTCTTAATTTGTTATCGAAATTTTTTTTATCGAAACTCTCTAAACTAAAAAGAAATACTATAAAAGGCAAACAATCTAAAGGAATTTGGAAGGAAAGGAAATTTAATTCCTAAAGGAAGAAAATTTAAAAGCTTATTTCATCCGCTCTACCTTGCGGTGAGTACCTGATGAGAAGGATAGAGTAACCTAGCTGAGGCAACCTGGAAAAGGATCGAGTAACCTATAGTGGCAACTACATGGAAAAGGATAGAGAAAACCCACTAGGAAAGAAGTGGCCTCCACAAAACTCTCTGTATCTTGGAAGTGCTCTAATATTTTGAAAATTGGAAAATGAGGTTGGATAGAAAGTGAAATCAGGTATCTTTTGATCTAGGACAGGAAGAAGGCCCTATTTAGGTATGTAGCCAGTCTCAGTTTAATCAAATTTCACAGGGATACCATGCCCATGCTCCAGGGCATGGTGCCCCAGCGTATGGGCACCATGCCCATACGTCCAGGCATGCCCAGACGTTGGGGCCTTACCTTAGACCTTAGTTCCTCCTGCACCTCCAGAGGCGCTTAGGGCATCCAAGAAGAGTCGCCAGTCGTCTCTCATAAGTGCCGCTGCCCATACATCTTCCCATTCGGGCTGGATAGACGCGTTGATATTGTGAAGATCCGACTGGTAGGTACGGCGAAGAGTGTTCTTCGGTCGCCCTCTTCGTCTGGATCCCTCCGGATGCCACTGGAGGATAGCGTTGGGGAGTCTGGTGCTTCCCATCCTGATTGTATGGCCCAGATACCTCCAGCGGCGGATCTTGATGACTTCAGTAATAAGGGATTGCACTGTCATCTGGCGAATCGCCAGGTTTGTGACCCTTTCTGTCCAGTGTATGTTTAAGATCCGCCTAAGGTATGTGTTTTCAAAGGCTAGAAGACGCTTCTCTTGCTGTTGGCTGAGGTGCCACGTCTCGGACCCGTACAGAAGGACGGAGAGGACGTTACTGTTGAAAAGTCTCAGCTTGAGTCTAAGGGAGTACTTCTTGCTCCTCCATATCTTCTTTAGCCGATTGAAGACACCGCTGGCCTGGCCAAGTCTTAGCTGAACCTCCCTTGTACAAGCTCCAGTATTTTCAACTGTACTGCCGAGATATCGGAATTCAACAACCTGTTCGACTTGCTGGTCCCTACAGCGTATATCTAGCGGAGATCCGCTGCTCGCCGTACTCTTCGTTTTGGGGATGTTTATTTTCAATCCGAACAGTTCAGCTGTTTCACTGGTCCTTGTGAGGAAGTCCTGGAGCTTCTGTTTGCAGGTCTCCATTAGGCTGATGTCATCGGCAAAGTCTATGTCTCCTACTTTTCTGCCATCCCCGATGTCAATGCCATATCCTTCACATCTTCTTAGAACGTAGTCGATGATCAGGACGAACAGCAGCGGAGAGAGAACGCACCCTTGCTTCACGCCCGTCATAATTCGGAAGTATTTGGTGTTGCCGTCGCGGGTACGGACACAACATTCCGTGTCTTCGTAAAATACTGCTATCAGGCTTACGAGTTTGTCCGGTATGCCATAGTACCGGAGCACTCTCCAGAGTGTAGCACGGTCGATGGAGTCAAAGGCTTTTTCGAAGTCTATGAAGACCAGATAGAGCTTTTTCCTCCATTCATTGCACTCTTCTAGCAACATTCTTAGCACGAATATGAGATCCGCACATGAACGGTTTGGTCGGAAGCCATGCTGTTCTTCGCGGTGGTGTTTGTCAACTGCTGGCTGTATGCGGTTCAGCAGGATGGTGGCCAGGAGCTTGCCAGGAATGGAGAGCAGACTGATCCCTCGCCAGTTTTCACACTTAGTGGAATCGCCCTTCTTAAAGATTTTGATTAGAGTACTCCTTGTCCACTGACGGGGACCTTTTCGGTTTCCCATATCAAGTTAAAGAGTGTCATCCAAACTGTTAGGCAGGCGGTTACAGACCACTTAAGCATCTCAGGTGCGATACGGTCTTCTCCGGGCGACTTGCCGTTTTTTAGCTTCTTTAGGGCACCAGTGATTTCGGCTGAAGAGGGTGGGTCAGAGCTTACTGCTAGCCTTATGAAAGGCTCATCTGGGATATCCGGTTGTTCCATTGGTGCCGGTCGATTGAGCAGGCTTTCAAAGTGGGTGGCCCAAACTTCGCCGATCTTTTCGGGGTCAGTGATTAGACGGCCGCTCGGATCTCTTACAGGTCCGTCCACGCAAGGCTGCTTTCCGATGATCTCGTTCGTGGTTTTGTAGACAGCTCTTGAGTCCCCTCTTTTTGATGCCTCTTCTGCCATCTGAGCTTTCATCTCTACAAAACGACGCTTGTCCCTTCGGGCGCTTTTCTTCACGAGTTTGTCCTGTTTCTTGTACTCGTGCTCAAGAAATAAGGCCTTCGCCTTATTCGATGCCATCAATTGCTGCCTTATTTGTTGTCTCTCGCTAATGAGCCTCCATGTCTCGTCTGAGATCCATTGGTCTTTCGGTCTTTTCTTATAGCCGAGGGTCTCTTCGGCAGCTTCTTTATACGTTTCCTTGACGACCTCCCGCAGGGCCTCCTGGTCGCCGGTGTCATCCAGGTTCTGGAGTGCCTCAAATCTATTAGAAACGGCCATTGTGAAGATTCGTCGTGTTTCAGGGTTCTGTAGTTTCTCGCAATCGTAAGGTGGTTTAGCATTTGGTTGTTTCCGTGTTGGGGCTTTTAACTTGACTACCACCTTCGCTATCATTAGGTTGTGATCCGAGAAAACGTCTGCTCCCCTGAAAGCACGAACATCTTGTAGGGATGTACGCCACCTTCTGCTGATCAGAAAATGGTCGATTTGATTTCTTGTGCGTCCGTCTGGGGATGTCCAAGAATACTTATGCACATTCTTGTGGGCAAATATGGTCCCTCCTATCAACAATTCGCTGGTTAGAGCAAAATCGATAAGCATTTCGCCGTTCTCGTTCCGCTCTCCTAGGCCATGGGGGCCCAAGACCTGGGGACAGTAAGCAGAGTCGCTTCCCACTTTCGCATTTAGGTCTCCTGCGATGCAAAGTATATCATGGCGTGGGACATCCTTGACGACTGCACTTAGTTCTTCATAGAACTGGCTTTTCGTCTCATCTGATGCATCGTTTGTTGGGGCATAGCAAGCAACGATGGTCATTTTGACGTGATGACCGTTTAGTCTTGCGGTGAATATTCTGAGGCTAACAGGCTTCCATGATAGCAGTGTTCTGGCTGCTGCTTTCGAAAGGACTATCGCCACTCCTTGCTCACGTTTTTTCTCAGAGCAGCTGAAGATGATGGTAGAGCCTCCTGGCAGAGTTTCTTTCCCACAGCCAAGCCACCTCACCTCGGACAGGGTTAGTGCATCTAGCCTGTACTTGGCCATTTCTGTTTCGACCTGTTCTGCTTTTGACAGTTGGGCCATTGTGCGCACATTCCAAAACCCTATCCTCAGTGGCGTTTTCGCATCCGAAAATCGTGTCCGGGAAGGGAATGCAGGGGTCGTTATCGAGATCAGTCCGGTGTTTTTCTTTTTGGATGTTTCAGTTGCGTTCTTTTTTTTCCCCAGAGAGTTTCCCCTCTGGGTCCCAGGTGTGGGGTGCAAACCCACAGCCTAACCGTCCTCGCTTTATCCAGGCTTGGGACTGGCTGTCCTCCGGCAGGCACCGGAGTTTACAGGCGGAGTTGACGTTGGGGCACCATGCCCAAAAATTGAGGATTTGTGTATGACTGGGGTAGGCAGGACATTTGAAATCAGGCCACAAATGGCCCATTGTCGCAATCCCCCAGTTCACAGTTAATGTTGAAACACCACTGTACAATACAGTTGAAAACATCACTCTGTGAAAACAATTGATAAAAAATGTCACTCATTCTACCGCTTTGTCTTGCGTTCTTACCTTAAAACCTATCTTGCCTCCCTGTCAACTGAAGATACCTGGAAAGTTTCTTTAATCTGGCTTTTCTCACTACCTCATGGAAACCGGCATTCGGTGAGTGGAAAGCTTCCAGATGCTGCTGTGTCCATGTTGGACACTCTTGAACAAAGTGAATATTTGTCTCTTCATCTACTGTGCATGGGTACATATTGGAGACTCAATTTTTCCTGTATTTGAATTATGTCTTCCTAGGCTTCCAATTCCAGTAACAACCTGGATGATTCCCCGGATTTCATCTTTTTTCATGGCGACTAACCTTCTTGTCAGTGCCTCATTGCGTATGAAACTTGGCCTGGCTTGACAATCCAAGCAGGCTTTCCATGTTTGGTCTAACTTTTTATTCGTCCATTCCCAGATTTCTGTTTTCCACCTACTTTCTGAAATGGGAATGAAGGGTTCAGGTCCATGCGTAACTCTTTGGGTACTAGTGCATCAGCTTCCTTGTTTCCTGGGATACCAGACTGTCTTTGGACCCGCATCGAAGTAATTTGATTTCCATTGTTTGCAACTGCATTAATCTTATTAAAGCATTCCATCTCCAATGGCTGTTTGCTTTTGGGGTTTCAAGCGCTTTTAAACAAGCTTGATTATCCGAAAATACAAAAATTTCTTCAGTAACAGCACCTTCGTCCAGAAGACTATCAATAACTTGCAGAATAGTGAACATCTCAGCCTGGTAAACTGATGAAAACTCCTCCAGATGAGTGAACAGCCTCTCTGGTTCTACATTTGTTTCAAACAGTATAGATGCTGCTCCCGTCATCTCATTAATAGTTATTTGATTGAGTAAATTCCACCTAATCTCTCCAACTTCTGTTATTGATAAACGGCTTCAGGATTTTCGTTCTTCTGTGCCAATGCTGTCTCACCCATGGTCAGCGCTATTTATTTAGACGTTTTTGTTGATATTTTTTTTTATACTTAGTGTTAGTGTTTCTTTTTTCTATTTATTTTGTTTGTTACTCCACCTTTAGGGTGCTTCCCCCTCCTTTTGTTGAGATGAGTTGTAAATAAATTGAATTGAATTTGAATTAAATCGCGAGCCGTCAGTTCAGCATCGGATCACTTCTGGGTTAGTGAAATTTTCCAGAAATCGTAAGGTCACGGACCTTGTATCAATTTTCACTTCAAAGCTCTTTCCACTTTTCATTGTAGTAAAGTAATAGTTCGATCTTTGGGCATATTCAGTACTGGGAGCTCATTCATCTATTATTGCAAATATCCAAATGGCTTCTCTTGCTGATGTTATGGAGACTCTCTGGCACCATGTGCCATGGGTCTCAAGTCGGACTCTTGTCCTTAGTGCTTCCCTCTGATCCGAATCTCAAGGGGAGTTAATCCGAGCACATTTCTAATGATGCTGTGGTGGTCCCTGGGAAATCTCCACTAATCATCAAGCAAGCTAATCTTTGTACCCTAACCAAGGGCATCACCTTGATAGGACTTTATTGAAATTTTCCTTTCAACCATATTTGATGGTGGAAAACGGATACGTCAGCTGAATTTTATTGGAGCTATATTTCGGAAGAAGGGCCGAAATATAGCTCCAATAAAATTCAGCTGACGTATCCGTTTTCCACCATCAAATATGATTCGCAGTCAGCTTGGGCTGAAGGAATATTTACCTTTCAACCATTTTAAGCCAGGTTCGAGGTTGTACAAATTCGAGGTTGGATACCAGTTCGATACCTCTGCTCGATACTGGGACCCAATAAAATATTGATTATTTTAATGAATCTCAAAATCTATATCCATAGTGAGATAGGTCAGGGTTAAGGTGACGACAGCTATCTCGAGTCTGGCATAGGGTGTCCAGGGTTCATGTCCAGCATTTGGCATAGGGTATCACAAAATCAGGAGTTTTTGGTTGACGGGACTGACCCGTCTTTGAATGTGCAGCATGCATACAGCAAGCAAGGCGCTGATTCGCAAACTTTCACCAACTTCAAATTTTCCAACTGCCAATATGTAGCCTAACCCATATGTACATTCCAGGATACCTTGCTATTTGCACCACCCAAGTGCATCACACATGGAGGGTTGATGGTTGGACCCCCTGGGGGGTCGAGGAAATCTTGCCGACTAGTCTACAAAAATAACCTATATTTATAACTGTCAGGCATTTAATTGCACAGACCTTGGTATTTGCACCCCTCCCCCTTATGGATAAAATGTACGCATGCAATTCCCAACACCTTGGTATTTGCACACCTCCCCCTTATGGATAAAATGTACGCATGCAATTCTCAACATTTTTTCCAGCATCTACACTTGCTAAATGTGTGAAATTGGGCTTTGATTGAAAGCTCGATTATTCACCACAACAATGTTTTTCCATTTTTGTTAAACAAAGTTGCAGCATTGACAAATGCCTTTCTTTTGAGCAACTGTTGACAATCTGCAAATTGATTTTCCGCCAACTTCTGTTTCCTATTTCCTTTTGCGCCAGTGTTTTTATGGCACTTGCAGCCTCTGGCTCAAGTGCCATATACCGATCACAATTCCGTCTGTCGGTCTGTCGGTCTGTCGGTCGGTCCGAGTTTTTTTGTCCCACATATCCGAGTTAGGGTACTTCCAGATGTGCTAGGACAATGAAACTTGGCAGGCATATCAGGGACCCGACCAAACTAACCTGGAAATAATCAGTTTCCCGATCCGACCATATGGGGGGGAGTGCGGGGCGCTGGAAACTTGCAAATTTAGGGCATTTTGTCACTTTTTTCTGAGTTAGGGTACTTCTAGATGAGCTAGGACAATGAAACTTGGCAGGAATATCAGGGACCCGACCAAACGAACCTGGAAATAATCAGTTTCCCGATCCGACCATATGCGGGGGAGTGGGGGCGTTCGAAACTTGAAAATTTAGGGCATTTTGTCACACTTTTTCGAGTTAGGGTACTTCCAGATGAGCTAGGACAATGAAACTTGGCAGGAATATCAGGGACCTGACCAAAGTAACCTGGAAATAATAAGTTTCCCGATCCGACCATATGCGGGGGAGTTGGGGCGCTGGAAACTTGAAAATTTAGGGCATTTTGTCACACTTTTTCGAGTGAGGGTACTTCCAGATGAGCTAGGACAATGAAACTTGGCAGGAATATCACGGACCCGACCAAACTAACCTCGAAATAATCAGTTTCCCGATCCGACCATATGGGGGGGAGTGCGGGGCGCTGGAAACTTGAAAATTTAGGGCATTTTGTCACACTTTTTCGAGTTAGGGTACTTCCAGTTGTGCTAGGACCATGAAACTTGGCAGGCATATCAGAGACCCGACCAAACCAAATTAGGAATAATCAGTTTTCTGATCCGACCATTTTGGGGGGGGGGGGGGTGGAGGGCAGGGGAATCCGGGAAACTGAGAAGTGTGTAACTTTCGAACGGATGATCGGATTGTAATGAAACTTCATAACTGAAGAGAATATATATCTGTAATGTCCCGTTTAAAGTCTTGACCGGATTCGGTAGCCAGGGGGGAGTTGGGGGGGGGGGAGACCGGAAATTTCAAGAAACGGTTAGAATGGAGGGATCGGAGTGAAACTTGCTGGGAAGAACAATCATCTGCTCTAGATAAGTCCTTTAGACCATTGTACTGGATCCGGACACTTATGGGGGGGGGGGGGGGGGGCCGGAATTCCGGTGATGGTGGTTTTTTGGATTTTCACGATGAAACTTGGCAGGCATATCAGGGACCCAATCAAACTGACTTCAAAATAAAAATATTGTTGATCAGATAATGGTGGGGGAGTGGAGGGAGGGGAATCCGCAGGGGAATCCGGGAAATTGAGAAGTGTGTAACTTTCGAACGGATGATCGGATTGTAATGAAACTTCATAACTGAACAGAATATATATCTGTAATGTCCCGTTTAAAGTCTTGACCGGATTCGGTAGCCAGGGGGGAGTTGGGGGGGGGGGGGGGGAGACCGGAAATTTCAAGAAACGGTTAGAATGGAGGGATCGGAGTGAAACTTGCTGGGAAGAACAAGCATCTGCTCTAGATAAGTCCTTTAGGCCATTGTACTTGATCCGGACACTTATGGGGGGGGGGTCCCGGAATTCCGGTGATGGTGGTTTTGGGGACTTTCACGATGAAACTTGGCAGGCATATCAGGGACCCAATCAAACTGACTTCAAAATAAAAATTTTGTCGATCAGATAATGGTGGGGGGAGTGGAGGGAGGGGAATCCGAAATTTTCAGTCATGCGTAATTTTAGAATGGTTGATCGGATTCGAGTGAAATTTAAGAATTCAACAGAGGACATTTCTCCGATGATTTTTTTCATATCCGGACCGGATCCGGCAACTATTGGGAGGGGGGGGGGAATACGTGCCCCGTTTAGAATGGAGGGATCGGGATGGAACTTTGTGGGAAGAACAAACAGATGCTCTAGGTAAGTCATTTGCTGAATCGGATTGGCTACGTGCCCCGCGGGGGAGCTGGGTGGGGTGGGGGGGGGGGGGGGTGGACCGGAAATCTCGAGAAACGGTTAGAATGATGGTATCGGAGTGAAACTTGCTGGGAAGAACAAACATCTGGTCCATATAAATCTTTTACATAATTTGACTGGATCCGGACACTTGAGGGGGGGGAGGAGGGGTATCCCGGAATTCCGTTTTTGGGGGATTTTCACGACGAAACTTGGAAGGCATATCAGGGACCCGGTCAAACTGACTTGGAATAAAAAAAAAATCCTCGATATGATAATCTTGGGGGGGGGGAGTTGAGGGAGGGGAATCCGGAATATTGAGTCATGCGTAACTTTGGAACGGGTGATCGGATTCGAGTGAAATTTAATAATTAAACAGAGGACATTTTTCTCTTGTGACCTTTTTCATTTCTGGACCGAATCCGGCAATTATCGGGGGGAGGGCGGAAAATACTTGACCCGCTTAGACTGGTGTGATCTGGATCGAACTTCGTGGGAATGACAAACAGATGCTCTGGATTAATCATTTACAGAACAGGATTGGCTCCGGTTATTGTGGGTGGAGTTGGAGGAGGGGGAGGGGGGTCTGGGATTCCGGTGATCGCGCGTTAAGGTACTTCCAGATGTGCTAGGACGATGAAACTTCGCTGGAATATTGGAGACTCAACAACATTTGCTTAGAAATTGCTACTTCCCAAATCCGATTATTCCTTAAAGTACCAATCTTGACCGCAAAGTAAAAAAAATACTTTTAAGCAATATATGCATTTTCGTGATGCCCATCAGCCCATTAGCAGTTTTGCCTCAAGGGTTTTGCTTACAAATGAAGTTCCAGCTCCCTTATAGCGCGCATCTCAACCGCAAAGTCGAAACTTACTCTTGATCAATCAAATCATCTTGACATATGCAAGTGCCATATGAGCTTACAGCTCTTGTTTGTTTTAGGGAACAGGTGATTTGAAATAGCTTGAGTCTTATTAAGAACAAATAATCAGATAGAACCGGCATCTCCCTATCTCTGTAATATGAACATGTCAAGTCATGTTTTTATGGCACTTGCAGCCTCTGGCTCAAGTGCCATATACCGATCACAATTCCGTCTGTCGGTCTGTCGGTCGGTCCGAGTTTTTTGTCCCACATATCCGAGTTAGGGTACTTCCAGATGTGCTAGGACAATGAAACTTGGCAGGCTTATCAGGGACCCGACCAAACTAACCTGGAAATAATCAGTTTGCCGATCCGACCATATGCGGGGGAGTGGGGGCGCTCGAAACTTGAAAATTTAGGGCATTTTGTCACACTTTTTCGAGTTAGGGTACTTCCAGATGAGCTAGGACAATGAAACTTGGCAGGAATATCAGGGACCTGACCAAAGTAACCTGGAAATAATAAGTTTCCCGATCCGACAATATGCGGGGGAGTTGGGGCGCTGGAAACTTGAAAATTTAGGGCATTTTGTCACACTTTTTCGAGTGAGGGTACTTCCAGATGAGCTAGGACAATGAAACATGGCAGGAATATCAGGGACCCGACCAAACTAACCTGGAAATAATCAGTTTCCCGATCCGACCATGTGCGGGGAAGTCGGGGCGCTGGAAACTTGAAAATTTAGGGCATTTTGTCACACTTTTTCGAGTTAGGGTACTTCCAGTTGTGCTAGGACCATGAAACTTGGCAGGCATATCAGAGACCCGACCAAACAAAATTAGGAATAACCATTTTTCTGATCCGACCATTTTGGGGGGGGGGGGTGGAGGGCAGGGGAATCCGGGAAACTGAGAAGTGTGTAACTTTCGAACGGATGATCGGATTGTAATGAAACTTCATAACTGAAGAGAATATATATCTGTAATGTCCCGTTTAAAGTCTTGACCGGATTCGGTAGCCAGGGGGGAGTTGGGGGGGGGGGCCGGAAATTTCAAGAAACGGTTAGAATGGAGGGATCGGAGTGAAACTTGCTGGGAAGAACAAGCATCTGCTCTAGATAAGTCCTTTAGACCATTGTACTGGATCCGGACACTTATGGGGGGGGGGGGGTCCCGGAATTCCGGTGATGGTGGTTTTTTGGATTTTCACGGTGAAACTTGGCAGGCATATCAGGGACCCAATCAAACTGACTTCAAAATAAAAATATTGTCGATCAGATAATGGTGGGGGAGTGGAGGGAGGGGAATCCGCAGGGGAATCCGGGAAATTGAGAAGTGTGTAACTTTCGAACGGATGATCGGATTGTAATGAAACTTCATAACTGAACAGAATATATATCTGTAATGTCCCGTTTAAAGTCTTGACCGGATTCGGTAGCCAGGGGGGAGTTGGGGGGGGGGGAGACCGGAAATTTCAAGAAACGGTTAGAATGGAGGGATCGGAGTGAAACTTGCTGGGAAGAACAAGCATCTGCTCTAGATAAGTCCTTTAGACCATTGTACTTGATCCTGACACTTATGGGGGGGGGGGGGGCCCGGAATTCCGGTGATGGTGGTTTTGGGGATTTTCACGATGAAACTTGGCAGGCATATCAGGGACCCAATCAAACTGACTTCAAAATAAAAATTTTGTCGATCAGATAATCGTGGGGGGAGTGGAGGGAGGGGAATCCGAAATTTTCAGTCATGCGTAATTTTAGAATGGGTGATCGGATTCGAGTGAAATTTAAGAATTCAACAGAGGACATTTCTCCGATGATTTTTTTCGTATCCGGGCCGGATCCGGCAACTATTGGGGGGGGGGCGGAAAATACGTGCCCCGTTTAGAATGGAGGGATCGGGATGGAACTTTGTGGGAAGAACAAACAGATGCTCTAGGTAAGTCATTTGCTGAATCGGATTGGCTACGTGCACCGCGGGGGAGCTGGGTGGGGTGGGGGGGTGGGGGGGGGGTGGACCGGAAATCTCGAGAAACGGTTAGAATGATGGTATCGGAGTGAAACTTGCTGGGAAGAACAAACATCTGGTCCATGTAAATCTTTTACATAACTTGACTGGATCCGGACACTTGAGGGGGGGGGGAGGAGGGGTATCCCGGAATTCCGTTTTTGGGGGGATTTTCACGACGAAACTTGGAAGGCATATCAGGGACCCGGTCAAACTGACTTGGAATAAAAAAAAATCCTCGATATGATAATCTTGGGGGGGGGGGAGTTGAGGGAGGGGAATCCGGAATATTGAGTCATGCGTAACTTTGGAACGGGTGATCGGATTCGAGTGAAATTTAATAATTATACAGAGGACATTTTTCTCTTGTGACCTTTTTCATTTCCGGACCGAATCCGGCAATTATCGGGGGGAGGGCGGAAAATACTTGACCCGCTTAGACTGGTGTGATCTGGATCGAACTTCGTGGGAATGACAGACAGATGCTCTGGATTAATCATTTACAGAACCGGATTGGCTCCGGTTATTGTGGGTGGAGTTGGAGGAGGGGGAGGGGGGTCTGGGATTCCGGTGATCGCGCGTTAAGGTACTTCCAGATGTGCTAGGACGATGAAACTTCGCTGGAATATTGGAGACTCAACAACATTTGCTTAGAAATTGCTACTTCCCAAATCCGATTATTCCTTAAAGTACCAATCTTGACCGCAAAGTAAAAAAAATACTTTTAAGCAATATATGCATTTTCGTGATGCCCATCAGCCCATTAGCAGTTTTGCTTCAAGGGTTTTGCTTACAAATGAAGTTCCAGCTCCCTTATAGCGCGCATCTCAACCGCAAAGTCGAAACTTACTTTTGATCAATCAAATCATCTTGACACATGCAAGTGCCATATGAGCTTACAGCTCTTGTTTGTTTGAGCGACCAGGTTATTTGAAATAGCTTGAGTCTTACTAAGAACAAATAATCAGATAGAACCTGCATCCTCCTATCTCTGTAATATGAAAATGCCAAGTCAAATATTTCCCTGTACCCTGCCTGATGCCCTTACCTCTGCAAAAAGCTATATCGTTCACTGTGATGAAGTGGATCAGTATGTCTCCTGTGCTGAATAGTCTGCGATAACAGACTGCAAAGACAGAACCAGCCGGGTATCAACTCAGAGCTACTCCAAGTATCGCTGTTTCCGCTCAGTATGGTTGGGGTATCCATAGTCGCCGCATGAGACCTAAGAAGGAGGTTCTGTCTGATCATTCGTTCTTGGTATTACTATTTGGGCCCTTTCCTGTTGCATATATGCATCTTCCCGACTGTGTTTTGGTCCAGGCTGTTCTTTAAAGAAGAAATACCCGATGAAAAATGTGTAGCCTGCGTAGTTGTATGGTAGTTGTACGAAAAAGTTGCATGTAATACTATGTAATAGCAAAGGATACTATCATTTAATGTGCCTCAAACTGGTCCAGTCTTATGTAATAGTATCCAGTATCATCCTGTCTTGCCATAGTAGCGCACTATACAGTAACACGGTAGCCTTGAAGTAGAATCATGTAGTAGCATCACTTAGTACTGCATGCTACTTTTTCGTACAACTTCGTACTACTATTTTGAGATAAACTTTTCATCGGGTAGGAGTAAGTGGATGACTGATTACTGTAATTGCTCAATGTCTTCACTGCTTTGTAGTTCTCTTGTTTTCGGGGGGGGGGGGGGGGATGCTGATTATGGTGAGACAAAGTTTTAGGTCCAAGATATGGCATTTGATTTTAGTTGAGTATAACAGACTTTCGTATTTTTTTTTCACTAAGACACGGCCCAGAAGTATGTCTCTAATCTTTTCAGATGCTGCGGATCCAGCCAATCCGAGTCCTTGAAAAAGGCGTCTCGAGATGAGTCCAGAATCCTAGTCCAAGCTCTGGTGGACGGACAGCTCCGTACGAGTCCGAGTCCTTGAAAAAGGTGTCTCGAGACGAGTCTAGAGTCCGAGTCCACCAGCTCTGAATCTTTTTATTTTAAAGTTTTTATGACATTTAAGCTACTTCTTGCAGGTGGAACTTTGCAACAAGGACACTCGGAGGAAGAAGTTGACCTCAAAACACTAATAGCAGAATGCAAAGAAGCTGTCCAGTCGGCACCGAGTATCTCAGGCTCTGATGATGGCATGAAAGGTCTGGAAAAAGAAAGGAATCGGGTTGAAGACAGTTCAGCTGAAGAAAGAATCTATAACTGTGGAGAGTGTAGCTGCAGTTTTATTGCGATACCACAACTTCTGTCCCATTTGGAAACTCACAGCAGTGAGAAAATGTACCAATGCCCCATGTGTGCTGAATCTTTTTCTTATTTTTGGAGTCTAAACTATCACTTTGTGAGGAGTCACTTTAATGAAAAGCCTTTCAGTTGCCTTGAGTGTGGCAATGTCTGTTGTTCCATACGGGTGCTGGATCGTTGTTTGAAGTCAAACTTACATGGGAAGGCGAGTTGTTGCACAAGTTGTCCCAGGTATTGGACCTGCAGGGACGAACTGGAACCAGCCGCGACTTCGTGTGATTTTTGTGAGGAAATATTTCCAAGTTTTTCTGCTTCCAGAACTCATCTAGAGACTTGTAGTGGCCTCGTTAGAAAACTGGAAGACCAGCATGCCAGTTACTTGCGTATTAGTAAGATACGTCACGAAACCAGCTTGCAACCATTAAGAGAGTCTCACACAGGACAGAAAAGTGGCTCTTTCATATCCTGCGAAAAAATAGTCTCGCCACTATATTTGGCCGACAACACGAGTATCCGAAATGATGAGACGCGGTATTCTTGCGACCTTTGTGAACGAGTGTTTTCTCAGTTAACTACCAAGTTGAGGCATATGAAAACACACACGGTAAAGAAACGTTATTCTTGTGACTTCTGTGCGAGGAAGTTTTTTTTTTCAAGCCAAAAGGTTATTCACATGAGAAGGCACACAGGAGATAAGCCTTATTCCTGTGATTTTTGCGAGAAAAGGTTTACCCAGTCTACTCAGAAAGTGCAGCATATGAGAAGGCACACAGGAGATAAGCCCTATTCCTGTGATTTTTGTGGGAAAAGGTTTACGCAATCTGCTCAGAAAGTGCAGCATATGAGATTGCACACAGGACATAAGCCTTATTCCTGTGATTTTTGTGAGAAAATTTTTACCCAATCTGCTCAGAAAGTGCAGCATATGAGATTGCACACAGGAGATAAGCCTTATTCCTGTGATTTTTGTGAGAAAAGGTTTACCCAATCTACTCATAAAGTGCAGCATATGAGAATGCACACTGGAGAGAAGCCGTTGGCTACTCTTGTGATTTTTGTGTGAAGCAGTTTTCGCAGTCAATCCATAAGGTAAATCACATGAGAAAGTACGCGGAATAAAAACCTTCGTTGCGTTTTTGCAGATAGTCTACCATGGTGTCTTGCTTGACCGTCGTCCCGACCGTCGTAATTAAACATGGGTTGCGTTTTGCAGATACCATGGTATCTGTTACCAAGGTAACTGGATCTGCCCTTAGTAATTTTCGCAGTTACCGTGGTATCTGATACCACGGTTCAATTTTTTTTTTTTTTCAATTTATTTAATAATAAAGCAAAACATATATCTCGTGGGCAGAGCCTAAATACGATGTTTTTGTAGTCATAAGTAAATATAAAATAACTTGTCAACAGATAATTAAAAAAAAAAAAAAAAGTAACAAGGCAGAAAAGTGCTAAAGAGCATTGTACTGCTTTACGAAGCTCGGCACAAAGCTTATACTGTAGCGCATAGTGTTACAGTAGATTGGGGTCAGTTTGGGAACCTTTTCAGCCACTTCTCGGGGGGGGACGAGATCTTACAGGAACAAAGGGTGGGGGAAGGAATGAATGGTATATGGGGTGCTGGAGAAGGGAGGAGCCAAAGTTTCGGCATAGTTGGGATTCAATTTAAATTCTTTGAGGTAAAAAGAGTATGGTAGGGGGGAACCGCCATAGATAATTTGCAGTGATCTCTTCTGAACTTGCTCTATTTTATCAGTTTCACCTTGGGTAAGAGCAAAGTGCCAAACTGGACAGGCATATTCGACTAAGGGTCGAATGGAAGAGCAAAACATTAGCTTTAGCTTGTCCTTAGGAACCCGAAACTTTTTCAGTGTTTTTAGCATTTGAATTGCGCTGTTAGCTTTCTTTACAACTGTCTTTGTATTTTCATGCCACGAAAGGTCAGAAGAGATCACTACACCTAAAAGCTTTATTTTATCACTGATGAGCCCAGGGTCGATAGGAGGTTCGAAAGACGGCCGAGTTTTTCTAAGAAAAGAAAAGGTCGTAACCGAGCACTTATCTTTATTCACGACCATATTCATTTCAGTCGCCTCTGAGGTAACCTGGTCGATGAAACTGGCAGCGTTACTTTTCAGATCCCCAGATACGACTTCCGCTAAGGACAAATCGTCAACGTATTTTCATCTGTCCTCCAACCCAGCAGCAATTTCATTTATCATGAGGAGGAAGCACAGCGGACCGATCACAGTTCCTTGTGGAACTCCACAAAAAACTGGTAAAGAAGTAGAAAAATGGCCTTTATACTTTACAGTTTGCTCTCTATTTGTCAAGAAGCTCTTGATGATTTTGACGATAAAATCGGGTATATTTTTTTCCGCCATTTTTTCTAAAAGAATTTCATGGTCAACAAGGTCAAATGCCTTTTTAAAATCAATTGCAATTAAATTTATCCATTTGCCAGGTTCATCGAGATGTTTTAAAATAAAATCAATCAAATTAACTAGGCAATGGACTGTCGAACACTTAGGAATGTTACCAAACTGCTTTCGATCAGTTACTTTTAAAAGATATTCTTTAAGCCATGTAGCAACAAAACTTTCGTAAATTCTGCTGAAAATTGATGTATCTGTGATCGGCCGTACACCAGAGAAATCATTAGGTGCTCCTTTCTTTGGAGTGGGGGTGATAAAACCTTTCTTCCATTTCTTTGGAAAATAACCTGTTCGCGTTATGTTATTGTAGATTATCTGAAGGGGGAAAGCTAATTCTTTAGCAAATGCTTTAACGAGAACAACTGGAATATCAAAAGGAGCAGCAGAAGTTCTTTTTAGCTTAGAAAGTTTACGGGTTACACTTGACAAAGAAATATCAGGCATTAAATTATCAATTGAAGGAGCAGTTAAATTTTGTGGAGGGTCTTCAGGTGGAAGAGGTGGATAAGACTGGACAACTGCAGCGAAATGGGCATTTAAATCATTCGCAGTTTTCTCTGGTGGCTCCTCCTTCATGAAGTCAACTGGTTGAGAACTTTTTCCAGTCAGACTTTTAACTTTACTGAAGAACTGCGAAGGCTTGGACTCCAACAGATGATCCACCTCATTTTTGTAATAATTAGCCTGAGCTTCTTTTATTTTCCACTTAATTTCATTTGCCAATTTTTTTGCTTGCTCTTTTTGATCATTTCGAATAAGGTGTAATTTACGCGTAATTAGTCGCTTTATTTTTGAATTTACATACGGTGCAAAAATCGTCTGCTGTCGTCTGCAAAAACGACAATTGCCAAAATTGCACTTTTCGAAGTGATAAAACACTGATATTTGATTGAGTGATAAAAAACTGATATTGAAAACTGATTCCCACCAATACGACAAAATCATATTGGTTGGTATGATGAAAGTCAGATGACTTTTTCAGATACCACGGTCGGATCGTGGTATCGAATATTAGATACCACGATAACTTGCCAGATAGCACGATAACTGCAAAAACCCCTTTTTAACCGTAGTATCAAATACCACGGTAGCTGCGGCGAAAACAACTTTAGAACGTGGTATCTGATACCATGGTATCTGCAAAACGCAACTGTGGTGTCTGACAAAGTTATCTCCCTTTCATCGTCACAAACACAAGACCTACAAAGGATTCACGAGAAAATAATTTTGGCAATTGTGATGTGAGTGGATATAAGTTTTCTTTTGGGATGACTTCTAAAAGCAAAAATTCGGTAATCGTTGTTTTTGGAAAGCATACTTAGTATCAGATACCACAGTCAGAGGCGTTACTAGCCAAAATGTATTTTTTGGGGGGTGGAGGGCAAGGGATTTACCGACCATGACTGGTCATTTTTAACGACTCTGTTTTCAGAAAAAAGTACGACAGTTTTTCAGAATAAACGACTGTTTTGACGAGAAATTGACTAATTTTAAGAGAAACCGACTGTTTTCTAAGCAAAAATCGACCATTTTTACGAAAAATCTCGCCGGCTTTTTTTCACCGACTGTCCGACAACATTTGGAGGGGGAGGGGGGTAGTCCACCCTCCTACCCACCCCAGACGTGACGACCCTGACCACAGTGATTATAAAAATGACAAAATGCAGACACAATTACCGTTGTATCAGATACCGAGGTATCAGCAAAACACAAATATTATTTTTGTGATTTGTGTGAGAAAAGGTTTGCCCAGTCGGCTCAGAAAGTGCTTGATTAATTCTTGACGTTGCAAATTGACACTTTATTCCTGATATTTCTCCGCTGCATTTTGCACATGCGCTACATTTCAACAAAATTATTACCGTCAGTTCTGTTGAGTAAAAGATTTCGAGGTCAAACTTATCGTCAAGGGCCTGAAGTCCTTCCTCCATTTCGTCGATTATCCCGATTTCCTTGCAAAAAAATTGTTGCTCGGAATTCATATCAGGTTTGTAAAATTCCACGAGCCCAGACTGACTGGGAAACATATTCAAGCAATAGCTGCGTTTTTGCATTCCTATGGACTGTAGCCGTAGCAGTTGGCCTGTGTGCTAATAAGGCGTTTTTGCACGCTTTTTGCCGTAGACTTTGGCCTGTAAGTTCGCACAGCAAAAACGCCTTATAAGCATAATAAGCATAAATGGCAAATTAGTACTTTGGTGTACGGTTTGGGGACTACTCTGGCAATCTAAAAAACAGCTTACTTCCTGGTTTTAAACTAGTGTGCTAACTAACCCAGTGTGCTCTTCTGGACACACCATAACCTGCAGCTACAAAAAGTTCTGGACCCACTATACAAAAAAAAATTCCCCGAATACAGAGAGTTGACAAGCAAACAGCAGTACTTACTGAAACACAATACTTACATTTAACTTTGAAAAATTCATTTTTGTATTCCAGAATTTCCAGATACTCAGCATCCTCCATTTTTGCAAGAATAAATAAGGGAAGAATTGAGAACTCACATAACCTCGATTTCAGCATCCTGGATCTCTTTTGGTCCGATCTTATGTATCAGGGGTGGAGCTTCGCGTGTTGCCTCGCGTGTTACCTCCAGAGCAAAAGTGACGAAGCAGTCAGAAAAGGCGGGAAGTTCAAACAGTGCTGATTCTGAGGATGATTATATGAATGGAAACTAATTTTCAATCTCGGTTCAGATTTGCAATATGAAGCTTGTGTTATCACGACCCTTCACAAAGACGGTAAAGCCCAAGGGAATGCGGCATTTGATGACTTAAGGGAGCAATTAAGCAACTTGAACGTTGAAGGGTAGACCTAACATGCATGCATTTAGTACAGATTCAATAGGATCTGTCTGAACATTAGTTATTTTATTTTGGTCTTCTCAGGACTGTACAGAATCGCTTCTAGAAAAGGTATTAAGCTTGGACAGTTTAGGGTATTTAGCTGTCGAAATGTACTCAATGAGTTACTATGTCTTGTTTTTAAGTTGTACTCTCGTGTAGTTGCGAAAAACAGTAGGCTCTAAAGTCCTGATTTTAAACTAATGATTGCTGAGGGTAAGATATCTTTCAAGACGTATCAGTTTGTGATACAAACAATGATCTCGGATAGTTGCACTTTACATCTGCCTAAATTTGTCATTGTCTATGCTATTAACAGTCCGCCTTTTTGTCATGTTTTTTTTTCATTATCATGTTTTTACATTAATTCAAATTCGAATTTGGGCATAGCTGGCGAACTGTACTCAAAGCGTTGTTATGTTTTGTTTTTAAGTTGTACTCTGTACACAAAATTGAGTTACTAACAGTTCTCGGTTAGTTACGAAAAAAAGGTTGGCTTGAAGGATTTTCTAATTTAGTTGTTATGTTTTGTTTTTAAGTTGTACTCTGTACACAAAATTCAGTTCATAACAGTTCTCGGTTAGTTGCGAAAAACAGTTGGCTTGAAGGACTTCCTAATTTTAAATTTTAATTGATTACTGAAACAGATTACTGTATGGTATCATTCAAAACGTCTACATTTGAGATAACAACTTATTAATTTTGGTCAAAATATATATCATTATCTCGGGTAGCTGGCTAAATTTTTAACTATCTATCCTATTAACAGTCTTTTTTTCATCACTAATAATCTGCCATAGATATTACACGAATGATTTGTGTGAAAAAAAGTAAATCTTTCTTCCCACTTCGCCAGAGACGGATATTCTAACTGACTTTCCTAAGCCTAGAGTAAAAACATTTGGAAGCATGTCCCTTCCTTCTTTAAACTTTTTGTGTTCAGTCCAACGGCCCTTTTCTGCCTTTATTTTCGTCATCCTTGAATGTAGGATTGCACGACTTCTATCATCTCACTGTACTTTAGCCCCTTATCTCGTCTTTTAAACTAGTGGTAGCTGCGATTTGTTGGAGGGAGAAGGGCAAAATGTCGGCCTCTTTCTGTTTAATTTGAATTCGGCGAACTTTCTTGACGCGAAGTACGGCGATCAGAAGAAATAGCGCCAATAATTACTCTGTGGTCGGGACAGGCGCCGAATAGGCTCCACCCCCGCTACTTGAGAATCGGGTAGAAAACAACGTCGCATAATTTAAGTCTTCTCAATTCTTCCCTTATTTATTCTTGATTTTTGAAAGGAACCACAGGCTAAGGCCAAAGAACAACGGCATCAAGAAGGCCTTTGGCAGTAGCCTGTGGATTTCTTTCTTTGACCGTTGGACTGAGGAGTAAAAACGCCTTACAAGCAGACAGGCTACAGGGAAAGGTTTGCCAAAACACCTAAAGCATTGCCCAAATACATGTAATAAGTGAATAACGCTATACGCGATGTTTACGTCTTAATACACGCGCCCGTTCAGATTGGAAGCCCGAGAGGTTCTTATGAATGCAGCGTTCGGTGTTGCCACGCTGGTACAGTTTTTCGAGTTTCTAAAGATCGGAAAAAGTATTCTTAGTACTACTTGAAGTACACCAGTCCAAGTTGACGCCCAATATATTGTAAAAAGCTATTAGATTTATGGATGGACAGCATTGGTCCTCGAACTAGCAGTAAGCAGTCGTAACAGAACAGAACGTGGTCTTTTGAAGAAAAGTTGTTTCTTTAGCTTCCAACAAAGTAGAACTTTAGTGCTTCTCGTGGCAACACTGACGGCGCTGCTCCTTTCCTCGGCCCGCTGGCAGAAGCAACCAAGCAATCTGAATGGCTCTGAATAAGGAAGAATACAGCGCGCACCGAGGAAAAGAGGAATCTGTAATAAGGCTTATACGCCGTAATACATCTTACAACACCTATTTGGATAATGCTTAATAAGCACAGCTGCTACTCACTGGCGTGCTGTAAGGCATGCAAAAACGCAGCTATTGCTTGTTATGTTACTGAGAAATATTTTTGTCACAAAATCACAAGAGTAAGGTTACTCTCTTGCATGTTTTCTCATGTGACTTACTTTGCTACTGAAATCGGAAAACCTTTTACCACAAAAGTCACAAGAATATGGTTTCTCTCCCGTGTGCGTTCTTATATGAGTTACCTTCTGGCTTGACCAAGAAAACCTCTTCTCACAGATATCACAAGAATAAGGTTTCTCGTCCATGTGCATTCTCATGTGACTCGACTTGTTACTCCACTGGGCAAACCTTTTCTCACAAAAATCACAAGCATACGGTTTCTCACCCGTATGTGTTCTTATGTGACTCAACTTGTTATCTAACCGAGAAAACTTTTTATCACAAAATTCGCAAGAATATGGCTTCTCTCCCGTGTGTTTCCTGATATGAGCAGCCTTGTCGCTTGGATAAGAAAACCTTTTCTCACAGAAATCACAAGCATAAGGTTTGTCTCCCGCATGCATTCTCATGTGACTCAACTTGTTACTCGCATGGGCAAACCTTTTCTCACAGAGATCACAAGCATACGGTTTCTCACCCGTATGCGTTCTCACATGACATTGCTTGCTACTCAAATTAGAAAACTTTTTCCCACAAAAGTCACAAGAATAAGGTTTGTCTCCCCTGTGCGTCCTCGTGTTAGCCAACTTGACACTGGAAAAGGGAGAACTCTTCTCACAGAAACCACAAGCATAAAAAGGTTTGTCTCTGCTCTGGGACCTCATGTGCTGAGCCAAATTTCTGTCCCGTTTTCGTTCACACGACTTGCAACAAGCATGTTCGTCTGCTTTGCAAGACTTCCTTGATGATTGATGACTAACTTCTTGACCAAGCTTGCGTTTACACAAGTTACTTGCATGCTGGCCATCAAATTTTCTCAAAAGGGCAATACAAGTTTCCAAATGAGCCCTGGAAGCAGACAAACTTGGAAATATATCCTTACAGAAATCACACATAGCCATTCCAGATGTTAGCTCTACTTTCACTTCGTCTCCACAACTCAAATACCTGGGACACTTTGAGCAGCAGATAGCCTTCTCATCAGAGTGTGACTTCCATCTACAATCCAAGCCCTGGATGGAACAACAAGAAGTTCCACATTCCAGGCAACAGAAAGGCTTTTCCTTAGAATGAGTCCTCACAAAGTGGTAGTTTAGACTCCAAAAATAAGAAAACGTTTCTACACAGTCAGGGCATTGGTACATTTTCTCAGCATTGTGAGTCTCCAAATGAATCAGAAATGGTATCGCAAAAAAACTGAAGTTACACTCTCCACAGTTGTAGATACTTTTCTCAGTTGAGATCTCTGTTTTCAAACTTTTTCTGTAGTCATCATCAGCCGGGGTACTCGGTGCAAACTGGACACTTCCTTTGCATCCCAAGATCAATGTTTTGAGGTCAGTTTCTAGCTTTGGCTGTCCAGCTTGCGAAGTTTCACCTGAAACAATTAAATGTCATAGAAATAAAACGTTGTATCGAAGATCAAGCACATGCTCTTGGGCAGGGTTCCGTTAGTCCGCCTAAATATCCGCCACTACGCCCGAATTTTCCGATAGTTCGTCCACACATTAGTTGACCCCGAAAATCCGTCAGTTCGAACGCTTCACTTGTTCCAAACGTCAGTTTGCCCACGCGTCAGTTAGAGCGTGTTCCATCCTACTTACCGTAGTTACCACGCATGACGTCACAAAATCTGCCTTTTTGTCGTCAAGGCTGCAACGATTTTTCTATTTTCCAGCGGAATATCATGCCACGGGTGAATCCGACCAATCACGTGACAGAGATTCGTGGTTACTACGCTTACCACGCTCCCGAGCGTGGCAAGCAAATAGTTACTATTAGTTACTATTTCGAGAAGGCTGGAACGGTCAGCGTAGTAACTTTTCGTGAGGTTGGAACGGATTTAGTAACTAATAGTTACTATTGGTACGAGGGTGGAACACGCTCTTAGCCTCAGCGTCTGTTGGCCCACTGTCAGTTCCTCGACCGTCAGCTCGTCAGTCGACATACCCATCAGTTCAGACAGACGCCACAAGTCCCAAATTTGTGAAATAAAAAATATATGTGTATGAAACGTGTATATACAGTCGACATGCCATCAAGCCGCCGTGACGGGTTCACATTTAACTCACGTGCCTATGGAAAATCCTGAAGTGCTTTGGAGTAAACAATCTGTGGGAGTAGTGACGGATTTTGCAGGCGAACTGACGTTTGTATCAACTGACATTTGTGCCACTTGACGTTAGGCAAAAGGACGTGGGGTAATCTGAAGTGCGGAAGAACTGACAGATTTCTGACGTGAGTGAACTGACGGGGGTTGAACAGACGGCGACAGAACTGACATGTGGAAAGAATTGACGTGTGGATGAACTGACGCGTGGAAGAACTGACGTGTAGTCGAACTGACATGTGGATGAACTGATGTGTGGATGAAATGACGTGTGGTCCAGCTGTAGGATTTTTGGTTTGATTTATACGGACCGAGGTGTGGAAGCTATGAAAGCAATCCTACACAACCAAATTGTGGTTATCATCAACACAAATATTTACAATATCTGTGTCAGTACAATTGTAAAGTTTTACGAACTCTAGAATATTTTTTTTTTACATTTGCTGTGTTTAGTAGGTAGAGCAGTAGCGTATATTCCGATATTTTTTTTTGAGGGGCGACAGCTCAGTGAAAATATGCGGCCGAATGCCAGCCCCTTATCGGCCGGCCATATTTTGACCGTTTTTAAGACCAAAAGTACCTCTAGATGCCAAAAACACCTTTTAATCTTGTAATCATGCACACTACGACTCAAAAACTGTTTCTAAGATCAATTACTGAACCATACTGTAAATAATTTCAATTTAGCTTCTCAATTTGTATTTTCGCGTACGTTTTTCCCGCAAGAAAACTCCTTTTCCGAGAATTTCGGATGAAGATCGCCCCTGCCGCCCATATTTCGCACACGTTTTTCCAATTAAAAACCCTTTTTTCAAGAATTTCGGGGGGGGGGGGGCGATCGCCCCTGTCGCCCCCCCCCCCCCTTAATATACGTTACTGAGGTAGAGGACAGAGTTTAAACACCCTAGAATTTGCCATTCGTTCTGTTCGATTCCTGATGATCTGGTAAGGGCCAGGGGAAATTGGGGAGATGAAAGGACGAGATACCATGGCTAAACCAAAGTTGTTGCTTGAGGTTCGAATATTTAAATGACAGAAAATATGGAAGAACTATAACAGAAGTGGCCTGAGTGTGCACTGTCATTAGGGTCCATGGCAATAAAATCATGGCCAGTAAGATTATATACAAGCTTAATCCTTGTGGCTGTCCAGGGGGGGCCCGAAGCACTCAGGCCAGGGGGGGGGGGGGGGGGTGAGACCCTTCATTTCAACGACTCCTGGATCGTAATGTACGACTCGCGCGTACCAACAAAAATTAACTGTTGCGACTACGCGGCAATGGCGCACATTCCCCACAAACAAATAATAGAGCTGGTGTAAAACTAGCTGCAATGCATCAGCTGAAATTATTCTTCAAAAAAATTTATACATCCGTTCATAGCCTCAGCTTTACATTTCAACTTTCGCTAAAGAGGAAAGCTTTCAACGCCTGTACCCGGGACAAATTAAAGCAAGCGCCGCAGGCGAAATATTTGTAGTCTGCCTTTGTCTAGAAAGATTCTAGCCAGCGGCCTGACAGGAGTTTACAGATAGAAAAAGACGCCGGTTCGCCGACGAGACTTGAGTTGCGTTGTTTTCAGGGTGATCTGATGTACTTGTGTTTCATTATGAAAGTAACGAGTACCGTTTTATTTGTTGTTCGACACACTGTACTTTCATGTCGAAAACTAAAGCAGGTAAAGCTACAGTGAGCTACATCTGAAGAATTGCAACTTAAAAATGGTTTGCAGAATTTGAAGCGACAGAAGATGCTATACACAGCAAATGAAGACGAGAAGTTCACTTTTAGAATAACTTAAACATAAAAGAGATCATTTTCTAGTTGTATGAGTGTTCTGAATTTACGAAGCCTTTTCAGATGTGCATTAACACTAGCATACAGGGGCGCCACGTATGGGGGGGATACACCCCCCCCCTCCTCCAATGTTGTCGGCCAGCCGGTAAAAAAAAATAGCTGAAGCTATTTAGCTCGATTTTTCTTAAAAACGGTCGTTATTTTTTAATCAGTCGATTTTTCGTCAAAACAGTCATTTTTTCCGCAAAAAAGCCGGTAAAAATAACCAGCCAGTCGGTAAATACCTTGCTCCTCCCATATTTGATAGTGCTCTGATTCGCAGTCAGCAGTGATACATATGATTCGCAGTCAGCTTGGGCTGAAGGAATATTTTTGCTCCTCTCCCCCCCCCCGAACATTTTGGATAGTAACGCCTCTGCTAGAATAGAGGCCACAAATTTACCTCCCGACTAGAATGAGCTATTCCAGCGTTTGCAGAACCCCTCCTGGGAAACAAATTTCGGGCGTATATTAAAATCTTCCTTGTCTTTTTCAAGCGTTGTTCCCACCTCAACTTCTCTTTGGAATCGACATTTTTCCTTCTGTTCTGGGCATACTTGTTTCGCGGGTCTCCTGTCATTTGATTTCTGATGGCTTTTCAGTTCTGCTTAGAAATTCTATTCCTTCTTTTTTCACTTATGGCCAAAGATGACCAGCAATCAATGCACATGACCTTGTCTCTCGCTTTTGGTCTGTAAGGTACATCAATGTTACCCAGTCAGACTTCAGGTAACAACTAATAACCTATTGTAATTTTGACATTTGACAGGCTAAAATCTGAAAGACCCAAGTGAGGCAGATCCAAACCCCATGGGAGTAGAACAGGTAGCCGCATTGCTGCCCCCGTGAATCATGTCTCTGACCTGTCTGGGTTACAAAACCTGGTTTAAACGACTCGACAACTTGTCTTACGACTGAAGCTGTGCAGAGACAAAATTAATTTTTTTTTTAAACGACTCGGATTGTTTTTGGTTAAAATGAATGCGAGTCGTACTTTTGCTAAGTCGTATCAGTCGTTTATTTCGGCGAGGCCACCATAAACGACTGATACGACTTAGCAAAAAGCCAAAAATAAACGACTGATACGACTTAACAGGAGGCGGGGGGGGGGGGAGTCACCCCCCCTCAGCCCCCTTCGGGCCACCCCTTTGGCTGTCATAGGTTAATTGATGATTGCCTTATTTTTACCAAGTATCTCTTTCTCCAGTTTCTACTCACTGTCAATTATTTTCAAATTACAATGTGCTTCTTCTTCTATTTATGGTGTTTTATGATTTTAACCGAAATTTAATGATTGAAGGTACGTTCCTCTGTTGTGAGTTGTGAAATGAAAACCGGGTGGAAGTTAGCATATGTAATGGCAAAATAAAAGTAAAAACAGTTTAGCACGACTGGACAGGATTGGTTAATTAAATATTTTTGAAAAGTATTTTGCAGTGAAAGTTACCTGGTATGATTTTCGTTTCTGGGATCCCAAAACGTAAGTAGAGGGATTCCTATGACATCGCAAAAGTTGTCCGTCCGTCCGTCTGTTAGCACGATCCCTAAGTGGAGGGATTTCTATGACATCGCAAAAGTTGTCGTCTGTCCTCCCGTCCGTCTGTTAGCACGATAACTCTTTATAAGCTTTATTTTTTGCCAGAAAAGTAGTTTGTCCGGAATCCGCCCGAAAGCGAAAGTTGGGCAGAATTAAGGAAGGAAGTAGATACGATGTAGGCTATAGGGTAAACCATATGCTGAATCCATATCTGAATATTTGACAGCGCAAAATGGATATCTGAATATCTCTGAACTTGGTGTAATTCAGCTGACGTATCTGTTTTGCACTGTCAAATACAAACTTGGTCTTCTCCGATTATTACCATTGGGTTTTAAAATTAATTTTAAAATTAAAAAGGTTTAAGAAGTCTGTGGAAGATCGAATTGTCCGGAGCAAATTTTAAAATTTTCGGGACCCATCGAAACCTTTGGTCTTGTTTATTCATTGACCATTCACTATTAGGCAATGTTCAAATAAGCATACCTCTACTATATGCTGCATAGTCTGAATGCCATTTCTTTGCTGGAATTGCATGCTAGCACATGCGTGTTTACTTGCTGACAGAAGAAAATTAAGAGCAATTATGCATAAAACAGATAATATGTCAGCTATGATGCTTTGGCAGCGGTATTTCTGCCCTTCTTCTTGGCAAGGATCCTCGTCAGGCTGGTGAACGTCAGGGAAAACTGAGGTATCCATTTATGCATTGTCTCAATATAAATCCTTAACTGAATGTGAAATGCCATTCTTGGCAAGTGGTTTGCAGTACAAGCTGCTTGGTATGGGCTTACTATTACCTTAGGTGACCTTTCAATGTTATGTAACATCCAAACAATATAAGCATTGTACCTGTTTCATTAACTAACTGCATCACCAGTACAGTTTCAGTAACTTCCTCTTCATGTTTTTCCTGCTTGACAACAGGTACACCACAGAACTCTCGGTGTTACAAAACACTTTCTTTGCCTGAGAATTCCTGCCAGCAGTCAGCACATTTAACAACCATGTTCATCGTCTGCTTTTCAAATCAAATAAGAAAACATTCTCAATCCCAAACAAGAACCCAAAGGCTATGCTGCTCAATTAATTTGAATGTTCAAAAATCCTGCCAGGAACCCCAAAATTCCTGAAAAATGCTGCCAAAAGAAAACAAACAATTAATGCTTCCACACTACAGGAGGGGTACATGGCCTCGTTGGTGTACATGGCCTTGTTGCAGTGAAAATATTAAAACGAAATGAACATGCTTTCCTCACAGTCAAGAGGCAAACTATGACTTTTTTTCAAAAAATATACCAATTCTGTGCCTTTTCTTTGTTTTGAAGTTGCTTTGAAAAGGGATTTTCTGGCTATTGACTCTGGTAACTCTGCATTTTTCATCATTGTAACTCAATCAAGGTAGGGTTAGAATGAAGTGATCTTGTTTGAAAAGAAGAACATGTTTAACTAGAAATATTGAAGCAATAATTATTTATTCAATACCTATGTAAACCATTCAATTATCTTCAATATAGTATGTTTGCCATATTTGTTGGTTTCTTTTTAAGCCAGATAGATTATTCTGAAGAAAAGACTTATCTGGAAATTTGAAATCTTGTCTGAGGTTCAATACCCCTCCTCTACTCGTTAAGCCTATAAGGCGTATTCTTGTCGTTCTAACAGAATGCTTGACATACTGGAGAAATAAATTTTACTCAAACATTTCTAGCTAAACACATTTATTTGAAAAAAATATCAACTCGTTTTACCTGAGGTCAAATTGCTTGCCAAGATTTACAAATCGATGAAAAGTTAGTTACGAAAGTTCATAACCAGAAAACCCCTTTTTAAAGCAGCTTCAAAACAAAGAAAAGGCAGACAATTCGAATATTTTGGGACTGTTGAAAAATATCAGATTTTGCCTCTAGACTATCAGGATGACATAGAAATCTCGTTTTAACATTTTAACTGAAAAATTCAAGGTTGTCTAAAACCAAGGTGAGGTGGTACGCCTCCCAAAATGCCCTCTCTTGAAACTATTTTATTTCTCAAAACAGCAGTTGAAATAAGATTTACTGATGGAACAAGAAAATAAGACTCACCACCAACTTCTGTTTGCTCAGACTTGTTCGATTGCAACTCAAATCCATGGTCAAAATCTTCATTATTTTCCTGTTTGACAAAGATAGACCCACAGTGACTCAAACGTTTTAAAAGGCAGCGCTTATTTTCAAATTCTTTCCAGCAATCTGCGCATGTCACAACCATCATTCACGACGCTTCTCTTTGGAGCCTCGTTTTTGTCGCATGCTGCAGGTCCACTTCTCGGCCGATTCAGGACTGATTCTTCCTACATCCGTTTTTGCACTGCAGCGCTTCCGAGGAAGACGGCAGCGCTTCTCGAGAATCACGGACTTGCTCACCGACCAAGTCGGTGCTTCCCTGCAAGATGCTGCAGCGCTGCCGCTTCAACCAAGAAGAAACTGAATCCAAAAACGCATATTGTGCAAAAGCAAAGAAGTGCTGCAGCAGCGATGCGGCAGCGCTATTGCAACAAAAACGAGGCTTGGGTCACGGCATGGGATCCTTACCTCCTTGGACCAACATGAGAACACTGCTTGCTTTGTATATTTCGCGCCTTTTTGTCAGCAGCTAACAGTGTTGCCGCCTACGACTATAGATTTTACAAAACTCTCGGATGTCGGCGCACCCCTGATAAAATCCGTTGACGAATTGCCGCCAGACATGCTAGAGGAACAGGAGGACACAGAGACAAAAAAGGGAGATGTCAACCCCCGTGGGGGTGGTCTTTATTGAGCCCCAGAACTCATTTGAAAAGGGTGGTCTACCTCGCAAAATTGCCAGAACCTAATTGCAATTGAGTGGTCTACCTCGCAAAATTGCCAGAACCCAATTGCAATTGGCTGATCTACTACGGAAAATACCCAAGAACCAATTGAAGTTGGGTGGTCTACCTCGGAAAATCCAGTTTTGTTTTCCAAAAAGGATCCACAAAGGTGTATTTTCAGTGAAGAATCCCAAATTATCCCAAATTTTTTTTTAAATGACCCAGAAAAGCCAAAAAGTCCACGTTTTTATTTAAAAAACGAGCTAAAGCATGAATTAAAAGCCAAGTTTTCCGGTGAGTGGAACATGACACTGGCGACGGTGACATTGTATATGCCCAAAATCATATCGCTCTCGGCGGAGGGCCAAAGACAACACTGGCTTAAAAACTTAAGCATTGTCCTAATAGGTGTAATAAGCTGAATAACGCTATACGCGATGTTTATTTCTTAATACACACGCCCGTTCAAATACGAACCCGAGAGGCTCTTATCAATGCAGCGAGCAGTGTTGCCAAGGTCATACAGTGTTTCGAGTTTCTGACGATCAGAAAAGTGTTCTTAGTGTTACTTGAAGTACACCAGTACAATTTGACGCCCAATACATTGTAAAAAGCAGTTAAATATGCGGATGGCCAGCATTGGTCTTCGAAGTAGCATTAAGCAGTCGCAGCAGAACAAAAAGTGTTATTTTGAAGAAAAGTTGTTTCTTCAGCTTCCAACAAAGTAGAACTTTACTGCTTCCCGTGGCAACCCTGCCGACGCTGCTCCTTTCCTCGGCCCGCTGGCGGAACCAACCAAGCGATCTGATTGGCCCTGCATAAGCCAGAATGGAACGCTAGTCTATTCTCCTTATTCACGTTATTACAGCGCGCTCCGAGGAAAAGAGGAATCTGTAATAAGTCTTATACGCGGTAATACACCTTATTACACCTATTAGGACAATGCTTTAACACTACTATTAATCTTGAATGAATTGAATTTCTTCGGTTGGCCATTAGTAAGCTCTCGGACACAGCCGGAATAGGCTGGATGCCTTCGCTGAAGGCAGACAGTTTGCAGAATTGAAGACAACGTATTATTGTTTTGCCTGAAGTCGCGAGGTTTTTCCAACGACGGTCAAACTAGGAAGATCTGTTCAGTGGCTGAACATTTGTTGTTGTGTTTTATTTAATTCTTTTATTTTATTTTACATACTCCGCTTTTCAAATGGCGGGTCAAAAATAAATTACTTACTTACTTACTTACTAGGCATGGGTGTATTCGAGCATGGACTATGCGTCTATGCTGCAGGCTCGCTGCAACCGTAGCATGGCAAATAATTTGTTGGGGACTGAGGGCAGTGTAATTTGTTGTGGTTGTAAACCGGGAGAGTTAGTCTATGCCTTAATTTTATCAAAGCTCTGCTGAACTACGCCAATAAAGCTCCTGAGAGAGCTTAGGTGTGAATTAGTAGGTAGTATGTATGCGCTGCTAAAACTCATACTTCCAGTCTTTAATTGCCCACTCTATGTCCAGTGCCTTTTTGGACGCTTCGGGGAGGAGGGCAGAGACTATTGCTTCAGACAGTTCATTCTAGGGATTGACAGCTCTGTTTGTGTAGAAGCTTTTTCGGGCCCTAGCGCTGACAGACCGTTTGAACAGCTTCAGCTTCACAGTGTCCTCGGGTGCACTGTGGGGGCCTAGCTGGCTTGGTAGGATCTGAGCAGATATTAGTTGCGTTTTCGCTGATACCACAGTGTCTGTTACCACGGTAACTGGATCTGCAATTAGTCGTTTTTGCAGTTATCGTGGTATCTGATATACGCTGCTCTGCAAAAACGACTATTGCCGAAATTGCACTTTTCGAAGTCATCCCAAAAGAAAAACAGATATCCAGTTACATCACTCAATGCTAAACTTCTTTCTCACCAATCTGACAAAATTTCATGAAAGTGAGATGACTCTTCAGATACCACGACCAGTTACCACGGTCGGACCGTAGTATCTGAATATCTGATACCACGATAACTGGCCAGATACCACGATAACTGCAAAAACGCCTTTTGACCGTGGTATCAGATACCACGATAACTGCAAAAACGACTTTAGACCGTGGTAACAGATACCATGGTATCAGCGAAAACGCAACTATTGAACTTCGTGCAGGTACGGCAGTCTTCAGCAGCTCTGCTACTGTCTTTAATGATCTCGTCCTCGGTAAAATGTTCTTCATGGCTGATTGAAGTGGTGGTGGCAAGGGGCAACACTGGCACCGCGATGTCAACATCCGAGAGTACTCTGCCTCGAGTCACGTGAACAATCACACAGTTGAGCAGCTCAGGAGGTGCTGCGCATCGTTGTCTAACGCTATTATACTGCAGTTGATCTTGGAGGGATGTAATTTTCTTCTGTTGACCATGAGCGAGCTCTCAGAGTCGCTACACAGTTCCCGGAAGAGGCTCATTGGCTTTGCTGGCCTGAAAGGCATGCAGTTCTTGGGATCAGCCACAAAGAATGGTGATCGACTGAGTCAAACGCAGATTGAGGTTGACGCCAAGAGGCGTCGCTATGGGGGGGGGGGGGGGTACCACCCCCCTTCGAAGAAAGAAAAAAGCTAAAACGGGCGCTCGCAGAGCGTCCGACCACACACGTTTAGCTAAAATGGGCGCTCCAAAGCGCCCGACCATGAAAATTCAGCACAACTGGTCACTCACCCAGAAAAGCTAAATGGGAGGCTGGCAGTACGCCCGGAAAAGCCAGTAAGGTTAGTTACTAAGGCGTCGGCTGTTGTGGATTCTCGAGCGTTTGAACTTACGGAATTGTATTTCGAGAGGCAGGCTATTTCTAGTCATTGGGAAGTTTTTAATCAAATTTTGTCAGAATGAGAAGTATGATTGTTAGATGTAAGCTTCCTTAACCGACAAAAGACAGTTGTCAAATCATGAATTTCACCCTGCAGCACACAGTTTTAACCTAAGTTTTAACACGATCTGTTGTGTAATAATATCTCTCGATTCAAGTAAAAATCAGCTTGATTTCGCTTGTGGCGTACATTTCCAGTAATTTCTTAGTTTCATAAAAAGATCTCTTTTTTAGTAGAAATTAGGTTTTCTCTTTTAGTAGAAAACCGTTGAATGATAAGAATTTTTCTCCAGTCCGACGTTTAAAACTAAATCGGTTTCGTGATCAATGAGAGAAGATTTAATGACGGGTTTGATTATTACAACACCTCATTTGATTTTTATTATTATTTAAATTCTAAATTAAGAACAAGTCAACTCCATTTTAGTTTTTTTTTCTAGATGATCAGTACTTCTTTTTTGGAAAGGCTCAAACTGAAGCACATTATCCAACTTCCAGCTAAATGTCTCACATTTTTCTTGATTCATCGTGAACAAAGACAGACGGGCAGATCCTGCTAAGTGGCCCTTACCATCATTTGGGATCCAAAAAGGCGTTCTGATCATACAGGATTCCACAGAATTTGCCTTCGGCGCCTTTCGTAGTAGGCTTTATTTACTGAAAAGTCGCATCATTTCATTCGGATTTTAGGCTTGGAATCCGGGGCTTGGGCCGCAGTAAAAGCTATCTAGATTTTGTTGCGGGGAAGTAGCGTTTTGCCCGAAAAAAGTCATGGCCTTCTTTAAAAATTTCGCCTGCGGCGTCCATTTTTCATTCTCTCTGATATACAGTTTTGCGGATAGTGCTGTGTTTCTTGGCTGTTGTTTCTAAGTGGTATGACTCTTGGGCCCTCTGTTTGCCAGTCGTATATTTTAAGATACTCACCTCCCACGCCCAAGCCCTTCAAACCGCTTCTGAGATCGGAGAGACAGCTAGGCTTCTAATCTTTAGTCTTCAACGCTTGCAGTTATCACGAGTTTTATTATCACATATGAGCAGGAGCGTCACAACTAGGGGGGGGGACCCCCCCCCCCCCCAATGTTGTCGGCCAGTCGGTAAAGTCGGCGCGAAGCGTCGCGGTTTTTCGTCAAAACACTGTTTTCATGAACACAGACGGTTTTCTGAAATTCAGCCGATTTTTTTTTCAAAACTGTTTTTTTTTCTTCTTGAAAACAGTCGTTTTTTCTGAAAAAATACATTCGATAAAAATTACCAGCCAGTCGGTAAATGCCTTGTCCCCCCCCCCCCCCCCCCCCCACCCCTAAGCATTTTGGCTAATATACACCTCTGCATAGGAGACGAAAAGCTGAAACGGGCGGCAAGGCGCCCCCCCCCTCCCTCGAATTTTGGCTAGCGACGCCCCTGTGACGCCATATAAGTATTTTGGATGAACTCCCGGGCTTTTTTTGACAACTGTCTGAGAATGGTGAAGATGTGTTCAAAGGTGATCGTCTCGGGATAGGGAATTCTTTGAGTATGGAGGATACTGGAGGCTTCTGTTACAGTATCATGACAAACATTTTTGTTGCATGAGGACCCGATACAGCTTGCAATGGATTTTGTTTCGCGGTAGTTGTTGCTCAGTGGCTCTTGTACCCTTTATGATTGTAAGCCGGGAGGACCAGTCAATGCCTTTTTTCTAGCATGGCAAAGACCGACAGCCTTCGTAGCTCTGCTCGTGTTCTTCTTGAACTCGTCCTTGGTGAAAGGTTCTTCATTGCACGGTGAACTGTTGGTGTCGTCAGCCTCCTAGCACAGTTGAAGATCAGCTAGTTCGGAGGACACAGACTTTCAAAAGGGTGCCCAGTTGATCCTCTCGTCCGACGAAGCAGGCTCGCTGCTCAGTGAGCTGACGGAGGTTTAAAAGAGCCAATTGTTCTGTTTTCTTGGCCAAACAGCTCAAGAAAGTCTTGAGGATCAAGTATCTCCTCCAAAGGAAATTATTTACTCTTTCTAAATTTGATGACAACTTCATAGTCTGCCATTGGCCAAGTCGTTCACGTGCAAATTAGATAGTGCGTGCAGTGAAGGCAAAAAGCTTTGCTGATCTGAGACCTTTGTGGCAGAGACCAGTGTGACAAACTATTTCTAAACAGCCAAGGTGGATTATAGTATGGATGGTTGGCAATTCGGCAGCTCGTTCTGGTCTTCGAAGACGTACTGCTTTTAGAGCATGTCCAGATCGTGTCGTTCTTCGGAATGGGACGGCACATAACATTTGGTTACCGGTCCATCCTCTCGGATGAAGGGTTTGGTTCCTTCTTCAGGCTGACCTTCACTATTGTTGTCCCTGCTGCAGATGCTCCAGAAACACTATATAGATGCAACAGAAGAATTGTCCTGCTGGACAAGGGACACGGGTGATAATTTACTTGAATTTCAGGACAATGTGACCAGAACCTACGACACAACCATCATTGCAGGTAGGTGGCAAACTATGAATCCCAGCCGACAGTATTTCTCCATTGTTTCGCAGTATTCCTCTTCCGACTGGACTTCAGCATTCATTTTGTAGTGGCTGATAAGCTCAGTGCTATCTTGGTGCTATATTTTTCGTTTTAACCCATTTTATCATGGACATGCTACGAGGCATGCTGGAGACCTGGTAAGTGAGCCAAGAAGTACGGTTCGTTCTAGCCATGTGGCAAGGCATTCAGGTACGGTGGTCTGGAATACTTTTCCAGACTCAATTCGAGAAGCGGAAAGTGTACCGCAATTTAAAAATCGTTTAAAGAAACATCTCCTTGAGGGTAGTTGGTGAGTGGAGGGTTTGGAAGACGAGAGAGGACAAATTGACAAATAATTAATTAATTTTTAGTTTATTTTAGTGAAGATTTGATTAGGATATGATAGTAAATGTGCACTGGTTGCATTTTTCAAGCACGTGTGTGCTTTGCGTGTAACCGGTCGTCAAGCCGGAATGAATTTTTTTTTTTAGTAAAGTTGTTGAATCCAAGAATCCAAAAATTTATCGTGTCGGGACATCTCGCCACAAGACAACTCGACACAGCCACTGCTGGGAACCGACTACTCGCCACACCGACATCTCGCCACAGTGACATCTTGCCACAGCGACAACCTGCCACACCGATAGCTCGCCACAGCGACAACTTGCCGCAGCGACAAGCCGACACACAGACATCTTGCCACAGTGCGACATCTCGCCACATATATAGCATAAACTACTTTATTCAATTCCTATTTATTTGAACAAAATTTTTAATGGAGCAGATAATTATGGGCAATGCCTCTCAATAAGTCAAGAGCATTTCTACGGTTATACCTACTGACAATTCTTTCGATTCTCTGGTTAGTCTTCAACAGTGTTGGGAAGTACTTCAAGTACTTGTACGTCAAGTACTACTTAAGTACAAAATCAAGGTACTTGGATTTTACTTAAGTACATTTTTCCTTTCAAGACTCAAGAGTAGTTCGATTTCAGGATTGGCAAAAAATGCTAAAAGCAGATTCTCAGTGCCAGCATCTCCACCAGAAGACAAATCATTAGTCTTAAGCAAGGCACACTTCTTTGAATGTTTCTTGACCTAGGACAGTGCAGTTTCAACTAATGGAATAAGAAGAAAACACCCGTTGAGGAATTCCTTGAAGCCCGTAATCAGTTACTTTGGTAGACTGGTAGATGACTTTCGTCAAGTGCATACAAGGGATACTGTTCAAAACTAACTAATGTTCAAAGAAGCGTAGCTCTAATGTCTTTCGCGGTATTTAATTCTTTGTTTAAACTGCCAAATGCCTTTATTTATATGATTTTCTTTTATTTTCCATTATACGACTGAATATGACTGAGCTAGAAATAGTGCTAGTAGAATTGTACTTATCAAGTACTACTTAAGTACAATTGTGGTCTGGTACTTAACATTCAAACTTAAGTTAGGTAAGTAAGGTTAAGTAAGGTTAAGGTTAAGTAAGGTACTTAAGTTCAAAATTTGGAAGTACATTATACCTAATCCTTAAGTAAAAATTTGAAGTACTTGTTACAACACTGGTCTTCAAGTATTGTTTCTTTGATCGAAGGAGAACAAACTGCCTTGATCCGGTCCACGTTGGCCTTTCGCAAATTTTCTTTGATCTTAAAATATTTCAGGCAATGCCAAAGGCTTGGGAGGCTTGATCCTATCGGCTGGTTAAAGCTGAGGCGCCAGCCTTCTATGTCGTTGTGGTTCGTGGAAGATGCCCAGCTACTCGATCAGTGGGCGTCAGGACATCTTAATACCACACTGAATTCCTGACCGCTGTGTGTTTATATTTAACTGCGACATAGAATTATCATTGCGGGTTAAAAACTGAAAGGATTAATCAGTTAGAGGACCCAAATTCCTTTGGGTCAAATGAAGCTAAATGTCTATCATAACTCTTGAATATTTTTTTCCTTTTTTTTACCTAAAACGTTATTTTTGTGGCGAGTTGGTCGTGTGGCAAGTCGTCCCTGTGGCGAGTGTTCCCTGTGGCAAGTCGCCTCTGTGGCGAGTGTTCCCTGTGGCGAAATGACGCTGGGGCAAGTTATCGGTGTGGTGAGCTGTCGGTGTGGTGACATTTCTGTGTGACGACACGTCTGTGTGGCGACATGTCTGTGCGGCGACATGTCTGTGTGGGTACTTGCCGGTTCCCAGTTGGCGGTGTGGTGAGTTGTCTCGTGGCGAGTTGTCATGGAATCATGTTTATCTAGCTCTATTTCAGTATGATGGAGTTTTGGCACTTCATTTCGGGGTAGTATTCAAAGAGGTTGCTTTCAGTTTGTTTGCAATTCTTTTCTCGGAACCGATCATTCGTGTGGGGTTGGAGGGAGGAGAATTCATACATTACTCTTGTACGAGTTATCTGACCTTGGTGAAACTGGATAGTTTGTATATATGATATGTCCGAGATGTTGTCGCGGAGTCGGACAACATGTCGCGGAGTGTTGTCGAGGAGTTAGAGGGGGTGCCGGAAATTCTCTGGCACGTGAAAAACGAAGTATTTATAGAAAGGCCAGGACGGGGAAACTTGTCATTAGGGGCCTTACGATTGAATTGTCACTTCCCGGAATGGAGCATCCAGGGGGGGGGGGGATCCTGCAGTAGGAATCTGAATTCTTGTGACACGCGTCACTTTTGAAGAGTTGTCGGATTTAGTTGAATCTCTTGATAAAGTACGAGAGCCCTTTGGACCATCCCAGATGATTTAGACTTTGTTTCAGTTTTGGATTTGATCCAGAAACTTTTGGGGAAGTTAGAGGGAGGGGGGGGGGTTACCGGACGTCTTATGGTCCGGTGGGATTTGTGAATCGGAAAGGGGCTTGGTGGGAAGGACAAGCATAAGCCCTGGATGTACCATTTATAGAGCAGGACCGGATCTGGATAATGCGGGGAGAGCTGTAGGGAATCTTTCTTGCGAGTTAGGGTACCTCCAGATGGGACAGGGCGATGTAGCTTCTCAGGCTTATTAGGATCTTGCATAATTGGTTGTAATTTACCTCATATGACTAGCTAAGGGGAGTTGCAGGAGGAAGAATCCGAAATTATATGACAAGCTGAAGTTGCCATAAGAACGGGTTGCCTGATCTCGATGGAACTTGACAATTGGCAAACGGACAATTCTCAGATATTGCGTTTGAATCGGACTGGATCCGGTAACTATGGAGATCAGGATAGTATTTTTGACATAGCTCTATGGTTGTACCATTATTGCAAATCCGGACCGGAGCCAGGAACTGTAGGGGGGAGACACAGGAGGATATCGCGGAAATCTTGTGCATAATATTCTTGAACCTGATTCGGAAGAAGCTTGAAAGTTATGGAGAGAAACAGGCTCTAGATTCCCTGTTTATAATTCCCTACTGGACCCGGCCAGTAGCCTACGGGGAGGGGGCGCGGAAATCTTTTGACATGCATTACTTTCAAACAAGCGGTCCAGTTCTGGCGGAACTTGATAGCTGGCTAGGTCAAACATCCTTGATGTTCAATTGGTCCAGTGACAGGTCAGGACCAGAGTCGGACACTATGCGGCGTTACGCTGCGGATACACGATTTCCTTTTTCCCGACAGGATTTTCTTCCCCTTCGTGAAATGATGGAAAAATGTCAACGTTTCGTTATGGAACTGAGAATGGTGTCGGCAATCCTGGCAGGAACTGGCGAGGATCCTGTTTGTCTCTGCAGCATACATTTAAAAGCCCCAGAAAGAGCGCAGCTAGATTGCACTCGCGATTTCGAGTAAAATAAGTAGTTACATGTATAGACAAAATTCCATAAAAAGGGTGGACAAAAGTCCCATTTGAATCACTGCCTTTTGAAAATGGGTGGTTCTATCTTAGACTTCGCCAAATCCCTTTTGTGATTGCTTGGTCCTAACTCACAGTTCGCTTAATAAATTTTAGTGGGTGGTGGTGTCCTGTCCAAAAAAATTGTTAGTGCTCCCTTTTTTAGGCATGACGTCTCCCTTTTTTGTTGTTCCTGCTAAACACCCCTTCAACGGACAGTGCCTTTTAAGTAAAGGCGTATTCTCGCCGTTCCCCGAGGACTCCACTTGAGGAGTCCCCGTGTTTTTGTTTGTCCCGGGGACTCACTCCCCGTATTCTCGCGAGTCCCCACGCATGGGGAATGCTCAGATTATCATCACCATCATCAAAAAGGACTCCCTTTCCAATTCGGAGGGGAATCAATTTTTGCTGTTGTCGGTGCTATGTAAAATTAATTAAAAAGAATCAGAATAAAGAAAACCAAGAATGAAGTGGATCTAGACTAATTTTTTCAGCTGCATATTCATTTTTCGAACAAAATCCATTTTAGAAGCATTCCCCGTATTCTCGCTGTTTCTGTACGCGGAGTCCGCGTGGAGTGACTCCATCTATTCTCGCCGTTCCCTTCGATTCCCCGAGGAGTCCTCGGGGAACGGCGAGAATACGCCTTAAGTAAGTAATTTATTTTTGACCCGCCATTTTCAGAAAGAGAAGTATATTTTTCTTTGGCACAGAGAAGAATATCAATCTCCTGGACGCAATCCCCCGACTCTTTTTTACAACTCAGTTCTTCTGGAAAAAATCCAAGAAAGTTCGAACGGTGATTTCGACTTTGCTTTTCTTATCCGTAGAATACGCGGCATTCGCGGCAACGCTGTACTGTCGTCAACGCGGAAATTTTAAACGACCTCAGTCGCGTAACTCCTCTGGCAGATATAGCCAGGATATAGCAATCTTTTGTGGTTGTGGTATAAGTTTTGACCGCTTATCGGTCATGGCTATGAAGCGTTCGTACTGCCTAGGAAATTTCAGAAATGAGAAGAGTCTCCTTCTTGATCATCAAGAGCAGTGCTTCATCGTTTATGTAAAGCAAGAATTAGGCATAATAAAAAAATCTCACCAACTGACCAAGGAATACTTCAATTGTCTATATATATTCATATATATCAGGTTCAAGAAAATATAAGATGGGGAGCAGGAGACCCTCGAAACAAGAAGTGAGACCTCCAGACCAGCATCCACTTGAAAAGCAGCAAAGTGCTTCTACTCGTCGATCAATTCACAAAGAAGAAGTAAGTGTGCATATATTTTTTTTCTTTTCAGGCTTGTTAGTATCTCAGAACTGAAGGGAATGATACCTGCCATCAGTCTGTCAGTTGAGTTAATATTTATTTATTCTGTGGGGTAGGCCAGACACTCCAGCCGAAAATCAGGCCACAAATGGCCCATTGTCTCAATCCCCCAATTCACAGTTGATGGGGATACATCACTCTATAATACAATTGATGAAAACATCACTCTACCAAAACAATTGATAAAAACATCACTCATTCTACCGCCTTTTCTCGCGTTCTTACCTTAAAACCTGTCTAGCCTCCCTGTCAACTGAAGGTATCTGGACAGTTCCTTTAATCTGGCTTTCCTCACTACCTCGTGGAAATCAACATTCGGAGAGTGGAACGCTTCCAGACGTTACCTTGTCCATGCTGGGTACTCTTGGACAAAGGGGATATTTGTCTCTTCATCTACTCTGCACTTGGTACAGATTGGAGACTCAATTTTTCCTGTGTTTGAATTATGTTCTCCAAGGTTTCCAATTCCAGTAACAACCTGGATGATTCCCCGAATTTCATCTTTTTTCATGGCGATTAGCCTTCTTGTCAGCGCCTCGTTGTGAGGATACATCTAGTACAAACAAATATCTTGAACAAAACTTATTCAACAAGCTCTATCCTCAACTCTCTCTATTCCCGACTAGCTCTAACGCCCACGCTTTTCTCCGGTGGAAAGAGTTTATTTCCTTTCCTCCAATCAAAGAATTCTTTTCCCCATCAAGAACCTAGACAAACTTACTCCGTTGGTCACCAACCCTTTCGTACTGGATAGAGATTTGCTAGAACGTTGGGAAAGCAACCCTATTCGTTAAGGCACTCAGTTGACATTTCCAAGGCGGTTTAAAAGGACCGAGTTGGCAGTTGGAAAATCAGTTCAGCTCTGAGCGAGTTCGAGCCAGTTCAGCTCTGAGCGAGTTCGAGCCAGTTCGGCCTCTGAGCAAATTAAGTGACAAGTGTTAACCAACCTATCTTCAATGTAAGTACGAACCTTAATAAATGTGATTTAGTTATTGACCTACGAACTGAGTATCGCCTTCGAAAAGACTCGGTGTATTCGCACCCAAACTAGTCGCCAATATTATTACGCTCGCCCGCTACTCTAAACCACGCTATCGAGGTAACTTCAACTCCACCTTCACGCTATACACTTCATACGCATTATACTTTTTTTTTCATATCGTTGTGCGTGGGTATTAAACTTCGCGTGGCTCGACAATCCACGTGGTTTTTCCACGTTTGGTCTACCCGTTTTTTCATCCATTCCCGGATTTCTGTTTTCCACCTACTTTCCGAGATGGGAATGAAGGGCTCAGGTCCATAGGTAACTCTTTTGGTAGCTTCCTTTGCTAGTGCATCAGCTTCCTCATTCCCTGGGATACCAGAGTGTCCTGGGACCCACATCAATGTGACTGGATTTCCTTTGTTTGCAACTGCATTAATCTTATTAAAGGGTTCCATCTCCAAAGGCTGTTTGCTTTTCGGGGTTTCAAGTGCTTTTAAGCAAGCTTGATTATCCGACAATACAAAAATCTCTTCATTAACAGCTCCTTTATCCAGAAGACTATCAATAACTTGCAGAATAGCGAAAGTTAATACTTTCTATTCAAGGTGTTTGGTGATGGGCACCTATTTACGCATGCAAGACAACGCTGACGGAAAAGTACACATTCCAGATTCCTTTCACGCTATGCTTACTGCTGCCGTTCACATGTTCGAGAAAGCAGATACCCAACATAACTCGGGATTTCAGTTTCAGTGTGAACATAACTCTACACATAACAAAACATAACAAGACATAACTCAGGATTTTATTATTATTCTTATTCTTCTGGGGTATGCCAAAAACTCTGGCCGAAACTCAGGCCACAAATGGGCCCATTGCCTCAGATTGAGGCAATGCGCCCCCTCAATCCCCCAATATACAATCGATGGTAAACCATCACTCTAAATGCAATTGATGGTGACACCATCACTCTAAACACAGTTGATGAAAACACCACTCTTTTATTGGGGATTTTCCCTCAAAAATTCTTTATTGCTTGATTTGCAGGATCTTCCTGCATCTTTTGACAATTTTCTTGGCCATTTTGCTGGGTTCCAGCTCAATCTTGTCAATAAATTGACTCTTCGTTGCTGGACACAAATTGCCTTGGACCTGAAAGACCTTACAGGCTTTTAAGTCATTTCTCAGCTGACAGAGCCTCACTGCCTTGGATTGAAACAACCTTGAAGGCAACTGTTTCCATCACTGATGACTATTCAAGAGATCCACGATATGGGCCATATTATGGACCACATCCAGCTACCAACAGCTGCCCTAGCTGCCAGCCCCTGCTGGAGGGTGGAAGTTTGGGTTAGCGGGCTGAGGGTGGCATTCATGGGCATGCAGACCATTATGCAAGGCTGCCCAGGGTCACTGGAGACTTCACGCTCCTCTCCAGGGGGCTAAAGCTTAGTGCAAAACATGCCACAAATGCAAGCAAACTGAAGCAAAGAAAGCACAACGAAAGCAAAAGCCAAAAGTACCAAGCATAACTCCCAACCCCCCAGAGGCACGACGAGGACGTCACTTACCACCGCCCCCTAACTCAGGATTTGGGTGTGACTCAGAACCGGGAGAATGCGGGTATTTCAGGTATACCATATTTTTAAAATACTTTAGGTTTTTCGACGTACCACTTGAAGCAACGGAGTTGACAGGCCTCGGAGTAGAAGCCATGGATCCCAGACTTCTACAGCTTTCTGACATCGGGGAAAGAAATATGGAGGACTATTTAGAGTTCTGTCACGAGCACTTTTTCTCAGATGATGACACCAACATAGGTACCTGCATCAGTGACCAGTATATCGGTAAGTAAATTTCATAGACATGAAAATTCACAAGAACTTAACCATAGGTTCCAATGGGATCCCAAAACTTTAATGTTTATTTGAGTTCTTTATGCAGAAAATCATGTCTTTACAACTAGGTCCCTTCAACACATTATTATTTATCCATGATCAACCGCTTGAAAATGTGCACAAATGACACCATACTAGTATTTTGACAAATTTGGGCCAACAAAACTAATTGTGCTAACATTTAGTTGAGGGTGACAGCTCAGCTGAATGTCTTCAAATCATAAGGATTTGTTGGCCCCTTCCGGAGATGACTTTACCCACTTATGTAACATGTATTCGACTATTGCTCTGACAAAATTACTAGTTTTGGCTGTATTCCGAGCGAAGTACGAAGCAAAGCCACATTATAAGGAGTGGTTGGCCACTTTCTTAGCTCCAACTCACTGGAGGTGACTCACGAGACGCAGTGCAAGATTTCAACTTGATATCAACTAGTTGGGCCGAATTGAGCTGTAACGTATTTCAGTTTTCTGAGTTTGAGTTATAGTGACAAGATGAGCCAGCTAAATAAGATCAAAGACAGGATTACCAGAAACAACGCTTCAAGCAAAAAGATAAGAACTCTGATTAAGCAGGTGAGCTCGCATGACAAAAATATTATTTTAACTATTGTTTATGCTTAGTCTTCGATACACAGCAGGGGTGGATCAAAGGGGGGGGGGGGGGGGTGACTCACCCCCCAAGGTCGAGAGACTCCTACTCTTATGTTTCAAGCTCGTATGAATCACATACACGCAGTTACCGAATCGTTATTTCCAACATGTTTCGCAAAATTTTAACACGACTGGTTTTGTATCAAAAATGTTCGTTAATATTTCTTTTAATATTTCTCGAGCCTGTGGTATTGCGTTTTTAAGATCCTAAAACTTAAGTGGAGGGATACCTATGACATCGCAAAAGTTGTCCGTCTGTGCGCACGAAAACTCTCGAAGGGATTGAGATATTTTGATGTAACTTGGTGGGAGGATCCTTTTGGTCAAAGTACAAGTCAAGTTCGTAGATGGGCTCTGTAGCCCTATATTTGAGGGTGGGGGATGAGTTTCAAATTAAGGGGCAAAAACAATACTTTTTGAAAGCTATTGAGATAGTCGATTTAGGGGTAAGGAGACATGCTGAATCCGAATATGAAAGTTATTTTCTCACCGGACAAATATTTCACCCGGAAACCGGCAAAAACCGGAAACAAAATTTGTCGACCAATTTTCGGTCCTACCCTATTCTTCACACTAGTATAGCTCTGCGCGTCGTACACTCGCAGAGCGCGTTAATCTATAAACGTCGGACAGAGCTAGTGTGATCGAAGGGTTGGTAACCAAGAAATTCTAGTTGAGTTTAAATTAAAGTCGGTTAAAAATTAAGCCAGTAAAGCTGACTGGATCAGGTTCTTTTTAAGTTCAGGTAATTTGCCAAGGGATCTATGTGTACAAGGCGATCGTTGCCAAGCGCAAATGGGTGCAAGTCCGACCAACGTTTGTGTACGTAGTTTTGATCATATTAAAATTTTTCTTATTTTGACATTTGTTTTGGTCAGGATTTTCAAGATCCCACTTTGTACTGTTATATAATTTCGTTCCGGGTAGATCCGGCCGGCCGTTACCACAGACTAATGGAAAATCAATGGTTCTGACATGTGGTGGCTTCTTTTGATGATATAGTCTGATTTTACAAATGCATTCATAGTGGTCGTATCATGCTCTACAAGATGTAAGGTTCCAATTATTTTTATCTTCAAAAATAAAAAAGATATTTGTTTTTTTTCGTATTTACGTACCCAACTTACTTTACCCAAAATTTGTGGTAAATCTGGACATCCTGAGGTATCCTAGTTAGAAGGACCACTGTAAATTTTATTGAAGCTCAAAAATGTTTCTGAAGTCGATTAGAGATTCGGTAGTGGGGCAAGGAGACATGCTGATTACATTTTTGAAGTTTATTTTAACAGTAAAAAAATCTTAAACGAATCTGACGAAGACTGAATGGCGAAGACGTGACCGAATTGTTAGGATCAAATACTTTTCGGATCCCACCGAAACCTTTGGTCTTGTTCGTCTGTTATTTCTAATCCGTATAGTTGTCACATGTCTTGCGAGTCTTATGTTTTGAGGTCCCCCCCCCCCCCCCCCCATGCCCAAGCACTTCGAACCGCCCCCAATAACAGTGAAAAACGAATACGTCAGCTGAATTACGTTTCGGCCCTTCTTGTCAAAGGTCCTCTTTAGGCTCGAGCCGACCAAACAGGAGTTTGCGAGTCAGTTTCGGCTAAAAAATTCGTTAGCTTAGTTTAAAAACTTGAGTTTTTGAATCCTTAATGCTTTGTCAAAATACCGCTCAAAAATGTTCTCTGTACATTGATTAATAACATAAAAACAAGAGCTGGAAGCTCATATGGCACTTGCAAGGCTGGGTCAGAGGATGAAAGTAGGAATATTTTGCTCAAAATAATTGTTTGTACTTTAAGAAATTCACTTGTAAGCAAAATCCTTGGGTCAAGAATGATCATGGTCCCTTGTGAATCATGAATATATGTCGTTTGGTTAAATTATTATTCTTTTTACTTTTCGGTTAAGAAACGCACTTTAAGGGTGCTAAACCTTTGAGTTAAAATGTATAATTTGCTTAAAAGCATTTCTTGTACTTTGTTGTTAGGATTAGTACTTTAAGGTCTAGGATTAGTGCTTTAAGGGATATGGTCGGATTTGGGAAGTGACAATTTCTAAAGCCAATCTTGTCAAGTTTCTACTGTTCAAGCCAAGTTTCATCGCCCTAGCACATCTGGAAGTACCTTAATTCACGATCACTGGAATTCCTCCCTCCCCCCGAACTCCCCTCACAGTGCCCGAACCCGGTCCGGTTTTGTCACTGATGTATCTAGTTCTTGTACCTGTTCTTCTCACCAAGTTTCATTCCAATCGCTTCACTCTAAGCGCTTCACAAGATATCCGCCCCCCCCCCCACATTCCCGCTCCCTCCACTCCCCCACGGTGGTCGGATCGGGGAGCTGACTATTTCCAGGTTGATCTGGTCGGATCCTTGACTTGCCTACCAAGTTTCATTATCCTAGCCCACTTCGAAGTAACTTAACTCCTTATAACCGGAATCCAGAAACCCCCCACCAAGTACCAAGCACGAATCCGGTCCCTTCTGTCAATAATGTACCTAGGGCTTGTGCTTGTTCCTCCCACCAAGTTTCATCCCGATCGCTCCACTCTAAGCGTGTCATCTGATTTCCGGTTGCCCCCTCCGACCCCCCCCCCACATACACACATTCATCGGATTCGGTCCGGACTTGTAATGGGACATCCGAGACACGTGGTCTTTTCAAAGATCAAGTTTCGTTAAGGTCCGATCACCCGTTCCAGAGTTGTACATTCCTCAAGATTCCGGATTCCCCCTCCCTCCACTCCCCCACGGTGGTCGAATCGGGAAGATGAAATTTCCAGGTTGACCTGGTCGGATCCTCGACTTGCCTACGAAGTTTCATTGTGCTAGCCCACCTGGAAGTAACTTAACACCTTATCACCGGAATTCCGGAACCCTCCTCCAATTCCCCCCAAGGTGCACGAATCCGGTCCGTTCTGTCAATGACGTACCTAGGGCTTGTGCTTTTTCCTCCCACCAATTTTCATCCCGATCGCTCCACTCTAAGCGTGTCACATGATTTCCGGTTACCCCCTCCGACCCCCCCCCCCCCCCACATATATCGGATTCGGGCCGGACCTGAAATGGGACATCTGAGGCATGCCGTCTTTCCAAATATCAAGTTTCATTAAGATCCGATCACCCGTTCGAAAGTAATGCATGTCACTAAATTCCGGATTCTGGCTCCCCTCCCTCCCCCCATACGATGGACGGATCGGGCAAGTGACTATTTCCAAGTTAGTTTGGTCGGGTCCCTAAAATGCCTGCCAAGTTGCATCGTCCTAGCACATCTGGAAGTACCCCAACTCGCGATCACCGGACTAACCGACCGACCGACGGAAAAGTGATCGGTTTTTGGCACTTGGCTGTAAGGCAAGTGCCATAAAAAATATTGTTTACAGCAAGTGTGTGTGTAATAAAACATTCAAGAGCTATGACCTTATACAGCACGTGCAACGTTGGGTCAGAGGAATACTGTGGGAATCTGTCAAATTATCAGTTTACTGCAATCCTTTGTAACCAAACCCCTTGAGGCACGAATTTTAATAGGCCCTTGGGAATCTTGAAAACGAGTGGTTTTGTTTGCACTGTGCAGTGACGATGCGCAATTTAAGGCGGCTAGGAGTTCCTTTGTAAGCAATGCCCTTGAGGCAAAAATGATCATAATTATGCCCCGTCAAAAGTTATAGATACCTCCAGATTCCAGATTCCCCTCCCTCCACTCCCCCACGATAGTCGGATTGCGAAAGTGACTACTTCCTAGCTAGTTGGTTCAACTGGTCCCTAATTCGCCTGCCAAGTTTCATGGTCCTAGCAAATCTGGATATTTCTACATTCCAGGATCCCTATGTCCGCCGAAAATTTTCCGGACAGATACTGTGATGGCTAATACACCACAGGTAGACGCGCCCGTAGTAATTTCTTTTTATTATATTTTAGTTTGAATGTCTTCCCATTACGTGCGGGCTTGAAATTGTATGCCAGATACAAAAGAAGACAGACCTATTTGGAAACCCAATGGTCACCACTGAATCCATGACTAATGGGTTTGATGATGCCCACCTACAATCACACAAGGACAAAAAACGTCCCTATTACCGAGACAACGAAAGGGAGGAGATGCCGTTTACCACCCGCTGGGAGTTCAAGCCAAGGAACCGTATTAAGGTTAACTGCTACATCGAGGGTGATATCGGACTCCGTAGAAAAAAGAAGCTGGAAGATACACGTTCTATATGTCGCAAAGATTTCTTATCCCTACATCCAAGCACCCCAAGTTTAACTGAAAAGGCAGCTTATTTTCACACCTGATACTTGAATACAATGAAATATTTTGACTAATCTAAGCGATTTTTCATTTTCCACCGGTGCTGCAGTGATAAGATTCAGAGTGTGCGCTGCTTGCACGACAAACCAAAATTCGAATTTCAACAAAAGCCTGCATTTCCAAGGCTAAATATGCTGTTACGCCTGTAGAAAACTAGGAAAATGGTTTTACGATATGTCAAGGAATCGATTTTATTTTATTTTTTTGGCAGTCGCTTACAATTGTAGTTGGTAAATATTTTAAGCGTGGAGGGGCAAACACAGAGAGGTACCACAAGTCCGAAAGAATAAGTTCATTCGATGAAATAGATTATCTGCAGATATCGGACAAACGAAGTAACGTACCTTTACCGGGTTTTCAGACCTATTCAGGTGGGTGCGGTAAAGGTATGCTTATGTGAACGTTTGTTGACATTGGACTTTGCCGTTTTCATGCACTTGCTGAGTCTAAACCCAACTATCAGTTAGCCAAAGTAGGTACTTAAAGGACCCCTCTTGCTTATTCTGCCTTTTATAATATACCTAGCTCCCCTATGGAATTATAAGTTGTTAAAATCCCCACTTTTCTCAATGGTTTCGTTTAGTACCTACGAATTTTAGCGCTTTTTCGGCCTTGCCGAGTTTTGCTCGTCACTCAACGCAAAGTTTGCCGGAATCTTTAGCGTCCGTATACAACTCTTTCACATATAGGGATATGAGAATCTTGTGTTTTTTAATTATTTATTTGCTTAGTTTTCCCAGTTTTGTATCACGGTGAGTTCACTTTCAGATGTTTTGCGCCCAGCCGCCGCGTCGGAGAGCAGGAAGGCTGGGTAGAGTCGACAAGCGCTAACAAGAAAATCGCTAATTCTAGGTAGAAAGTAATGGTCTTTTCGGAAAACGTTTTTCCTGACCCATGACCCCCTGACCCATTACGACCTATCGCTCCTTGAAGTGTGCAGAAGAAATATTAAAAGCAGCGCTAAGGTTATCATCGATGATGTCTGTGATGAGGCAGCTCTGGATGACATGGCCGTCAACATGGATAAATCGTTGGTTCTAACTATATCATTTTTAAAAAGTATGCCGGACTTTTACCCTCCCCTCCCCACTGCCCAGTGTGTGAAACACATAAAGTTACTGGGAATCCATATTACCCATGACTTAAAATGGATCAAACAAGTGGACAGCATGCTTAAAAAGGGTAATATGGCAATCCGATCCCTAAAATTATTATCCCGTTACGGCGTCCCTACCGAGCACCTTTTAAAAATTTTCTTGTCTTTGATCCGCCCCACTTTAGAATATTGTTGTCAGGTATGGCACTTCGGTTTGACACGGGATCAGTCGAATTCGCTGGAGAGATTGCAATTCCGAGCCCTCCTTGTTACTTCCAAATCGCCAAAGGTGCCATACATTGAGCTTCTTCGGAGCTTCAAGCTGGAATCTTTGGCCCAACGTCGGGAAAAAATGTGCCTTAAATTTGGAGTTAAGACGCTTGAGAGTCCTCGTCTGCGAGACATTTTCCCGCCTGAGTTTGAACCCGTTAGGCCTAGACCTGCCCGAATGGTTTCGCAGCCGATTCCTAAGCTACATCCTGTTTCTGCATCTCATGACAGATACAGAAAAAGCTTCGTACCGTCATTCGTCGAAATGTACAACTCATCGTAATTCTTCTATAATTCATCGTAATTCGTGCTTATTTTATAATTTTTGAATCCTAGTTCTGACATACGTGTAATGTGATGTCATTCGTCGAAATGCATAATTCGTCGTATCTCTTGTTTATGTTATAGTTATTTGATTTTCGGTTCTAATATAAGTGTAATTGTAAATGATCACTTGCAGTGATTCGAATTGTTTATTATTTATGACAAAATTATGACAAAGATTTTGATGTTACTATATTTATGACGAAAAATCCAATGTTCGGCTTGCCCGTGACGGAATTTTGAAAATAAATTGAAATTGAAATTGAATTGAACATAGGGAAAAGATCATTTCTAGTAAGAGTTGTGCTTTAAGCGCATCTGAAAACACCTGAATAGGTATTTTGTATATTCACTCTATCATTTAGCCCAAAACTGCACAGTTCACATAAACATACCTCTACTGTAAGTGATATGTAGCTATTTTGTCAGGTCTCAGTCCTATTCTGTCAAACTGTAAAGAAATTGTCTACTATGTACTGTAAAGTTTACCTTCTTCAGTATCAGCAACGATGAAGCCACAACTTCAAATGGGGAAGTTGCAGCTACCTCTTCAGGGCAAGCTACCTCTTCAGGGGAAGCCAACGGGACCATTGCGAACAAGACGTTTAGCGCTCCAGCTCCAGCCGCTAAGCGAAAGCTTCCAGTGCCGGTAGAGAGGGCTGAGCCTCCGATCATGATACTGGTGCAGGACCTAGATCATACGGGAGAGGAGCAGTAAGTACAGACACAAAATATTAACGAATTCAAGGGTACTCGGATGTATTTTAAAAGGGTATCGTTGAACATGCTTTCGCTTCCGTTGCGTATTTTGAAATAGACTAACTTACTTTCTGTCCAGAACACATCTTTTGACAAAAAGCTACATAAGTCAGCTACATTTTATTGCTCGAATAAAATGTAGCTGTTTGGGCTGAAGGATAGTCTACCTATAATAAACATTTCTAAAGCACAACTCTTACTAGAAATGATCTTTTCCCTATAAAATGGATCAGAAAAAACGTTTTCCAAAATACCATTACTTTCCACCAGAAACTAGCGATTCTCTTGTTAGCACTTGCCGATTGTATCCAGCCTCCCTGCTCTCCGACGCGGCGGCTGGGCGCAAAAGATTTGAAAACTGAACGTGCGTTGGTTAAAAAGTGGAAAAACTAAGCAAAAAAAAGAAGTAGTAAACAGAAGATAATCACATCCTTATGTGTGAAAGAGTTGTCTTCGGACAATGAAGATTCCGACAAGCTTTTCGTTGGGTGACGGGAAAACTCGGCAAGGCCGAAAAAGTGCTAAAAATCCGTAGTTACGAAACGAAATAATGGAGAAAGGTAGGGATTTTAGAAGCTTATAATTCCATATGGGAGCTAGGTGTATTATAAAAGGCAGAATAAGCAAGAGGGGTCCTTTAAGGAGTATGGTGAAGACTGGATATCTCCGAGAATCGACTGCCGGTATTAAAAAAAAAAAATCCAATAAAAATTAAATCTGGGAGGGGGGGGGGGGAGGGGCGGGAACACATCGAAACCTTTGGCCAAAGTTCCGGATACTATTTGACAGTGCCCAAACGGATTAAGAACATGTTTATTAATAACAACGGATCCGGAAGAAATGGGAAGTTCGCAATATATCCCCTTTTTAACGGGGAAATTAGGACCTGCTGTGCTTCATAAAATGAAATACAGGCAACCTGTTACTCGCCAATCGACCGAGCGAGTTGCAACATACCGATTTGGTTCCAACTTTAGCCACTAGATTACCTGTTGAAATGTTTGCAGATCGAAACTTTCTACGTTCTTTCCGAAATAAATGGGTACCACGTGTACCGCGTGCGGCCCCATTCAGACGTCGTAATGAGGGTTGACGAAGAATCTGGCAACCCTTATGATCCGTCTGCGATGACGGTGAAGATGCCTCGCGAAGCGCCTGAAAGCATGATGAATGTAAGTAGGAAAAAATAATCATGGGCTAAACCTGTCTCGAGGAGTCACTCACTCTGTTAGCACTATTGCATCGTGGGCAACGGCTGGCCAACTGTCAATTACCTTGCTGCCACTTTCTGAGCGAGTAACTTCTCGATTGGTTTATCAAACCCAATACTTGTTTCAACAGGTGAGACAAATCTAAGATCGAGCGGGTGCTACACACAAAAATCCTCAATTTCTTGGCCCAGTTTAATCTCAACTGCCAACTTTTGAGCAGCACGCCTTGACCTGCACGAAGGGCATGGTACCCCAATAAAAATATGTTTTAACTCAAAATCTGAAATGGAAATTTGCTTTTCAGACATATTTTTATTCGGATATCATGCCCATGCTGCATGGTCCCTGCAAAGTCCCATGAAGGACCAGTCCGAAGGACCGTGACCAGGATCTACCCTATAACCTAGCTATTCCATATATTTTCAAATATCTGAAAAACGAAATATTGTCCTTCACAATTCGACATTCCAACGTCACACAGTATTGGTTACTGACACTTACGGACCCATGGAAGTTTTTTAAGGCAGCAAAGCATGGGGTTGCCTACTATCGATTTTGGTCTACAGCGAATTACAGGTGACGCGGTGCCGGCAACGGTTGCTACGTGTTAAGTGTTACAGCGTGTTTGAACATTTATGGCCTGCATCGTTAGTTTTGGCAGGTGTTAGGTGGTACCAGAGGGAGCAGGGCTAAGACTTGAAAACGCGGAACCGTAAAAAAACAGCGTCACTAGCTATAGAGAACGACCCTACTGAAACTCAAATCAGTCTTACACCAGCACTGGCTCCGGTAACTTCATTTTATAAAAATATAGCAAAACAAAGATACGACCACCCTTTGTTCAGACCGCTTCTTAGCTTTACCAGCAACTTCTATAGCCGCAAGCAAGTCTCGCTTCAAATTCAGTCCAATTCAGTTATATTATATTCAAGAAAGCCATAACACGGACAAGCCGACTAGTAGGTTTCGTGTCACATCAACATGATACAACAAAATAAGGAACAGATATAAAAATTCAGCTGCCAACAGCTCGGTCAGTAAATATGTCCACTTGCGATGGTTATATGGTTAACTAGTACAAATATAGCATAAAAATACACAGTCTTGCAATAAAACTTTATACGAAAACTGTATAATTACGAAAGCTAATAAACAACAACACTAAAGTCATTTACAGTTAATTCCTGTTATTATACAGTTTTACGAAACTAATTTTACGAAACTCAAATGCTGCAAGCGTAATGGGCGGCGCTACGAGTACAGCCATTTTGCGAAACACGGAAAGCATAGTTCTTGGCGGCACGTGGCGCTACTCCCTAATATTAATTTGCTTTGGTCGGCACCGGCCGCAGTACGAAAAAGAGCCGCAGGGTGCGTAACCCCTCGGAAGGTAGTTGCTGGGCGGTGTTAACGTTTTCAGTGATTTCCAGTAAATTACTCTTACTTTTCATTCTAGGATGTGACAAACACACGGACGGGCCAAACCCTGAAATGTATTCTGTCGAAGCTGGTTGGCAGAGTGCCAGGAAACCTCTGCAAATTCTTCCGTTGGCTGACCGAAGAAAAGGTAGCTACAATCATCTGCACATATCTGAACAACGTTGGCCATTCCGTCAGGTGGAAGGGGGGGGGGGGGCTGTTCTAGCGTGTAAATACATAATAGATGTAAGAGTGTGGATTTGGAACTTGCTCGAACGAGGAGGAAACGAATACCACATTTTTGACTAATTTCCGAAGTAACTAAGGACTACCCCGGTGTCAGTAAATCTCAAGCGGTCACTATACAGCCTAAAAAATTGCCTTACATGTAGAAAATAAAATCTGAAATATATGAAATCGTTTCGTTCTCGCAACGATTCCTCAGTTTTGTCCCTACAAGTTCCAAATCCGGCTAATACTCGAATGCCCCCGGCTCCAAATGCCCTCATAGTTCAAAATGCCTACGACTCTGAAAGAATCCCATGTTCAACTGGTATAATCTCAATTATAACGTAATACTATAATACTCTGCTTTATTCTGAAACAAGCTGAATCGTAAACATCGAAGAACAGTACGTTGTCCTCGGACATTTTTGTCTCGCCTGCTGACAGTCTCGAGACGCCGACATTTCAACCAAGACAATTTTAGCCTATCCTGTGAGCATTTTAAACTGTTGTCACTTTTAACCATAACATTTTGTAAGCTTTCTGTTTCGGGGTTTTCTACCTCAATTGTGGGCATTCCTGAGCATTCTGAACCGAGGGAATTTTTAGAGTGGGCAAAAAGATTGTGGTGCTCTTGAGACCATCCTAAATCAACGCCTCTTACATCTACTACAAATTTACACGTCACAGTCTACACAACTTATCTTGCTGTACTTGCTGTAACAAAAGAATCATCCCGACCAAACTTTCAGAATTGGATGAAATCGCGGACCGCACAATTCGCCACCAATGTTAATTTCCGTAGTTTGTTGTTTCAAAAAAAATGGTCATATACTAAGAAGTGTATGCCAGGAATGTGTATCCAGGAGCTGAACGTAACTTCGATATATCAATTCCTACACTAATAGGCTACTTGCATGACTGACGTGTTTACTACAAGTAATGCGAAGTAACAAGTAACAAGTAAAATCTCAGAGATCGTCTTAAGGCGGCTTCACACTGCCACTTAAGAACTAAAGTTAAGTAGCAAAAGTTACGTTAAGTTAAGTAAGCCTTTCACACTGTACTTAGGCCTTTCACACCAAGGAGCTGAAGCTAAGTAGATTTTCTTCATTTCTTCCTAGATTTTCACCCTTTCATCATCAGCGAATATTCTCCTCTCTTCCTTAAGTCAGCCTTAAGTGCACTTAACTTTGAGTGTAGAAAGTTGAAAAATTTTCAACTTGCAATAAAACTTTATACGAAAACTGTATAATTACGAAAGCTAATAAACAACAACACTAAAGTCATTTACAGTTAATTCCTGTTATTATACAGTTTTACGAAACTAATTTTACGAAACTCAAATGCTGCAAGCGTAATGGGCGGCGCTACGAGTACAGCCATTTTGCGAAACACGGAAAGCATAGTTCTTGGCGGCACGTGGCGCTACTCCCTAATATTAATTTGCTTTGGTCGGCACCGGCCGCAGTACGAAAAAGAGCCGCAGGGTGCGTAACCCCTCGGAAGGTAGTTGCTGGGCGGTGTTAACGTTTTCAGTGATTTCCAGTAAATTACTCTTACTTTTCATTCTAGGATGTGACAAACACACGGACGGGCCAAACCCTGAAATGTATTCTGTCGAAGCTGGTTGGCAGAGTGCCAGGAAACCTCTGCAAATTCTTCCGTTGGCTGACCGAAAAAAAGGTAGCTACAATCATCTGCACATATCTGAACAACGTTGGCCATTCCGTCAGGTGGAAGGGGGGGGGGGGGGGCTGTTCTAGCGTGTAAATACATAATAGATGTAAGAGTGTGGATTTGGAACTTGCTCGAACGAGGAGGAAACGAATACCACATTTTTGACTAATTTCCGAAGTAACTAAGGACTACCCCGGTGTCAGTAAATCTCAAGCGGTCACTATACAGCCTAAAAAAATTGCCTTACATGTAGAAAATAAAATCTGAAATATATGAAATCGTTTCGTTCTCGCAACGATTCCTCAGTTTTGTCCCTACAAGTTCCAAATCCGGCTAATACTCGAATGCCCCCGGCTCCAAATGCCCTCATAGTTCAAAATGCCTACGACTCTGAAAGAATCCCATGTTCAACTGGTATAATCTCAATTATAACGTAATACTATAATACTCTGCTTTATTCTGAAACAAGCTGAATCGTAAACATCGAAGAACAGTACGTTGTCCTCGGACATTTTTGTCTCGCCTGCTGACAGTCTCGAGACGCCGACATTTCAACCAAGACAATTTTAGCCTATCCTGTGAGCATTTTAAACTGTTGTCACTTTTAACCATAACATTTTGTAAGCTTTCTGTTTCGGGGTTTTCTACCTCAATTGTGGGCATTCCTGAGCATTCTGAACCGAGGGAATTTTTAGAGTGGGCAAAAAGATTGTGGTGCTCTTGAGACCATCCTAAATCAACGCCTCTTACATCTACTACATATTTACACGTCACAGTCTACACAACTTATCTTGCTGTACTTGCTGTAACAAAAGAATCATCCCGACCAAACTTTCAGAATTGGATGAAATCGCGGACCGCACAATTCGCCACCAATGTTAATTTCCGTAGTTTGTTGTTTCAAAAAAAATGGTCATATACTAAGAAGTGTATGCCAGGAATGTGTATCCAGGAGCTGAACGTAACTTCGATATATCAATTCCTACACTAATAGGCTACTTGCATGACTGACGTGTTTACTACAAGTAATGCGAAGTAACAAGTAACAAGTAAAATCTCAGAGATCGTCTTAAGGCGGCTTCACACTGCCACTTAAGAACTAAAGTTAAGTAGCAAAAGTTACGTTAAGTTAAGTAAGCCTTTCACACTGTACTTAGGCCTTTCACACCAAGGAGCTGAAGCTAAGTAGATTTTCTTCATTTCTTCCTGGATTTTCACCCTTTCATCATCAGCGAATATTCTCCTCTCTTCCTTAAGTCAGCCTTAAGTGCACTTAACTTTGAGTGTAGAAAGTTGAAAAATTTTCAACTTTGAAAAATACTAAAGTTAAGTGAGATTTCTTACGTTAAGTGCAACTTTAGACGCATAAAGTACACTTAAGAGGCCTAAGTACTCCAGTGTGAAAGGGGTCTTAAGTTAGTGTGAAGCCGGCTTTAGTCTTAGCAACGTTCGTGCCTCATGGTGCATCAGACGGAGTAACAAAGGACATGAAAGTAGTGTTGGGCGATATGTGGACTTTTCAATACATCGATATTTTAACTTTCGATGTTCGATAATCGATATTTCTGTACCATGTTTCCCTATAGTCTACGTCTCGTTTCACCAAAATTTGAGAGCAAATTTGTCGAAAAAAAGCTTCTTGCATGAACTCAGTTTCGAATAACTAAAAACTGATTTACGAAGAACATGTTACTCCGTTATCGGGTACAAAAATGTAATTTATGTTTGATTTTTATAATATATTTGACAGCGCAAAACGAATAAGTCAGCTACATTTTCTTAGAAGTATATTTCGGCCCTTTTTGATGGTGGAAAACGGATACGTCAGCTGAATTTTATTGGAGCTATATTTCGGCCCTTCTTGGCAAGGGTCCTCTTCAGGCTCACAACCGCTCAAGTTGGAAAGACGAACTTGTGGGAAACAGTATAGCAATAAAACAAAAAAACAAATACAGCTCCAATAAAATTCAGCTGACGTATCCGTTTTCCACCATCAAATATGATTCGCAGTCAGCTTGGGCTGAAGGAATATTTATCGGCCCTTCTTGGCAAGGGTCCTCTTCAGGCTCAAGCTGGAAATGAACGTGTGGAAAAGCAGATTTCACGACAACTTACGTTAGATCGTCAACAGTAACAGTCAGTTGACTCTTGCTAAACAGGCACGCCCTTTTCAACCATGTTCTATCACTGAATCATTTACGAAAAAACATAAAGAAACAAAATTGACATTCGATGTTGATTGCCCCTTTATGAAGATGAAAACAAGCCGACTATGACTGAACTTCCCGAAATTTACCTGATCAAGTCGAATTCATACTGTGTAGAAGAATGTAGATTTGGTTGATACCCTTTTAACTTCTGAATTTGAATTTTGTATCATTTTTGTCAGTAGATAAAGAGGCTTTTTGTGCTTTACAAAAATTCGGTGCCAGTTCTCAAGATAAACCAATAGTGTCATTTCTTATATTTTGCCTCTCAATTATCCTTTTTCGCGTTTCGAAGCTAACCCAATTGTTCATATCCCAGTTCAGCGCTTCCAACGGGACTAGTTTTGGTTAATACTCTTGATGACTAACTCTTCTTGCCGATGAAGAATCTCCGTATTTCTTGAATTTCTTCGTTCCAAGGCACCTGTGGTCATTTTGTCCGGCAAGTGCCACTGGACCAGCCATCCCGGGATGTTAATGCACCGAAGGAGGGATCGTTCTGGTGCACTTAGCCTTTTTGATATACATCTGCTCAAATGCTTCGGCATCCTGACAGGATAATCATGACATCCATATGTGTGTGTAACCTTTATTCCCAGAGGGTTATCAGTGCACAGTAGACTACTTTGTTAACTGAAGAAACAGAATTTCATCTTGACTTTGAGAGACTGGTGTACGTTTAATGGACCCCTCGCACTATTTACCCTTCAACTTAAAGTATTTTAAAATATTTGGATACTTTAAAACTGTGCTGTGCTTTCAACTAATAACCCACGGTTTAGGCTGTTTTAAGCCTTTTCCGAGACCCGTTGACTTGTAGTAAAAATGGAGAAATAATTTACATAACCGGTTTTTCTGATGGAAAAACTTCTCGCAGACAACCGTCGACAGCGTGATGCACATCCAAGGTAGAAAGACACGGCAAGTGAGAAAATTAGCTTGGTTTCGTTAGTTAGAGGGTTTAGAATTCAGTACCGTACGAAATTGGGGTCTCCGGGTTTAGAAATCTATGGAGTGATTATGGCAATAGGTTGCGTTAGTATTATAGGTAACACAAGTCCTTTAAGAACAAATAAGCACCAGAACCTCCGTTTCCCTATCTCTGTAATATGACCATCCGACGTTGAATAAATCCCTGTACCCTGCCCGGTGCTAACGAGCGGAGCTGGTAGGAGCTATACCGAACATCACAATTTGTTACTTCTACAAAAACAGCTATATCGCAGTAAAGCGACTTTACAAAGTAAAAACCGATTGGTTGTCTGGAAGCGCAGCAGAGTGGCTCAGCACGTCTCCTTCACTAATTCCTCTGATATGTGCAACGGCGACGGGTAGCAACTCGGAAGCTCAGCAAATACCTCTAGCTCAGTGGTTCCCAACCTTTTCCGTACCGCGTACCCCTAATCAAGGTTCGAAAAGATTGCGTACCCTCTTTATCAGAACGTGAAAAAGACGATAGTTATTATCATAAATGATAAGGCATACATGTGTAAAAATATCTACAAAATCAATGAGACAATCCCTCATGGCTGCTTTGTAGCAACAAAAAAAAAATCAAATCTCGGCTCGACGTCATTAGCTGCATATTTTTTACTGTCAGCCTGTTCCTATATTTGGTTTTGATCTTCTCCGTGCCTTCATCAAGCTGAATCGCAAAATTTTTCGTTAGGTTAAATCGCAACCTGAATGACAATATCTTTTGCAATGTCTTCGATCCTTCTTGAAATAATATTGTTTGACATAAGAACAGATTTCACGGCGGTAGGCTAGCTGTTTTTTAATCAATATTATTTCACTGACTTTCACTAGGGCTTGTAATCAGAGGAGACACGCACGGGTTGACAATGCCCATCCCCCCCTCAAAAGATCTGCCAGGCGATTAAAAGAAAAGAGTCGGCGCGAAGCGCCGCGATTTTTCGTAAAAGTGTCGTAAAAGACCCGTCGGCAAGGAAAAATACCTTGCCCCTTAAGATCCATTTTGGCTGGTGATGCCTCTGCCGGTAATATTAGGCTTTCCGCAATAAAAAAACTAAATCAATTTTTGTTCCTTCGTGTACCCCTTGCAAGGGTCTCGCGTACCCCTTGGGGTGCGCGTACCACCGTTTGGGAACCACTGCCTTAGATTCACATACAGACGAGGACAAGAAATCCCAGTGGCTGATACCCTATCACGTTTACACATGGAAAACACAGACCCAGAAGAAGAACTACAGGCTGAACTGCACGAGCATCAGGCTATGAAATGTGTTATGAAACACAATGTGTTATGAAACACATTGTGTTATGAACAACACAAATGTGTTATGAAACACATTCCCATCAAAGATCAAATGGTGCAAAGCATTGCAGACATCACCAAACATGACCCGGAAATGCAAGTTATAGCGGACACCATCAACAAAGGATAGCCAGAGCACAAAAAGCAGTGCCCAGCTGAAATTCAGGAGTAGGCTACTGGAACTACCGAAACGAACTTGCAGTATACCAAGGAATCCTCTTAAAGGGTGATCGAATCATAATACCGAGCTGTATGCGCCAAGAAATCATGACCCGTCTTCACACAGCGCACTTGGGCATTGTGAAAACGAAACAACGTGCACGCTCATGCGTTTTCTGGCCGAACATCACTGCCGACATCACGAGACATATCTCCGGATTTGGAATATGTCAACAAATCAGCGATTGCCAGCCAAAGGAACCTCTCATGAATTCCGAAATTCCTGAGTACCCATGGGAACATGTGGGCACTGACTTACTGTTCTGGGAAGGAAGGAATTACTTGGTAACCACAGACTACTATAGTAGATCCATCGAACTTGACAAGCTAGACAATAGAAGCTCGGGAACCATCATAACCAAGCTGAAGAGCCAATTCGCACGACATGGGATCCCACGAATGCTTACCTCTGACAACGGCCCCCAGTTTGCAGCAGACGAATTCAAAAAATTCGCAGAACAGTGGAGAATCAAACACCGCACATCCAGCCCCAGATACCCTTAAGCATTGTCCTAATAGGTGTTGTAAGGTGTATTACGGCGTATAAAGCTTATTACAGATTCCTCTTTTCCTCGGAGCGCGCTGTAATAAGGTGAATAAAGGAAAATAAACTAGCGCTCTATTCTGGCTTATGCAGGGCCAATCAGATTGCTTGGTTGGTTCCGCCAGCGGGCCGAGGAAAGAGCAGCGTCGCCAGGGTTGCCACGGGAAGCACTCGAGTTCTACTTTGGTGGAAGCTGAAGAAACAACTTTTCTAAAAAATAACTCGTTTTGTTCTGTTGCGACTGCTTACTGCTAGTTCAAGGACTTGTGCTGTCCATCCGTAGATTTACTTGCTTTTTACAATATAGTGGGCGTCAACTTGTACTGGTGTACTTCAAGTAGCACTAAGAGCACTTTTCTGATCTTCAGAAACTTGAAAAGTTGTATAAGCGTGGCAACACTGCACGCTGTATTGATATGAACCTCTCTGGTTCGTATTTGAACGGGCGTGTGTATTAAGACGTAAACATCGCGTACAGCGTTATTCAGCTTATTACACCTATTAGGACAATGCTTTAGAGCAACCGCCTCAGCGAAAAAGCGGTCCAAACCGTAAAAAGGCTAATGTCAAAAGCACTGACTGACAGATCAGACCCATACCTGGCTCTACTTGAGTATCGCAACACTCCCATAGACGATTTAGCATCCCCAGCGCAACTATTGATGATGCCAGCTAAGATCGGTAATGCCGTCGGTAGAACATAATTCGTGTCAAAATCCTGCCCAGAGAGGAATACAAGGCAGCCAGACAAAAACAGCAAGAAGCCAAGAAGAAGGCTCACGACAGAGGTACCCGACAGATTTTAACCTTTTGCACCGGACCAGCAAGTATGGCTCAATAAAACTAGGCAATCAAATGAAAGATGGATCAAGGCCACAGTAACCGGTATCTACGACGAATCAAGCAAACGCTCAGTGACTGTAAAGACAGAACATGGAGTGGTATATAGACGCAATAGGAAGTTTATACGCGCCAGACCCAGTGCCAACGAATTCCCCTACCTGCAAAACAACGCGTCGCCGTTACCAAACATGGAGGTGCGGTGGAACCTGAACCGTCGTGTGAATCCTTCCAAATCACGAGCCAATCAAGCGTTCTCAGTCGGAGGTTTAGCCTGCCTGAAGAATCGTTTCAGACACCAAGAGCAAACCGGCAACCAAACGCTCAGGAACCGCAAAGCACATCTCCTGGTTCCAAAGCCGTAACTACAGCGCACCCGGTACAACGAAATCTGAAGACGACACGATCGGGAAGAGTTATAAAGGAGCCGTCTAGATTAAACCTTTAGCCATGACCCCCCCCCCCCCCCCCCCCCGTTTGATCACTTGAAGAAGATCAAGTCCTTTTATTCAAACAATGTTTACAACGGGTACGTCAGCTACGATTCTTCATCAGCGATATTTTGGCCCTTTTTGGCAAGGGTCCTCGTCAGGCTGTCAATCTTCTGGTTCAACTTCGGGGAAGGAAACAAACCTGTAATAAATAACTGAAGCTTCTACCGACTATAAATATCTTATTAAAATAAGTTATCTTCAAATACTACTATAATGAAAAAACTAGTCCTGTGATTTTATTTTTGACACGGACGCTGTTTTTGCTGGACGATTGGGGCGATGACAGGAAAGGTTTTTTTCTGCATTTTGGTCGACTTAGGTTTTTTTATTAATAAGGGACAGAAAACTTAAATATTATTTTATTAATAACCTCGTTCTACGTTTCTATTATCGAGTACTCGTCTGTATCTATTACTTTGAATAATGACTGCACGGAAAAACTAGTGCTGAGATTTAATTTTTGACACGGCTGCTGTTTTTGCTGCACGATTGGGGCGACGGCAAGAAACATTTTTTTCTGCATTTTGATTAACTTCGGTTTTGTTGTTAATAAGGGACTGAGGCTTAAATTTTCTTCCCTTAATAACCCCGTTCCAGGTTTCCGGTAGGGAGTACTCGCCTGTATCTCGGTTAATGCCTGCTCGGTTTTTCTTTATCTCAACGGCTTCTCGAATGGTTTGATGGAGTCCGGTGCACGTTGCAAGAATTTCAGCTTTTTCAAAATATACTGAATGGGATGGGTTTTCGAAAATATGTTCTGCAAGTGCAGATTTGAAAGTATAGTTATGACGGTGTCCGTTGGAGAGGGCGTGGTCTATTTCTTGCTCATGCTCTGCAAGTCGTTTTCCGAAAGTTCTCTCTGTCCTTCCTACGTAACGCTTTCCGCAATCACAAGGTATTGAATAAATGCCTCTTTGGTACTGATTTGGGACTTTATCTTTTCCGGAGTTTAGGTAGGACAGCAAAGTATTTTGGGTTCTGTGAAAGACTTGGATGTTGTATTTTTTCAAACTTTTGGACAATTTTTCGGTTACTCCGCGGACGTACGGAAGGTAAACGCGGGCATTTTTTTCCTCAGCCTCACCATTACTAGTAGAACTTACAGGATCTTTGGGGGATGAATGCAGCTTCAGTCGTCTTCTGATGATCTGTTCAACCAGTTGAACGGGGTATTTGTTTCCAAATAGGACGTCCCGAATGTGGCTAAGTTCGTCATCTAGGAGATCTTTGTCGCAAATTTTGATGGCTCGGTCAACTAGTGAAATAACTACTCCGCGTTTCACATATTCGGGCTGGTAAGAATCGTATGGAAGGTAACGATCGTTGTGGGTGGGTTTTCTGTAGACTGAGCAGACAAAACTTCCTTCACTGTTAGCAATCAAAACATCTAGGTACGGCAGCTCTTGTGCATCATTTTCAAATTCAATCGTGAACTGGATAGTCGGTTGGATTGAGTTTAAAGTGTCAACGAAACGGTCGACAGCGAAAGGGGTGCTTTAAGGCCAAAAAAAAGACATTGTGAGTTTCGTTGACACTTTAAACTCAATCCAACCGACTATCCAGTTCACGATTGAATTTGAAAATGATGCACAAGAGCTGCCGTACCTAGATGTTTTGATTGCTAACAGTGAAGGAAGTTTTGTCTGCTCAGTCTACAGAAAACCCACCCACAACGATCGATACCTTCCATACGATTCTTACCAGCCCGAATATGTGAAACGCGGAGTAGTTATTTCACTAGTTGACCGAGCCATCAAAATTTGCGACAAAGATCTCCTAGATGACGAACTTAGCCACATTCGGGACGTCCTATTTGGAAACAAATACCCCGTTCAACTGGTTGAACAGATCATCAGAAGACGACTGAAGCTGCATTCATCCCCCAAAGATCCTGTAAGTTCTACTAGTAATGGCGAGGCTGAGGAAAAAAATGCCCGCGTTTACCTTCCGTACGTCCGCGGAGTAACCGAAAAATTGTCCAAAAGTTTGAAAAAATACAACATCCAAGTCTTTCACAGAACCCAAAATACTTTGCTGTCCTACCTAAACTCCGGAAAAGATAAAGTCCCAAATCAGTACCAAAGAGGCATTTATTCAATACCTTGTGATTGCGGAAAGCGTTACGTAGGAAGGACAGAGAGAACTTTCGGAAAACGACTTGCAGAGCATGAGCAAGAAATAGACCACGCCCTCTCCAACGGACACCGTCATAACTATACTTTCAAATCTGCACTTGCAGAACATATTTTCGAAAACCCATCCCATTCAGTATATTTTGAAAAAGCTGAAATTCTTGCAACGTGCACCGGACTCCATCAAACCATTCGAGAAGCCGTTGAGATAAAGAAAAACCGAGCAGGCATTAACCGAGATACAGGCGAGTACTCCCTACCGGAAACGTGGAACGGGGTTATTAAGGGAAGAAAATTTAAGCCTCAGTCCCTTATTAACAACAAAACCGAAGTTAATCAAAATGCAGAAAAAAATGTTTCTTGCCGTCGCCCCAATCGTGCAGCAAAAACAGCAGCCGTGTCAAAAATTAAATCTCAGCACTAGTTTTTCCGTGCAGTCATTATTCAAAGTAATAGATACAGACGAGTACTCGATAATAGAAACGTAGAACGAGGTTATTAATAAAATAATATTTAAGTTTTCTGTCCCTTATTAATAAAAAAACCTAAGTCGACCAAAATGCAGAAAAAAACCTTTCCTGTCATCGCCCCAATCGTCCAGCAAAAACAGCGTCCGTGTCAAAAATAAAATCACAGGACTAGTTTTTTCATTATAGTAGTATTTGAAGATAACTTATTTTAATAAGATATTTATAGTCGGTAGAAGCTTCAGTTATTTATTACAGGTTTGTTTCCTTCCCCGAAGTTGAACCAGAAGATTGACAGCCTGACGAGGACCCTTGCCAAAAAGGGCCGAAATATCGCTGATGAAGAATCGTAGCTGACGTACCCGTTGTAAACATTGTTTGAATAAATGTTTCAAAGTCAGCTTGGGCTCAAAGAATATTTAAGATCAAGTCCAAAAGAAGGAAGATGTAGAGTTCTCCATTTAAAGTGATATAATATTGATTTCTCTTACTTATTTTATAATTATTTTGTAGGTGCTTGGGCCACAATAGATGCTTAGATACTTATCTGCTTGATGTTTGCTTGCTTGCCATTTACCTGCTTGATGCATAATAGAAAACTCGACAAAAAGTGCCAAACTTCTTTCCCACCAATTTGAAAAAAAATGATGAAAGTGGACAAATTGGTCAGATACCACGATCAGTTACCACGGTACGGTCTGACCGTGGTGCAGATACCACGATAACTGGCCAGATACCACGATTACTTTTGGTCTTGGTCATATAGACTATTACCATCTTTCCCAAAACTCACGATGGAAATTCCAGTTGGTCCAGTTGAAAATCTGTTTTTCTTAGAACCGAATTTCATTTCAGTATATTCTTTGGCCTTTTCAAACCCCATTTAGATGGTTTTTTCGTTGATTTTATCTCGAACAACAATTGCCCTTTGACTCTGAAAGTTAAATTGTTCTTTGATGCGTAGCATTTCCCGTAGATAGTAGTTGCGTTTTTGCTGATACCATGGTATCTGTTACCACGGTAACTGGATCTGCAATTAGTCGTTTTTCCAGTTATCGTGGTATCTGATACACGGTGCTCTGCAAAAACGACTGTTGCCGAAATTGCACTTTTCGAAGTCATCCCAAAAGAAAAACAGATATCCAGTTACATCTCTAAGTGCTAAACTTCTTTCTCACCAATCTGACAAAATTTGATGAAAGTGAGATGACTTTTCAGATACCACGACCAGTTACCACGGTCGGAGCGTAGTATCTGAATATCTGATACCATGATAACTGGCCAGATACCACGATAACTGCAAACACGCTTTTTGACCGTGGTATCAGATACCACGATAACTGCAAAAACGACTTTTAGACCGTGGTATCAGATACCATGGTATGTACAAAGACGCAACTAGTGATTCGCAAGTCCTTGGGACAAGCAAGCACGCGGGGACTCCGCTGTGGGAGTCCCGGGGAATGACGAGTACCTCTCAGTTAGGCAAGATCTACCTAATTCAGTTCTAATAGAATCAACTCCTCGAAATTCGTCAAGCTGCTCCACTATTTTCAATAGTTCAAATGAACTCGACTGATGTCCAAAGTCGCAGAGAAAATTACCAATAGAGAGCTCTGGCAGTTGATAGGGAAACCCGCGAAGTGTTCAAACGACTTTACAGTACTAACGCTGATCGTTAGCACGTTGGACCCAGTGGATCTGAATTTGTTGATTGAATTGAGTCTAATTTTGCTAATGATGGTTGTTACCTGTGTCCTTTCAGACATTTTCAAGCAAGAGGCATCTCTTGAAGCACTTAGACTGCTGCGGTCTTCTTTGTGTGAAACAAGAAAATGATGAAGTTGTTGCTGATTCTGAGTTTCAGGTTGAACAAGGCAAGATTTATCTTTCTCTGTTTCTTTCATAAAACTTATCTCTGTTTGTGGTTTTTGTTAGTTTTACAATGGCTGAGTCAGGGCTGAGTTTTATAGTCTTCAGAATTCAGAAACTGAGAAACCATCTTCTTCCCTACTCTTTTGGTGTTAGACAACATTTTAGGCTACGGGATACCTTGCTAATTGAGAATCACCCAGGAATCACCTCAGCAGTTGTTTGTCAAATTTGAGCCACAAAGCAAGCCAGACAAATATTGTTGGTTGAGATGTTGAGGACACATTGTGGGCGCACAATATGCCCCGTAAAAACTCTTTTTGCACACCTGAAGTAGAAATTCAATCAACTTTCTTTGATTTTGAATTTACTAAAAAGGTCCTTCCTCTTTTGAAGGCATCTGTTTTTGTTGCAATAGCGCTACCGCATCACTGCAGCTACAGCACTTCTTTGCTTTTACACAATATGCTTTTTTTATTCACTTTCTTCTTGGTTGAAGCGGCAGCTGCAGCACCTTGCAGGGAAGCACTGACGTGGTCGCTGAGCAGGTCCTGGATTCTCGGGAAGCGCTGCCATCTTCCTCGGAAGCACTGCAGTGCAAAAACGGATGTAGAAAGTATCAGTCCGGAAGCGGCCAAGAAGTGGGCCTGCACCGTGCAGCAGAAACGAGGCTCAGGTGTCAGTTGAGTCACTTTCAGCCGTAAATTAGCAAAATATTCAGAAAGTGTCAAAATCATGAGTGGTTATTACAAGTATTTATAGTAAAAAATGCCTGGTTTGGATTTTAGTTTTTTTTTGACGATCGTTCACTGTTAGCAGACATTCACAAAGCATACCTCTACTGAATGGAATATCAATATTTACTTCGAAAAGGAAAATAAGAATAGTAGCTGTACAGATGTCCAAAATGTAATGGAACGTTTTCTTACTTTTGGAGTTTGAACTATCACCTGGCTAAGATTCACTCTGAGAAAAGACCTATGAGTTGCTTGGAGTGTGGCACCCGTTGTTGTGCAATCCTGGAACTAGATTATAGTGCTATTTCAGACTCTGCTGAGCAGGTTATTTGCTGCACTATCTGTCCAGAAAGCGTAATGAAGAAAACCCAACTAGAGCAATGTCCTGTTCCTTGCGAGTTTTGTGAGATGATGATTCCAAGTTCGGTCGGCCACAGGGACCATTTAGAACAGTTTACCCGTCTTACCACTACGATGGGGGACCTTGGAAAGACTTCTGTCCAGAGGCGTTATCCTTGTGTCTTCTGTGATAGAAAGTTTGAAGTAGTGAATGGACTTTCGAAACATTTACTCGTGTGAAGTGCGTGGGAATAAATTTACTCACGAATCTAAGAAAAGGGCACATATGAGAACACACAAAGGAGGAAAACCTTTTTCGTGTGAGTTTTGTCAAAAAAGGTTTAATTTAAGGAAGCAAGTGATGCGACATCTAGCAGGGCACACTGGAGAAAAGCCTTTCTCTTGTGAAGTGTGCGGCAAACAGTTTGTTCAGAGCTTTGACAAGAAAAGGCACACGAGACTTCATACAGGAGAAAAGCCTTACTCCTGTGATGTATGTGGGAAGAAATTTCGCCACAGTCAGAGCATGGGGCAACACCTAAGAGTGCACATAGGAGAAATGCCTTACTGTGATATGTGTGGAAAGGGATTTAGCAATCGTCAGAACATAATACGACATCAGAAAGTGCATACAGGAGAAAAGCCTCATCCGTGTAATGTCTGTGAAATGAGATTTGGCGAAAGACAACACATGGTGCGACACCTGAAAGTGCATGGTCTGTAGGAGAAAACACTTACTCCAGTGTTGTGTGTGTGAAAATCAATTTCACGCCGAAGTAGCAAAGTTATGTACACGAGAACGCACGCGGTTGTCAAGCCATCGTGCCATTTATATGTGAATGCGTTTGGTACGTGCCGGCAGAAGGATCAATTGTCAGAGTGAAGAGATAGTCCTGTGAAGTGGTAAAATAGTTGCTAGTCCCAGTGTCACTGGGACTCGGAGATATCTGAGAACAAAGGAACACTTCCACACAGGAGTAAAGCCTTACTCGTGTGAAGTGCGTGGGAATGAATTTAGTAACAAATCTAAGAATAGGGTACATATGAGAACACACACAGGGAAAAAACATTTTTCATGCGAGTTTTGTGGAAAAAGATTTAAGGTGAAGAAGCAAATGGTGCGACACCTAAGCTTGCACACTGGAGAAAAGCCTTTCTCTTGTGAAGTGTGCGGCAAAATGTTTTGTCGGAGCTTAAAACTTAATTACCTTAATTCGCACTTCGGAGCGATAGGGTCCAATGGATCTGTGTTGCTCCGTGAGTGATGACGGCTGACATCTGTTACTGATCTGGATCATGCCAGCAGTATTTCCAGTTCTTGCATGACCACTCGCTATCCAGTGACTTCTTGAAAGTTACAGGTGAAGTTGCTGACACTGTAGACTCGGAGAGGGAATTCCAGTCGTTGACAACTCTTTTGGAGAAGAAGTTTTGACGCATTCTTGTGTTCACGTGGCATTTTGAAAGTTTCTTTGAGCGGCCTCTTGTATTGGATTGGTGGTTCAGGTTGAGGAGACTAGATGTGTGGTTGGAGAGTTTGTGGGTAAGCAGCATGTCACCTCGTCTGCGGCGGTACACCAGTGTAGGTAGTTTGAGTTTTTTTAGTCCTCAAGAAGTCTCGTGTCGCCTTTGTATTGGGGAGCGGCTATGCAGTTTCCAAAGTCAAGGTTGGGTCGTACGATGGCTTTATGAAGTCTAAGAAAGACTTTGGGGGATCTGCTCGTAATAGATCTCTTGGGTAGGCCAAGTCCTGCGTTCGATTTGGAAACCACGTTCCTTCTGCGGGAGTGAAACTTTAGCTGATTGTCTGCGATTAAACCCAAGTCCCTTTCTTCGTTGTGGGTTGAAGATCAGCTTTGACAAGAAAAGGCACACGAGACTTCATACAGGAGAAAAGCCTCACTCCAGTGGTGTGTGTAGAAAGGGATTTTCCAGTCGTCAAAATATGTTGCGACATCATAGACTGCACACGGGAGAAAAGCCTTACTTTTGCGAAGTGTGCGGCAAAAAGTTTTATCGGAGCTATGATAAGAAAATGCACACCAGACTTCACACAGAAGAAAAGCTCTACTCTTGCGATGTGTGTGGGAAGGGATTTGTCCGGCGTCAGCGCATGGCGCAACACTCTAGAGTGCATACTGGTGAAAATCCTTACTCTTGTGAAGTGTGTGGAAAGGGATTTCCCTATCGTCAGACCACGATGCGACATCAAAAGACTGCACACAGGAGAAAAGCCTCACTCGTGTATTGTTTGTGAAAAGAAATTTGGCGAAAGATGTTACATGGTGCGACATCTTAAAGTGCATGGTCTGTTGGAGACAAGCCAGTGCTGTGTGTGTGAAAAAACAGTGCCAAGTAGCCAAAGTAGCAAAGTGATGTACACGAGAACGCTCATAGTTGTCAAGCGATAGCCTACCCGTGCTTTTTACATGTGACGGCGTTTGGCACAGAAGTATTCAATCACTGGGAAGTGATGAGACAGTCCTGTGAAGTGGTAAAATAGTCGCTAGTCCCAGTGACATATTCCCAGTGTCACTGGGACTCTGAGATATCTGAGAACATGCAGGGATAGAATGCGTACTAAAGTATTTGAGGAAATATTTGCTGACAGTAGCCTGATATGAAAGATTTCCACATGAGAGCACACTCAGGAGGAAAACCTCTATTCCCGATAGTTTGTGGCCACGAGTTTGTTCGTAGATATGGTAGGTACCAACGACAAGAGTAAAAAGTGATTTTATAATCGATAGATAGCGTTGAGTCTCTAAATAGTTGGTTCCAGTCGAACGTGATAGCAGCTAGAATTTATTTCCCTATCAGGCACGTCACATTGGTTTCGTTGATTTGGTCTAGTATATGGATTGTGCCGTTTCCTATGATCGTTTTGAGATTTCTAGCTGTCTTAGGAATTGTCCACTCAGTGCTCTGAGGAATCGTTTTCCTGACACGCCTTTGCCTCTATCCAAATATCTTCTCTCCCAGTTAATGAAAGTGAAGAAAATTCGGCCGGAATCGTCAGTTCATGGGCTTACATAGTCCAATAAAACTGACGATAAGGAAAAGCGTATGTGGCATAAGAATTTTGAAAATAATGAAATTACTCAGTTGGCGAACATAGCAAGAATTGATGAAAGTGAAAATTAAAGGTGCAATTGTGTTACAGTGAATATGCTTGACATAAGCATACACAGACGAATGTTCAAGCGACATGCATATGGGACTGTTCTCACGGTTTCTCGTCAGAGGATTGTAGTATTATTATTTGTGTTTAGCTAGACGAGTTTCTCGAATTTTAGTTTGATTTCTAAACCTATAATTGAGCCCAGACAATTTTCCTAATTTCTTGCAAGTTTCACAACGTTCACAAAAGGGTACGTAATTTTCAACCAGATTGAGATAATTCAAATAACACAGTACAATATCAGCGTGTTCCACCTTACTCGCAATAAAAACGGAGAAAGTTTCAACCTTCTCGAAATAGTATCTGGTAGCAGGAACAATGATCTAATAGAACCTCTGTCTTTGGTCCCATGCGGCGACTACGGATACCACGAAAAACTGAGCTTGGCTATAGGTACTTGCTCTAGCTTTGAGTTGATACCCGTCTACTTTCGTCTTCGCAATTGCGCATAACAGAGGAATAAGAGCAAGAGGCACGCTGACCCGCTCTGGATCGCTTCCAGAGAACCAATATGCTTTTGGCTTTGAAAGTTTCTTCTACGCGGCTTTACAGCAATATAGCTATTTGTAGAGGTAACGAAACGTGATGTGCCGCGTAGCTCCTAACCTTCGCTCGTTTGCATCGTACAAGGTATGGGAAAATTCGACTGTGCATGGTCGTATTAGAGAGATAGCGAGACGGAGGTTTATCAGATTATTTGTTCTTGCTAACAGTAACTATTTAAACTATTACGCTCCAGAGCATACTTAGGGTGTTAACCACGATCTTTGTGATGTGATTGGCCCGATCAGCCCGCGGCACGATATATAGCTGGAAATAGAAAATTATGTTCCGCCAATAAACCGGGATGTGTCACGTCATGCGTATTAACTACGGTAAGTAGGGTGGAACACGCTTTATGTGACACTTTACAGACCCATTCTGCTACGACCTTGTAGGGCACACCTCGAACTAATTACTGATTTCGTTCCACTATTCTAAATTAAAACCAAGATCTACTCATAGTAAAAAATCAACGGCTTTACCGGGCCCATTGGGGAAAAATTTCCGTAACTGATTTTTCTTTCGAGCAAGCTTTTCCTAGATTGTCGGGACCTGTTAAGCTGCGAAAATTGCGAAAAGACAAGTGTGAAAATGAATGGGTTGTCATTAGGGAGGATTAGAATATACTGTAGTAGATTCGAATCTCCGGGCTTAAGAATGGTTTGAGGGATTACAGAAGTCTGTTGTATTGGCATTATAGGTACGATGTTAAAGGACCCGTCGCGCTTGTAGTGCCAATGCAACCTACTTCCGTAACTACATTCGTTAACTCTCAAACCTGGAGACCCAAATTCCGTTTGTTACATCCCGAACCCGTTTACGATACCTCAATAATCTTTGCACACGTCACGATTCACTAGTCTCCATGCGCACTGCGCTTCTGACGAGAGTTTGAGTATCATGCCGTTAACGCGTAAAACCGGTTTTATCATGTTTTTGCTAGAAGTTTGGGTGTGGTAAAACGCTTAAAACAGCCAAAGCCGTGGGTAATTTGTCCAAAGCAGAGCTTGGTTTTACAGTTTTCACATAGTTTTGAATATTGGAACGTAAACAGTAAGTAGTGGGAGGTGTGCTTTCATGTGACCTCTTTTTTACCTTTTAATTGTAAACCATGTCCAATTTTATTTACAAATGTGTTATGTTTGTCAAAATCGAGCATCTGCACATCCTTGCATAAATGTAAACTAGATGAGATACAAGTAAACAAAAATAAAAACAAGACCAAAGATTTCGATGTGATCCCAAAAATGGGAGAGTGCTTGGAACTCTTGATCCAGACAAATCGGCCCTGCAGATTTCTGGTCTTCCCCAGACCTGTAAGCATAGTACTCCTTACTCCTTAGGTGTAATAGCCGCTAGAAAATGTACACAAATTATAGGGAATGGTGTTTTTGACGAATGACGGCCAAACGGCTAACAGATATGGATCCAACATAAATGTTTACATAAACATAGATGTTTACACATCTGTGTATCTCTAATAGCAAGAAGATAACTTTAATAAACAGATTCGCCATTTGTTCTTACCCCTTCTACGGACCTCTAATCGACTTAAGATCAATAATAAACTTACCAAATTTTCGGTTCAGTTCGGGTTCTCGGCGAACTACTTGTTCAACAAGAAAACAATTTTCAGAATAGAGTCAGAATTTTAACTTACCCTCGATCGAAAGTCCAAACGACTTAAGCTTAAAAGTTTGTTGCTTCCTAACTTTTCGGTTTCGACCGGATTCTGTTCGAACTAGTTGTCCGGCGAGAAAATAAGTTTCAGAAATGGATTCACATGTCTTTTTATCCCTACATTGACTATCTCATTGGCTTTAAAAAAAACACAATTTTTGTCGTCCCTTAATTTGAAACTCCTCCAATACCACTAAACAAATAGCTATGAGACCCATTTACGACTTGAGCTGTACTTTGGCCCAAAGTATCCTCCCACCAAGTTTGAACAGAGTTTCTCAATCCCAGTGGTATCGTGCTTACAGAGAGACGAACGGGCGGACAATGTTCGTCCGTCAGATACGATGATTTGGCAGCGGTATTTCGGCCCTTGCATGTTCTTTCCTTCCCCAACGTTGTCCCTGAAGTTCGACAGCATGGCGAGGACCCTTGCCAAGAAGGGCCGAAATATCGCTACCATAGCATCGAAGCTGACTTATCCGTTTTATGTATTGTTTGCCTCTTGACTATCAGGAGAGCATGTACATTTCATTTTGACGTTTTCGCAGCAAAAATCGAGGTACGGTAGTATAAAAACAAGGTCAGGTACAGTAGAGGTACAGACACTTTTGTAACTATTGTAACTTTTGTAACTTCTTACTTGCATATAAAAAAAGTAAATTGAAAAAGAAAAACAACAATCTGATAACAGCTCACAGCCAACTATTTCAGGGTTATCCTGGCACAAACTTGAAGTGGAAATTCACTTAACTTTCTTTGATTTTGAATTTATTGAAAAGGTCCTTCCTCATTTGAAGGCATCTGCAGGTTTGGACCGCCATCTTCTCCATTGAAGGTGCGTTCCTTCCTTGGGGCAAACTCTTCAGATTATAAAAAGCAAACGAGTGTCAGTTAGTCACTTTCAGCCGTGAACTAGCAAAATGTTCAAAAAGTGACAAAAGCATACAGTAGTGGTATGCTTATGTGAACAGTTACTTTAATGTGAACAGTGCCGTTTTGAGCTTTATGGGAGAATGAAGATGCAAAATACCTATACAGGTGTTTTCCTCGTTACTCTCGTTAGCGATTGATTCACTAAAAAAACATCGTACCCAGAGTTCTTCGCGGTTCCATGAAGTGGACACACTCTTTCCGACATTTTCATATCGCGAAACGGCCATCTTCTTTTAGGTTCGTATTTGATCAAAGTTCAATGAGCTCCTTCCGAATCTTAGAGCGTGTTCCACCCTTCTAGCAATAGTTACTATTGGTTACTATTTCCGTTCCATAAGTCACGAAAAGCTACTACGCTACTACTAATAGTGAATATTTGCTTACCAAGCTCGAGAGCGCAGTAAGCGTAGTAACTACGCATTTCTGAGCATGTTCCACCCTACTTACCATAGTTACTACGCATGACGTCACGAACGTCCAGCCTTGACGGCAAAAAGCCAGAATTCGTGACGTCATACGTATAGTAACTGTGGTAAGTAGGATGAAACACGCTCTTAACAACCGTTTATAGCAACGTGTCATCTAACGACTTAACGAAAACATCTCTGCAGTTAAGTACTTCAAGTTGTCCCGCTAGATGGCAAAAGATGAATTGAACCCTACGGAACGCAGCGTATTTAAATAGCCTTTGTCATGTGCTTCAAAGAATTGCTGAAATGTCTTTTCCGCGTACATCCTGTCCAAGTGACTTTTCAGACGAAGGCGGCCTCCTTGACCACAAGGAAAAGTGTCATGAGAATGTAATTTATGTGAAGGAAGAACGTACTAATGGTGATGTGAAATTAGAACTGAAAACAGGTTCAGTCTTTCTTAATCACAATGTAATTAACAGTGACACTGTTGCTTATCTTCAGGAAGAACCTATTGATGATATGAATATTGAAATGGAATCAGTATTTCTTAATCATAACATGAATGTCAGTGACAATATTGTTTATCCAAAGGAAGAACCTATCATTGATGCTGTTAACATGGAAATGGAATCTGCATTTCTAAATGGCAAGTAACTTTACAGACCCTAGGTCAGCTCTAGGTTATGGCAGGGTTATTGAACTGAAGTTAGTCTGGTCAGTTTTCTGCCTCATAACTTGTAGGCTAAATCAGTTTAACATGATCCCTGATTTTGGATAGACTGTGCTGCAGTAGAAGTCTGTTTAATTTGAATGTTTCTCTTAATTTTAGGTTAACTTTTTATTTACCTTCTTAAATAATGGAACACTAAGAGCTTGAAAGAATTGGCATCTTGTTGTACACTACAGTAGAGGTATGCTTATTGTCCTAGCATAAACTTCAGGTTTGAAGTTGAAAAAAATAAAGTTCATTAGAATTCGGAATTGTGTTCATTTTTCTATCTGAGATATCTGATGATACAAGTTACGGTTTTTGCAGATACCATGGTATCTGTTACTACCGTAATTGGATCTGCAATAAGTCGTTTTTGCAGTTACCATGGTATCTGATATACAGTTGCTCTGCAAAAATGATAATTTGCAGATATTGCGCTTTTCGAAGTCATCCCAAAAGAAAAACTGATATTCAGTCACATTACTAAGTGCCAAACTTCTTTCCCACCAATTTGACAAAAATTGATGAATGTGAGATGCCTTTTCCAGATATTATGATCAGTAACCATGGTCTGTATTAGAATGTCAGATACCACAATAATTGGCCAGATTCCACGATAACTGCAAAAATACCTTTTTAATGTGGTATCAGATACCACAGTAACTGCAAAATCGACTTTAGGCTGTGGTCTCAGAAACCATGGTATCTGCAAAAATGCAACTATAGACTGCCATCTTCTCTGTTGAAGGTTTGTTGTTGTTCCCAGAGGCGTTACTAGCCAAAATGTTTGGGGGGGGGGGGCAAGGAATTTACTGACTGGCTTGTAATTTTTACAGACTGTTTTGACCGAAAAACGAGTGTTTTCAAGAAAAAAACGACAGTTTCGAAAAAATCGACTGATTTTTAGTTAAAAAGACTGTTTTGACGAAAAATCGACTGTTTTAATGAAAAAATCAACTGTTTTGGCGAAAAATTGCGGCACTTCGCGCCGACTCGATTATTTTTTACCAACTGGCCGACATCACTGGGGGGGGGGGGCGTCCCCACCCTCCCCCCCCCGGTCGTGACGCCCCTGGTTGTTCCAGATTCACATTGAGAAAGGAACATCAGGTTGCAGTTAAAAGACAGCTGACTAAATCGACAGCTACATTTTGATGAAATAGATTTGAAATAAAGGTCTTTAGCAAGTATTCTGTAATAAAAATTGTCTGGTCTGGGTTTTTTTTTTTCCTTGGCTATCGGTTACTCTTAGCAGAAGCTCACAAAAGCATACCCCTACTTCAATGCTTGTTCTTCTGGTGTTCCTAGCATTCACTTTACAAAACAGTGATCCTGCTCAGGAACTTGATAGAAATTTTATCTTTCACTGGCAGATAGCATTTAAAGCCAAAAGTAAAAAATATCAGTTTTTTTCACCTTGATGCACCATAATAGAAATCACTGGTTGGAAGAAGGAGAAGATTTAGAATTCAAAGAAATTACTTAGGTAGCGTTCCAGTGAGTTATTACAAGTTATGATGATAAGAGGAGGGGCGAGTGCTGTATTCTGGTAGTTATAACGCTCTGTGGAATGACAATAATAAAAACAGGGACCTATGTCATCACTCTTACCGGAGTTCCTGCAGAACCTGTAGTTAGTATCAGTTATGATTCTCATATGCCAAATGCTCTGGCACCCTCAGCTCAGAGTGTCCTTACCCAGTAAAGTATTGATGATTAGATTGAAATTTGGAGAAACACCCATTTATTTTTGGTTGATTCAAATTGGCACAGGTTGACTGGCATTAGCTTTCGGTAAGCTCTAACCTGGATTTAGCATTTGTTGTAGTCTTTGATGTCCACATTACAGTGGATGAGTTAACAGGAAGAATTTGAGTATATTAGTTAGAGGTTTGTGACAATTTTGATAGGCTTTGCCCAGCCCAGTGGTGGCTTTGGTTGATCAAAATGTGAGGCACCTACCAGTGTGGTTCTTGTAATCCTAAACCAGTAAAATATTGGTAATTTAGGGTGCCTCATTTCATTAGGCTATTTTCTAACCAGGGTTTGTTGTAGATGACCTAAAAATAAGAGGTTTGTAATATGCTGGAAATAATGGTCATGCTCTGGAGTTACAAGAAGTAGTAGTAGTAGGTCTCAGAAAAATGAGATATGAGATACTATATTTGAAGACAAAAAATATAGAAGGAAAGCAGAAAAGAAGTGCTTGCCAAGGGCAGGGAAATAACCTATGTTAATTAAGAAACAAAAAGAATCGCCTAACTGAATACCCTACATGAAGAAACAAGAGCTGTAAGCTCATATGACACTTGCAAGAATATGTAGTAGGTAGGCATATCAGCTCAAGTTTCATTAAGATCCGATCACCCGTTCCAAAGTTAAACATACCTCGAGATTCCGGATTCCCCTTCCCTCCATTCCCCCTATGGTGACCGGACCGTGAAAGTGACTATTTCCAAGTTAGTTTGGTCGGGACCTTGATATGCCTGCCAAGTTTCATGGTCCTAGCACTTATGAAAGCGCCCTAACTCGAGAACAGTGGACCGACAGACCGACAGACCGAAAAGTGATCAGTATATGGCACTTGAGCGAAGCTGCAGTGCCATAAAAATAGGAAGAGAAAGAAAAAGAAAACAAGAAGGAAAACAAAAACTAGCAAGGCTGGGTCAGATGGAAGTAATTTTCAAAAGTATTTTTTTCACTTGTTCGGTTAAGATGCGCAGTTTAAGGGTGCTAAAAATTAACTTCTAAGCAAAACCCTTGAGGCAAAAAGGATCATGTACTCATGGAGATCTTGAAAAACTAAATTTTGCTTAAAAGTTTTTTTTTGTATTTTGCGGTTAAGCTGAGTTCTTTAAGGAATGGTCGGATTGGAGAAGTGACTATGTCGAACCCAATGATGTCAAGTTTCTAATGCTCCAGTAAAGTTGTGCGTCTTAGCACATCTGGGAGTACCTTAATTCACGATCACTGGAATTCCGGACAGCCCCCCCCCCCCTTGGTTCCTGAATCCGGCCCGTTTCTGGCACTGATGCACCTAGAACTTGTGCCTGTACTTCCCACTGAGTTTCATCCTGATCGCTCCACTCTATGCGTGTCACAAGATTTCCGGTTCTCCCCTCCGCCCCCCCCCCCAAGTTTATCGGATCCGGTCCGGAGTTGAAATGGGACATCTGAGACATGAGGCCTTTCAAGATATCAAGTTTCATTAAGATCCGATAACCCGTTAGAAAGTTACGCGTGCCACTAATTTCTGGGTTCCGCCGTCTCCCCCTCCCCCCACGATGGTCGGATCGGGCGTTTGACTGTTTCCAAGTTAATCTGGTCGGGTCCCTAACATGCCTACCAAGTTTTATCGTCTTGGCCCACCTGGAAGTACATCAACTACGGATCGCCGGAATTCCGCAGCCCCCCTCCAACTCCCCCCATAGTGTCCAAATCCGGTCCAGTTCTGTCAGTTATTTATCTAGAGCTTGTGCTTGTTCTTCCCACCAAGTTTCATCCCGATCGCTCCATTCTGAGAGTTTCACTCTAGTTCCGGTTCCCCCTCCGACTCCCCCAGATTCATCGGATCCGGTCCGGACTTGAGATGAGAAATCTGAGGCACGAGTTCTTTCCAAGTATCAAGTTTCATTAAGATCCGATCACCCGTTCGAAAGTTATGCATGCCCCTATTTTCTGGATTCCGCAACCTCCCCCTCCCCCCACGATGGTCGGATCGGGCAAGTGACAATTTCCAAGTAAGTTTGGTCGGGTCCCTAATATGCCTGCCAAGTTTCATCGTCCTAGGACTTCTGGAAGTACCCTAACTCGAGAAGAGTGGACCGACAGACCGAAAAGTGATCGGTTCAGGTTCAGGTTCAGGTTTATATATTTACGTAAAAAATTTATAAAATAAATAACACTTCTTTCCCGGCAGAGAGGCATCTCGAATGCTCGGGAACAACATACAATGAAAAAAACAGTTTAACTTAAATAAGTAACGAGTAATCATCCGCAATACCATAAATACAAAATAAATAACAAAATACCACATTCACCAGACCAGACTTGCACCTCCAACTTTTCAATCCTATGGACCTTTGCAAGGGAATGCAACCCTTGCAAATATGGGTATATGGCACTTGAGCGAAGCTGCAAGTGCCATAAAAATTAGGAGAGGAAAAGCTAACCTATGGTTTCACCTTTAAATTAAAAAAAAAAAGTGAGAACACGAAGGGAAACAAGGGACGAGAAAGAAAGAAAACAAAGAAACGGGGAAGTGGGTCTGGAAGAAGAAGAAAACACTAAACAATTTTTCTGTAATGACCTTTTGCTGGTCGGTTAAATGATAAGGTTGTTCGAACTCCGGATTTCTAAGGTCAGGGTCGTCACGACCGGCCGTGTTTTCGTCAAAACCGTAGTTTTTTTCTGAAAATCAGTCGTTTTTTCGAAACTGTCGAAACTGTCGGTTGGATTGAGTTTAAAGTGTCAACGAAACGGTCGACAGCGAAAGGGGTGCTTTAAGGCCAAAAAACAGACATTGTGAGTTTCGTTGACACTTTAAACTCAATCCAACCGACTATCCAGTTCACGATTGAATTTGAAAATGATGCACAAGAGCTGCCGTACCTAGATGTTTTGATTGCTAACAGTGAAGGAAGTTTTGTCTGCTCAGTCTACAGAAAACCCACCCACAACGATCGATACCTTCCATACGATTCTTACCAGCCCGAATATGTGAAACGCGGAGTAGTTATTTCACTAGTTGACCGAGCCATCAAAATTTGCGACAAAGATCTCCTAGATGACGAACTTAGCCACATTCGGGACGTCCTATTTGGAAACAAATACCCCGTTCAACTGGTTGAACAGATCATCAGAAGACGACTGAAGCTGCATTCATCCCCCAAAGATCCTGTAAGTTCTACTAGTAATGGTGAGGCTGAGGAAAAAAATGCCCGCGTCTACCTTCCGTACGTCCGCGGAGTAACCGAAAAATTGTCCAAAAGTTTGAAAAAATACAACATCCAAGTCTTTCACAGAACCCAAAATACTTTGCTGTCCTACCTAAACTCCGGAAAAGATAAAGTCCCAAATCAGTACCAAAGAGGCATTTATTCAATACCTTGTGATTGCGGAAAGCGTTACGTAGGAAGGACAGAGAGAACTTTCGGAAAACGACTTGCAGAGCATGAGCAAGAAATAGACCACGCCCTCTCCAACGGACACCGTCATAACTATACTTTCAAATCTGCACTTGCAGAACATATTTTCGAAAACCCATCCCATTCAGTATATTTTGAAAAAGCTGAAATTCTTGCAACGTGCACCGGACTCCATCAAACCATTCGAGAAGCCGTTGAGATAAAGAAAAACCGAGCAGGCATTAACCGAGATACAGGCGAGTACTCCCTACCGGAAACGTGGAACGGGGTTATTAAGGGAAGAAAATTTAAGGCTCAGTCCCTTATTAACAACAAAACCGAAGTTAATCAAAATGCAGAAAAAAATGTTTCTTGCCGTCGCCCCAATCGTGCAGCAAAAACAGCAGCCGTGTCAAAAATTAAATCTCAGCGCTAGTTTTTCCGTGCAGTCATTATTCAAAGTAATAGATACAGACGAGTACTCGATAATAGAAACGTAGAACGAGGTTATTAATAAAATAATATTTAAGTTTTCTGTCCCTTATTAATAAAAAAACCTAAGTCGACCAAAATGCAGAAAAAAACCTTTCCTGTCATCGCCCCAATCGTCCAGCAAAAACAGCGTCCGTGTCAAAAATAAAATCACAGGACTAGTTTTTTCATTATAGTAGTATTTGAAGATAACTTATTTTAATAAGATATTTATAGTCGGTAGAAGCTTCAGTTATTTATTACAGGTTTGTTTCCTTCCCCGAAGTTGAACCAGAAGATTGACAGCCTGACGAGGACCCTTGCCAAAAAGGGCCGAAATATCGCTGATGAAGAATCGTAGCTGACGTACCCGTTGTAAACATTGTTTGAATAAATGTTTCAAAGTCAGCTTGGGCTCAAAGAATATTTAAGATCAAGTCCAAAAGAAGGAAGATGTAGAGTTCTCCATTTAAAGTGATATAATATTGATTTCTCTTACTTATTTTATAATTATTTTGTAGGTGCTTGGGCCACAATAGATGCTTAGATACTTATCTGCTTGATGTTTGCTTGCTTGCCATTTACCTGCTTGATGCATAATAGAAAACTCGACAAAAAGTGCCAAACTTCTTTCCCACCAATTTGAAAAAAAATGATGAAAGTGGACAAATTGGTCAGATACCACGATCAGTTACCACGGTACGGTCTGACCGTGGTGCAGATACCACGATAACTGGCCAGATACCACGATTACTTTTGGTCTTGGTCATATAGACTATTACCATCTTTCCCAAAACTCACGATGGAAATTCCAGTTGGTCCAGTTGAAAATCTGTTTTTCTTAGAACCGAATTTCATTTCAGTATATTCTTTGGCCTTTTCAAACCCCATTTAGATGGTTTTTTCGTTGATTTTATCTCGAACAACAATTGCCCTTTGACTCTGAAAGTTAAATTGTTCTTTGATGCGTAGCATTTCCCGTAGATAGTAGTTGCGTTTTTGCTGATACCATGGTATCTGTTACCACGGTAACTGGATCTGCAATTAGTCGTTTTTCCAGTTATCGTGGTATCTGATACACGGTGCTCTGCAAAAACGACTGTTGCCGAAATTGCACTTTTCGAAGTCATCCCAAAAGAAAAACAGATATCCAGTTACATCTCTAAGTGCTAAACTTCTTTCTCACCAATCTGACAAAATTTGATGAAAGTGAGATGACTTTTCAGATACCACGACCAGTTACCACGGTCGGAGCGTAGTATCTGAATATCTGATACCATGATAACTGGCCAGATACCACGATAACTGCAAACACGCTTTTTGACCGTGGTATCAGATACCACGATAACTGCAAAAACGACTTTTAGACCGTGGTATCAGATACCATGGTATGTACAAAGACGCAACTAGTGATTCGCAAGTCCTTGGGACAAGCAAGCACGCGGGGACTCCGCTGTGGGAGTCCCGGGGAATGACGAGTACCTCTCAGTTAGGCAAGATCTACCTAATTCAGTTCTAATAGAATCAACTCCTCGAAATTCGTCAAGCTGCTCCACTATTTTCAATAGTTCAAATGAACTCGACTGATGTCCAAAGTCGCAGAGAAAATTACCAATAGAGAGCTCTGGCAGTTGATAGGGAAACCCGCGAAGTGTTCAAACGACTTTACAGTACTAACGCTGATCGTTAGCACGTTGGACCCAGTGGATCTGAATTTGTTGATTGAATTGAGTCTAATTTTGCTAATGATGGTTGTTACCTGTGTCCTTTCAGACATTTTCAAGCAAGAGGCATCTCTTGAAGCACTTAGACTGCTGCGGTCTTCTTTGTGTGAAACAAGAAAATGATGAAGTTGTTGCTGATTCTGAGTTTCAGGTTGAACAAGGCAAGATTTATCTTTCTCTGTTTCTTTCATAAAACTTATCTCTGTTTGTGGTTTTTGTTAGTTTTACAATGGCTGAGTCAGGGCTGAGTTTTATAGTCTTCAGAATTCAGAAACTGAGAAACCATCTTCTTCCCTACTCTTTTGGTGTTAGACAACATTTTAGGCTACGGGATACCTTGCTAATTGAGAATCACCCAGGAATCACCTCAGCAGTTGTTTGTCAAATTTGAGCCACAAAGCAAGCCAGACAAATATTGTTGGTTGAGATGTTGAGGACACATTGTGGGCGCACAATATGCCCCGTAAAAACTCTTTTTGCACACCTGAAGTAGAAATTCAATCAACTTTCTTTGATTTTGAATTTACTAAAAAGGTCCTTCCTCTTTTGAAGGCATCTGTTTTTGTTGCAATAGCGCTACCGCATCACTGCAGCTACAGCACTTCTTTGCTTTTACACAATATGCTTTTTTTATTCACTTTCTTCTTGGTTGAAGCGGCAGCTGCAGCACCTTGCAGGGAAGCACTGACGTGGTCGCTGAGCAGGTCCTGGATTCTCGGGAAGCGCTGCCATCTTCCTCGGAAGCACTGCAGTGCAAAAACGGATGTAGAAAGTATCAGTCCGGAAGCGGCCAAGAAGTGGGCCTGCACCGTGCAGCAGAAACGAGGCTCAGGTGTCAGTTGAGTCACTTTCAGCCGTAAATTAGCAAAATATTCAGAAAGTGTCAAAATCATGAGTGGTTATTACAAGTATTTATAGTAAAAAATGCCTGGTTTGGATTTTAGTTTTTTTTTGACGATCGTTCACTGTTAGCAGACATTCACAAAGCATACCTCTACTGAATGGAATATCAATATTTACTTCGAAAAGGAAAATAAGAATAGTAGCTGTACAGATGTCCAAAATGTAATGGAACGTTTTCTTACTTTTGGAGTTTGAACTATCACCTGGCTAAGATTCACTCTGAGAAAAGACCTATGAGTTGCTTGGAGTGTGGCACCCGTTGTTGTGCAATCCTGGAACTAGATTATAGTGCTATTTCAGACTCTGCTGAGCAGGTTATTTGCTGCACTATCTGTCCAGAAAGCGTAATGAAGAAAACCCAACTAGAGCAATGTCCTGTTCCTTGCGAGTTTTGTGAGATGATGATTCCAAGTTCGGTCGGCCACAGGGACCATTTAGAACAGTTTACCCGTCTTACCACTACGATGGGGGACCTTGGAAAGACTTCTGTCCAGAGGCGTTATCCTTGTGTCTTCTGTGATAGAAAGTTTGAAGTAGTGAATGGACTTTCGAAACATTTACTCGTGTGAAGTGCGTGGGAATAAATTTACTCACGAATCTAAGAAAAGGGCACATATGAGAACACACAAAGGAGGAAAACCTTTTTCGTGTGAGTTTTGTCAAAAAAGGTTTAATTTAAGGAAGCAAGTGATGCGACATCTAGCAGGGCACACTGGAGAAAAGCCTTTCTCTTGTGAAGTGTGCGGCAAACAGTTTGTTCAGAGCTTTGACAAGAAAAGGCACACGAGACTTCATACAGGAGAAAAGCCTTACTCCTGTGATGTATGTGGGAAGAAATTTCGCCACAGTCAGAGCATGGGGCAACACCTAAGAGTGCACATAGGAGAAATGCCTTACTGTGATATGTGTGGAAAGGGATTTAGCAATCGTCAGAACATAATACGACATCAGAAAGTGCATACAGGAGAAAAGCCTCATCCGTGTAATGTCTGTGAAATGAGATTTGGCGAAAGACAACACATGGTGCGACACCTGAAAGTGCATGGTCTGTAGGAGAAAACACTTACTCCAGTGTTGTGTGTGTGAAAATCAATTTCACGCCGAAGTAGCAAAGTTATGTACACGAGAACGCACGCGGTTGTCAAGCCATCGTGCCATTTATATGTGAATGCGTTTGGTACGTGCCGGCAGAAGGATCAATTGTCAGAGTGAAGAGATAGTCCTGTGAAGTGGTAAAATAGTTGCTAGTCCCAGTGTCACTGGGACTCGGAGATATCTGAGAACAAAGGAACACTTCCACACAGGAGTAAAGCCTTACTCGTGTGAAGTGCGTGGGAATGAATTTAGTAACAAATCTAAGAATAGGGTACATATGAGAACACACACAGGGAAAAAACATTTTTCATGCGAGTTTTGTGGAAAAAGATTTAAGGTGAAGAAGCAAATGGTGCGACACCTAAGCTTGCACACTGGAGAAAAGCCTTTCTCTTGTGAAGTGTGCGGCAAAATGTTTTGTCGGAGCTTAAAACTTAAT